>NKZJ01000101.1:600000-936492 GCA_002370135.1 Metschnikowia kipukae
GTTGTCTCCACAATGGTTGCAACTTTTCTCTATTTCTCCGCTGAATTGACTCTTGACTTGAGCAACTCGAGAATTTTGTTCTCGTTGGTTTCCGCAGTCTTCGAGCTCAAATTATCCAAGCCCTCACTCACAACTTGTACCACACTTGGGTAATCTGAGTCTCCTGGAAGCTGAAGGGAGTTTGGGATGTAGTCGCCGTAGCGGCGTAGCCACGCATGTCGTCTTTCTCGCTCCTCGTCTTCGAATCTGAGCAACTTGTCGTTAAAAAGTTCGTCCACTAGCTTTAAAAACTTTCTCGGGTACACATACTGCTCGTAGTGCAACTCAGTCAAGTACTGTACTTGGTACACGCTGCAAAATTGGCGATAATGTTCTGCAAGCTGCTCTAGTACTTGCGAGTAACTCTGCAAGGGACTGATATCGGATTCAGGCGGGGTGTCCTGCAAAAAAGACCGGTTCAATACGGCCATTGAGTGAGCCATCAAGTATGCAATTGTGGTGAGTTTCCGGCCTTCGAAAGTAGCTAAATCATGCGCCACCGATTTGCTTTTGGCAAGCATATTGCCATAGCCTTTGGGCTCCACAGTGCGAGCCAAGTTTCTCTCGTTGTTCAGAAGAATATCGTGGATCGATACCACTTCTCGAAGAACCGACGGGAGCTCGAGCGTGTCGTTTTCGAGAACAGCCAAGTCAGCACTTTGCAGCTGATTGCCTTGCACCCAACTCACAGCACTTGCACATTGGTCGTAGTGGTTGGTGAGCATCTGGAGAAGATTGACCAATTCTTGGCCCAAGACATCGTTCTGGTCCAAAACACTTTCGATCGAGGAGATCACCTTGGACTCGTACTTGTGGGGGCTCTTTGGCTTGTGTTCGTTTAAGTTGAGGAGATACTTTTGCAACTGTTTTAGCTCATAAACAGGAACCTCCAGCAACGAAACAAAATAAGCGTATTCCTTTGCAATCTCCAGCCAGCGTGCTTTGAGAGCAGAAAACTCAGAATCGAGATTGCTGAAGAGCAAATGGCAGTTGTTGCGGTAGACGGAGATGTTTCCACGAAGCTGGTCTATTTCACGAGTTGAAATGAAATCGTCGAGATGTAGGTCTGTGGACGACAAAGCTCCGTTGTCAGGCTTTTGGTCTTGCAAATTCAGGTTTCGGAGCAAGAATGAGGGAACCTCCACGCTGGCAAGCTGTGTCTGCACGTCTTCTAGTTTCCTTAAAGACGGCAAGAGATGATTTTCAAGATCATTGGTATATGATTTCTGAATGTCTGCATACTGCATTTGCAAATGCCGCAATATTGCCAGGCACTCTCTCTCTTTTTGGTGAACCAATTCGACTTTCGCTAATACATTTTGAGTTTCATTCAAGCAGTCAGATGAGAGGAAGTGGAGGGTCGAGTCTAGAAAGACTTGAGCCAGAGATGACAATTCCTGGGCTTTCAAGAGCGTAGCATACGCTTCATCTTTCCATTGTGACACGGACATGAATTGAGGTTGAACGGGATCAATAAGGCAGATGAATGGTTATTGGAAGAATCAGATAACTGAACTTGGTAAGTTTTGATTGAACAAGGTTTGATTGAAAGGGGTTTAATTGAAATATTCTGAGATTTTAAGAACTATTGCAGGAGCCTGCTCCAATTACTGAACTATAAAACACCCTACTTTGAAGAGTTGGCGGCAGACTGAGAAGTTGTAACATTAAAGCTATGTACGCGATAAGGCCTGCATAGTGCGTGGCAGTTTTGATCACGTGATGAGATGGAATAACTAGAGTTCTACCATTCAACTTGAAATTGCTAAGATTTAGTTAAGTTATATTTGACCCCATGATTGAAAGTATAATGCCAGACCTATACTAGGAATTTCAATGCCAAAAACACACTTCAAACGATGGACTGTGAGTCCATCTTAAAAGCGCACTATATACCGGATCACAACGATCTTTAATAATGAGTTCCGAGGGTGATTGGTCATTGGGAGGCAATTCACCCCGGTATAAAGCTCCGGTCGCTTTTAACATGCTCAGGGAACTTGAATATAGATACTGAATACTATGCCACCGCTGAATACAAAATTTTTGGTATTTTGAGGAGGAAGAAACGACCTGGGTCAAGAGGTCGGAACTGCATATAGTCCCCAAGGCACGTGCACTCATGAATTCCGGGCCCCGGAATTGGCATTACTCTGATGAAAGCAAAAAATGTAGGAAACATGCATCAGAACAAAGTCCAGTGAATCCAGGATTCAATAATCAGAAAAAAGTCCAATGAATCCAGAATTCAATAATCACACTTTGATTAATTCAAATCATAAAATTCCAAAAATCGATTACTTAAATATCATCAAATCAGAATATATGAAAATGATTCCCTCTAAATAATCATATACATCTTGTAATGGTTAGCGATTATGGTATTCAGCGATTATGGTATCCAGTGATTATGGTATTGAGCGATGGTTTCCATTATGGCAGTATTATCACCACTCAATACACCGCGAACACATTTCGCGAAAAAGTCACCAAAACTACCACTTCTCCACCCAATATGGACCCGCTCGTACAATTACGCACGGCGATCCGAGGCAAAAAACCCGTGCAGTTGGTGGTGCAAGGCTCCGATGGCCAGTTCTCCGACACAGAGTCCGTCAAAGATGCCACTCACGTGCACATTGACGGCGTGCCCTATGACTTGAACCAGCTCACCAATTTCTACAACGAAGACACACAGGAGCCGCTCCGCCCCGTGATTTTCTGCTGGATGAACGAGGCGTCGTCCATCGTTGACTACAAGAACGCTTGTTTGGAGAATAACATTGCCGATTTCAAGTTCTTGGTGAAGGCCGAGTTAACCACTTGGTTAAACGGAAATTCGGAGCAGTGCAAGTTTATCCGCAGCGACGGCGACGATAGCAAAGATACCGACCAGCGAAAAAGGCGTCTCAGCGACCCGCAAATGGCCCGCATCGGTAGCCACGAGATCGAGTCGCTTGACCACAATGCCGCTTTGAGAGGCTCCAAGAACTTGCTTCTCAAGAATCTTATTTCCGATGCCAAAAAATACACCAACGTGTTGAAAAAGTCCAAGTCTGGCCGGACCAACGGCAGTGCCAGTGGACAGCCGCAGAAGAAACAGCCTATTATCATTGTGTCGCCAGCCACCACAGCGTTGATTTCCTTGAGCAACATCAAGGAGTTTTTAGAGGAGGGCCGTTTTGTGGAGCCCAGCTTGCAGCGCTCGGAAAACAATGTGGTTACCGTCAACCATGCATCTCCAAATTTGGTGCCGGCAGCACATCTGATCATGGTGGTGGACAACGTGGATCTTTTCACAAAGCCAGAGTATTGGGATCGTGTGGTTGCCATTTTCACCACGGGCCAGGCGTGGCAATTTCTGAAGTTCAAGTACTCCAAGCCCGAGATTTTGTTTCAGAACTACCACGGGTTTTTTGTCACATATCTGGGGGGTATAGTGCCCAAGCAAATCAGCGACTGGAACGTGACGGCGATCAATGTGGACCGGGGCGACAAGCGGTTCCGTGACAAGATGATTGTTAAGGATTTGTGGTTTCAATTGGAGAAGATCTTGGTTTCCAAGGGCTACGGCGCCAAGTAGACTATGTAACTGTTATAATATGTACGATAGATGCAAGCGGTAGTCACTGCATCAAAAACAGTAGTTAGCACATGTGAGTCTCTGTTCGATAATTGTCAGCGAGTTTCTGTGACAATATAATCGTCAGCTATTGATAGGCTCTCTCGAGCCGTACAAACTCTTTGTAGAGCTCATTGGCAGCCATATTTTCCACCCGCCGGTCGTCACGTGTCCGCACAGAAATAGTGCCATTTTCAATGTCCCGATCGCCCACCATCACAATATAACTGTACCCCTTCTTCAATGCGTCCTTGATGCGGTTGCCTACCGTCTCGTTGCGCTCATCCACATCAACATAGAAATTGTAGCCTGTCATGGGAGCCACAGCTTCAGCGCCAAGAATATCGCCCGTCAACTGGCTCTGCACTCCCCGAGCAAAGTCCACGTGCCGCTGCGCCACGGGAATCACCACCGCCTGCCTTGGATTAAGCCAAAACGGCCATTTGCCCTGGTGGTGGTCGAGAAGAATGGCAAAAAAACGCTCCAACGAGCCAAAAACGGCCCGATGCACCATGATGGGCTGCTTGTCCCGGTTTCCCGTTTCGTCCACGTATTTGAGCTCAAACCGCGCCGGTAATTGGAAGTCGAGTTGCACGGTGCCCACCTGATGCGATTTGCCGTAATTATCCGTGAGCAAAACATCGATTTTGGGCCCATAAAAGGCACCGTCGCCGGGCCGCATCTGCCAAGATGTGCTGACGTCGTCGAGCACCTGCTTCAATTGTGTTTCTGCATTGTCCCACGTAGCCACGTCACCTATGAACTTGTCCTCGGGGCGTGTGCTCAAAAAGAACTGGATCCCGCTCCGTGCGATTCCAAACACCTCGTATGTGTTTTGGATCAACAGAAGAGTGTTTTTGATTTCGGCGTTGATCTGCAGAAGTTCACAGAATATGTGGCCGTCGTCCTGGTGAAACCGCCGCACGCGAGTTAGACCGGAAAGTGCTCCGCTGGCCTCATTTCGATGGAGCGCCAGGAAATCCGAATAACGAATGGGAAGCTCGTTGTACAGCCGCTCAAACTTGGAGTATATGATGCAATGTCCGGGACAATTCATGGGCTTCAACCCGTACACGTGATCGTCGGCGTGATCGGCGCTGTCGTCTCTGTTTTCGTTTCCCACCACTTTGAACATATCGTCTTTGTAGTTCTCCCAGTGGCCAGATGTTTCGTACAACTGCTTTTTGTAGATCAACGGCGTGATCACTTCCTGGAACCCGTACTTGGTCTGCTGATTTTTCATGAATTGCACCAATTTGTTGAACACTCGAGTACCATGGGGCAAGAAGAAAATGGATCCTGGCGTCACGGCATCGGTGGTGTAGAGAAGCTGTTTATTGGCCAATGCGAGGTTTGAATGTGTGGCGGAAATGCTCTCGGCTGCCTTGCCCAGGCAACGCCGGACGGCCTGCATATGGCGTAGTGCTAGCATTGATGGGAAATAATGTTGTGGGATATTTCAAAATGCTGTGAAGGTTTTGTTCAAATGCTGTGGAAATGCGTGTGGTTCAAATGGTGAGTTTGATTGTATGTGGTGATGGCGCGAGTGGGACTGCATATTGGCTCTGGGTGCTGCTCTGATGAAATGACAATTAGCTAGTTTCTTGGATTCTGTAAAGGTCTTTGAATGGAGTCATTCATAAGTGTGTTTGTCAAAAAAAGCAAAATGAGGATTCAGAGACTCAAAAGTTGAGAAAGTCAGACTCAGAAATTGAGAAAGTCAGACTCAGAAATTGAGACTGAGAATCAGAAACCAGACTCAGAGACTGAGAACTTATTTTATCATCTTAGATATTCAATGTCGGAAATTAAGTCTGAAACTCAATCCAAAAACCGAATTCGGAGACGCCTTAACGTACAAAACCGCTTCTCCGTAGTAATCCCAGAAAAACCTCTGAGTGTGCCTTTCTTTAAAGAAACAAAGCACTATTCAAGCTGTAACATCACCGCTGATTATTATCAAATCTGCCAACGCCAGCTTCAAGCCATTAATTCGATCATTGTCTTCAATCGTTATGCCACCACTGCATCTTCATTCTTCACCTCTGTTGTGGAATTCTTAACCGTGTCTGAGCTCCCATTACTATTCAAACCATCTCCAGACTGTAGCGTGTCACTGCCACTTTGGGCAATATATGGACTCTGACTCCAGGTGTCTATGCTGATCTTAAAACCCGAAAAAGTTTTAAATTGAATCGGTGCCCTCGTCCATCTGCGACACGGACGGCCCGATTTATCGAGGGTTTGCGAGATGCTGTTGACAGTCAATCCTGCTGTGGATAATTCTTTTGGGCCTGTATTCACGGCGCTAGTTCTGTTTTGTGTATCGTCGGTAGGTGCTGGAGACGACCCAGGAGAAAGAGTACCTGATTTCTTCTCTTTGCTGAGCTTTTTAACCCGTGTTTTTGGTTTTTGCGTAATCACTGGCACAATATTGACAGTTTGGAGAAACTCCACCGGCACTTTGAGCGTGATAGGGTATGTTTTCTTGGGTGCCATTGGATGTTAGAATGAGTGTAGTTGAGATATCTGATGTGGTGAGCTTCGCGGACCACACTGCATATTGGACCGTGTAGATTAGGTGGCTAGAACACGAGTTCCAATACGGGTCTAATAACCATTCAGATTATTCAGGTTCGGCTGATTCAGCCAAATAAATTAGCTTTGTGCTGATTCAGTTTTACTATATTTTGTATTCTCCGTTTCATGTGTTCACTGTTCCATCTGTTCACAGTTTAAGCTGTTCACAGTTCCAGTCACTCACTTTCGGTGGTTCCAATCTTCCATATTTCACATATTCCAACTACACTGTTCCCAACAAAAATCTGACTTGGACAGTCAAACAGTCAAATAAGATGTCACTAGGGGACTTGAATTGTCAATTATTGCAAAGAGCTTCATCAGCGGCTTGCACCGCACGTGACGCGCGCGGTGTCGTCATCACTGTACATCATCCACAATTTAGTCCCTGACAGCATTTCTTCACTGCCAAATGTCTTTCCCTAGGCGTGTGTCAAGGTTAGACGATCTTAGCAACTCCGGATTAAGACAAGATGTACGGGCTCATCAGCGAACGTATGAAGGAGCGTACACCCGCACGGCCGTGTCCTGTCTTTCTTTCTCCGTAGTTATTGTCAAGTTATTCTCACTGGAGTTCCTCCCAATCGGCACTGTTTACACCGCTTATGGGTGTTTGCTATACTTCCTTGGATGCATGAAGGCAAGAAATATCGACGCTTATTATAGCCACCAGAGCAAGCTCGAGGGTTTTAAATCTGCGGGCGACTCGGTTATTCTCTTATCCTCAGTGAGCTTGGCCACATATATAGCTCTATTGGTGCTAGTGTTGAGATTGTGACCATGTCCAACAGTTAAACGAGAGCCGGAATGGCTCATGCCTTAATCCCCGCTAGAACAGTGTTCCCACTGCAAGGAAGAAATTCGTGGATACTTAGGTAATGCCATCGAAACCTCTATAGCCTCAAGCCACCAAGCATTTCACGATGGTAGTCTCGGTGTTTCTAAGTCAATGCGCCCAAGCCAAACACAATTACTTGCACCAAGAGTTGTACCGACCAGAATGCCACCTTTCTCATGCGCACCAATCTGTTCTCATCGTCTGCCACATAATTGACAAAGCTATCATAAACCTGCTCGGAAATGTCGTCCATCAACAACAGGTCGTAAAGGGTCCACGACCCAGAAAAGTCCTGTATGTTTTTCACAACGCGGGACTTGATTTCTATGAATGCATTCCTCAGATTGATGTAAGCCACAATTGGCCGGATCAACGCATAGTTGACATAACTGAGTTCGGGGGCCTTGAATGGAACCGAGGCACGCACATTGTTGAGACGTATCGTCAAGTCCAACACAAAGTACTTTGACAACTCGTCCGACAAGCCTCCTGAAACCTTGTTACTGGATGTATGTGCAGATCGCGTGAGTCGGGAAATGTGGTCCTGATTATTCACATGCACCTCTGGGTTGCGATAGCGGTTAGCCTCTTTATGGATAGAATCTGCGATGATTGATACAATCTCCGGGAAGTTCAAATCCTTCGAATCCTCTGAAACCATGACGTCGCCTGTCAAATCGACCTTTCCCGAAGTGATCCACCCGAAAGGCCCCTCGAGCCCCTTATTCAAGTGGTCGATGTTCAACGCGTCCACACGCAAGCGAGTAACTCTTTTCCAGGGCAAGCTCACCGGAAGAGTCTCGTCATCACCGAGAACATCGTCGTTCTCGAAGTCGTTCAACTTCTGCCGCTTATGTATCGTGAATAACGAATTATCATATGAGCCGCTGACATTGTTGGCATTGAGAAAGTCGTAGAATAGCCAGTGTTTTCTTAGGCGGTCCAATTCACAATTGTAGATGGCCACCTTGAAGGGTCGGAATCCGTTTGGCTGGCGCAAAGTGAACAAAACGTCTTTCATGACAAAATTGTTAAACTCAAAGTCGCCAAATTGGTAGATATTCTTGTAGTTTGTCGGATCGTCGTCGACAATCCAGCGTACATGCGTACGATCCACCACACCTCTGAGTCCGTTGATTTCAATGGTGTCAATGATTCCCGTACCGTTGACCCATTTTCGGAACGAAAAAGAGACGTTGACTTCCTCGATGGTGAGGTCAAACTGTGTGTAGTTGCCATCATCTACGGCCTGGTCGGAGTGTTTTTGGTCTCCAGACTCGTCTTTGCTCCGGGCATAAGCGTCTGCCTGCAGGCCCTTCAAGAAAGTGCTGGAGGACTTTGGTCTTTTGCTAACAAAACATTTTTTGAAGGAAATCTTATTATCCTTCAAACTGGGCACGATGGCGTGCTCAAAAGTCACCGTTAGATTGGAGTTTTTTGTCATTAACTCTCCTAGTTTTCGTGCAACAAACTCTTGTGAGAAAATTGGGTTGATGGTGAAGATCACCAACGAGATGAATGTCGTGGTTCCAAGAATAAGGAGGAATGCGTTTCCCATCATGAGCCACGTGAAGAATGCAGAGTAGTCATCGGTATTCAAAGGCCGATTGGACCGTTTGATGATCCACCGAAGCCGGATGGCTAGCCTTGAGAGGGCGCTGTTGGCGCGAGAGAGGAGTATTTCTTTGGTGATGCGATCGCCATTTTTTGGCTGTTTGACAGTTTGTTTTGGGTCTTTTGTGGCAAGATTGAGATCTTGCTGAGTTTGTTTCGGGTCTTGTGGAGCTTGTTTCAGGTCTTGTAGAGTTTGATCCAGATCCAGCGTTGCATGTTTCAGATCATGCGGGATACTTTGTGTATCCTGCGGAGTATCACTTGATTCCTGCGGAGTTTGTTTCAGAATCTCAGGGGTTTGTTTCAGATCAAAAAGAGCATATTCCACATTTTCAGGGGTTTTCCCAGGAGCGTGGGTATCTCCCTGCTCTGCTTTCTTTTTGAAAAAATTCCATGTTGTGGGAGTGGAAGAAATGGATCGTTTCCACAAACGAGGAGAAGAATTGCCAATTGAATTTGAAGCCGGTCGTATTAAATACAAAGACCCATGTTTCAAAATTGGCGTCCTTGCTAAGTGCCGCCACACCCTTATGGAATACATTCAGGAATTGAAGATGTGGGGCAAGGGGCTGGAACGGGGAGAAAAATATCACTCAATTCCGTGAAATGGAATCCAAACAAATGCTTCTTAAACGCTACGAAGCGCCAATAAAAACAACCTTTTGATGAAAACGACCAAGGTACGGTTTTTTGCGTTCTGCAGCTCTCACTGCTAAAAGTATAGGGCGCACCGATGCGGTTGCTGCGTCAGCTGTACGGGTGCGATGAGTTCCCATGAAACACCACTCGGAGTCACGAAAGAGCTCTAATTTGACAACAGCGGCAGACTAGAGAGGCGAAACCTGGCGAATCATTCGGGCGCCTACAATCATACAATGCTACACGTGCATCGAGTCACGTGTATTATATCACGTGACTCAAATTGTTATATCACGTGTGGTATGTCACGTGATTTTAATTTGGGATTCCCATATGACTCACGATAAGGCTTTAAGTCACAAGATAGACTACACCATGTTCGGCCACCAGTTCAAGAAACAATACTTCCCGTCATCTGACAACGATTTTACACCCGTGAACCATGGCTCCTTTGGGCTTCCCCCGCAAGTCGTCATTGACAAGTACTATCAGGCATTTCAAGACGACTTGAAGAGCCCTGACTTCTTCTACAGCATAACTTTACGCCAACAATACGAGGAGGCGCTCCAGTTGGTTGCTAAAGTGCTCAATTGCAACTACAAGAATTTGGCATTGGTGCTCAATGCGACCACTGGAGTCAACACCATTTTGCGGTCATTAAAGTTTGCACCCGGTGATAAGATCTTGATGGCGTCATCCACGTACGGGGCCTGCAAAAACACCGTGTTGTTTCTTCAAGAATACTTGGGAATTGTGCCGGTCGTGGTCGATATGGTATTCCCGTTGCTGCACGAACAGATTTTGAGCCAGTATAGGGAAATTTTATCTACCCAGAACATTAAGCTTGCTCTCTTTGACGCCGTGGTGTCGGTTCCGGGCGTTCGGTTACCGTTTGAGGAGATCACTGCCTTGTGTCGTGAGTTTGGCACCTTGTCGTTAGTGGATGGAGCACATCTGATCGGACTTATCCCCGTGGACTTGAACTTCCGGCCGGACTTTTACGTTTCAAACTTGCACAAGTGGTATTCGACAGCTCGTGCATGTGCTGTCTTGTACGTGGATCCTAAGCACCACTCAGAGGTCCACACCATGCCCATCAGTCACTCCTATGTGAACTCCAAAGAGAAGCTCACTCCAGCCAAAAGAGAAAACCTTTTGGTGGATAAGTTCTTTTTCACAGGCTCAGAGAACAAGGCTGCCATTGCTTCTGTTCCCGAAGCTTTCAGATTCCGAAACGACATTTGTGGCGGAGAGGAAAAAATTCGGGAATATTGTTTCAAAATGGCTCGCGAGGCCGGCGCTTTGTGTTTGAGAAAATGGCCGGGTACAGTTTTGATTGAAAACAAAGAACGTACTTTGGCCACCGCCTTGATTTCCCTCTATGTGCCGTATTCCCACACTGACCTTAGCGTGGGAGAGAACGCCGCTGACTTAATAGACTTTGTCACTAAGCGGATGTTGTACAAGTTCAAGACTTTTGTGCATTTGGGAATGCATAACGACCGCTTGACCATCCGTTTCTCCGGCCAAATTTACAACGAGTTGTCTGACTACGAATACGCTATTGGTGCTGTCAAGAGCAGCGTGGAGGCTTACACACAGGACGCGAAATTGTGAGTGTGGCTCGCAGAACTAAAGCCCATTGATCCCGGAATTGCAGCAACTCATGATATTTGAGCATACTCAGAATCGTCATATGACTGCGATTCCATGGATACGGCGGGTTTCAAGTGACTAGTGTTTTGGGCTGTGGCTCAAGGCGTCCTCGCACGTTTCGTCAATTTTCCGTGTGCTTCGTGGATCTTCCGAGCATGCAGCGTCTGAATAATTCTGGGCTTCTCTTACTTTTAAGGGCTCTTTTATTTTTTAGTTTTCTGAAGGTTCTGGGATTCGTGTTTTATGCACATCTGAAAGGCGCTTACTTTATCGAGAAGTTATTGCGATGAGCTTTCTCCAAAGTGTTGTTTCGGATATTGGTAATAAGTGCAGATGAAACAGCTCTGGCCCGGCCCGTATCAATGACGCGCATATGCCAGCGGCTAAGTATGCGTCATGCATTTGATACAGGGGGAACCGTTTCGCGAATTCTGAATTCCGAAGGAGTGGTTCAACCGCACATTGGATGTGGATGTAGTCGAAAATGGAACTAGTCAAAAGATGATGTAGTCAAAAAATGTATGTATTAATGTCGAATGTTTATGCAAAGTGTTTAGTATCCACACTGGTTATTGTTTTTTCTGTCGCTCAATGGTTGCGGGAACACATCGGCGGCAATGAGCTTCTTCATGTCCCACTCGATAGCGTCCTCGGTCTTCCAATTCCAGAAAATCCATCCATTGGTAAGCTCGAAGGCGTCAAGTTGGGCCTCAATGTATTTTCTGACGTTAGTCTTGTAGTCAGAGCTCCACTTGTCCACAGACACATAGTTGGCACAAGAGTTACTCAAGGTGGAGCTGTCATAGTCCCCAGACCAACGAGCACCTCTACCGACTCCGTTCAACCAAAGGGCACAGTCAGTCAATGCAGCGGAAAACTCTCCAGTCACTGTCCACTTGTTCTCGCCCTTATGCTGAGTTCCCCATTCACAGGCAACCTTGACATGATCGTCAATGTCACGAGCCAACTCGTCTTGGCTGAAAACTTGGTAGTGGTGGTGGTCGATCACAACGTTGTAGTAGCCATCGCTAGTCTTGAAGGAGTCATCCCAATAGTTTGGTTGCTGGAATGCATCGTGCACAATGGCATTGTTGGAGGAAACCGAGCGCATGTTCGAGTATGCCCAGTTGTAAAAGTTTTTGAGTTGGTTCATGTCAGAAGAAGGACCCAAAGGTTCGTTCAAGAATTGAATACCGGAAATGACATCCTCGTAGTTCTTGCCACCGTATTTGTCGAAAATGGTTTGCAAGACGGTCAACGTCAATTGAATATTTTCGTCGGTTTGATATTTGATTTGGTCACGTAAGCCGGAGTTGTCGAAACCATTTTGGGAGCCTGGGGCACCATGCAAGTCAATCCACACATTCAAGTTGTGGTTTCTGGCCCACTGAATGGCCTTGTCGAGATAAGCCCTTTGGCCTTGGACATAAGGGTCGTCATCCAAGGTTTGGAAAGCCCAATATCCAATAGGAATACGAACAGTGTTGAGACCGGCGTCGGCAATGTCTTTGAAGTCGTCCTCAGTGTACCAAGTGGACCAATGCTTCTCCATCACCTGCAAAGCTTTGTCTTTTCCGTATTGCTTTGTCAAGTGGTATTCATCAACAGGGATATTGTCACCAAAGGCTTTGAAGAGAGAAGGTGTGATGTATGCCTCCAACACAAACCAACCGCCCAAGTTGACACCTTGCACAAGGGTGTCCTGGTAATCATAAAATCGTTTTTGAGGAAGACTGGCAGCCAAAACCGTCGTGGCAAGCGTGGTGAGGCACGCTAATGAGAGTTTCATAGTGTAGTTTTGGTTAGCAAAAATAAGTGGAAATGTTCAAACAGCAATTTGTAACGCTGGGAATTGCAAGCCTTTAAATAGTTCCAGCCAATCTATGGCCCACAAATCGGTTTTGCGTTGTGCGGCGTATGCGCGTTGCATGATCAAGCAAAAGAAAGAGGCGCCATGCGAATTGAGAATGCTCAAAACCTTGATATAATTAGAACACGGCAATCTGAGGTGAAACGTGGTGCTAATGAAACATTTTGATTTCTTAAAATGAACCAGAAAATGGTGAAGTCCGGTAAAGAGAATGCTCAGTTCGAGATAGTCTGGCAGGTGATGATCTGGATGCTGCCCTTCGGCTTTGGCACACACCGTTGTGCCTTTTCATAAGTGGTTAATGCGGATAGACTGCATGGAACACGCGTGGTGATTTTCCGTGCGCATATCCCTTGTTCCCGACTACACATGCAGGAAAGCTTTCCGGCGCGACATTCATCCATGTGCGGTCCGTGCGAGTCGGGTATACCAACCGTTAACTGCGGCTTGCAAAGGCTATCAACCGGTAAACAAATAAACAGAGCCAAAAATAACTTTTCACGGGAACTCAAAATAGCGTGTCGGGGCTTATTATTTCGGGGTTTCATTGTCTTTTTTGTAACACTCAATGCTTGATGTTTTTTCGGCAGTTGCTCTCATATGCTGCTCCGTGTACCTTTTTCCACCCCTTGCTCGCAAACAATGTTCAGTAGATAGCCAGCAATCTCGCCTGCACACAACGGAATGCATGGGGTCAAGTTTTCTTGTCACTGGCAAACACTCAGCTGGGTAGTAAGGGCCGAACAAATTTAAGCCGTTGAGCCACGTACGATTCTCATTGAGCACATGAAAATTGTAAAGCTTTAACCTTGTGGTACAACTTGAAATATGTTGCTTTTTTTTTGGCAAATATCGCTTTTTGGGCAAATATCATCTTTTCTCAAGCGGTAAGTCGTGGTCTTTAAGCGGTAAAGTAATTGAAGTCGGCCGCAATAATTGAAGTCGGCTTGGAATGTCGGAGACACTCGGTTCATGCAACGGCCAGTGAAATCCGGGGAAGTTTCAACGAACAGTAAATCCCACATTTCGCAGGCACCCTGCAAAATATGCACACTCCACGCATAATTCTCTTCTTTTCAAGTACCTCACTGCGCTCCCCATTGTTCTGCGTGGGCCGTACATTCTACACAGGGATTGCAGATAGTAGTGGTCACTCAACAATTTCGTTGTATCGTACAGCGATATGCGTATCCGTTAGGTGAATTGATTCCGTGTGCATTTATGATCATCGACCACTCAGTGGGTTCAACAGAAGTCACACACGGCTTAATTCGAAGCCTCAATATTCGATGTGACTCCCCTTTGCAGATGCATTTGTCCTTGACATGTTCTGCCATGAGACCGAGCGTCTGGGAGGCACTGTTGTCCTCAATCACCGACCGTTTATAAAAAGCCAGACACGACAACAAAGAACAAGTATGATACCACGAAATGAAACACTCATCGATCTTCAATTAATTCAAAAGTCGCGTTGTTCCTTGAACAGTCTTTTGATGTGAGCGAGACGTAATCAGTAGAGCTGGACTATAAGACCACGCCTTCAACAACTCATTCCGATTTCGTGACCATTGAAAAAGCCCGACTTTCCTCTCCTACTGAAAAAAGTCGACTTTAAATGTGACTCGAAACAAGCGTGGATGTAGCTCCAGTACATGATGATGTTGGCGCACTTTGCGGCAGCGAATTCGCGTCATCTCAGATAAATCCGAAAGATAGAGCTGTCAAAATTCTGAAGTATATCTCACTTGACAAATGCGGAAGGGCAATCCTGGTGGGGTTCTTATCTGGAGTTGTACGCAGTACATGGTGTCGAAAGTCGCATTTTCACGCACTAAGCGCTAAAGCGGCGTGCTTGGAGAGTGTGTGATAGAGTTGCCTATCTTGATCTTGTGCCTCTCATAAATCCGATGCTATGAAACCTTATCAGCGTCCGGATAACAAGCGCGGCCAGCATATATTCATTGAATTTGCTGTTTATCATTGAAAATCGATTTCGCAATCATATCATATCTTCTCTGACTCGTACGAGTAAATCGTGACAAGACAGAAAAAAACAAGCAGCGCTCTGCTCAAATTGTACTTGAGCCCACTAAGTCCATTCGAAAGTAGGTGCTGAGCGCCAGTCGAATTCCTATCCCTTTTGCATGAACGATCATGAACGACGGGATTTTTTCTATTAATTCCCGATCTGATGATGACTTCGTCCCCGGAACCATCAACATATATTCCTTCTCTGCCGAAGAGGGTAACACACACTTGAAAGTGACCGATAAAAATGTCATTTTAATTCCACAACCCTCTGATTCTATCAATGATCCTCTTAACTGGGCTAGAGGAAAGAAAATGTGGAACTTTCTCATATTGGCGTTCATCACAGGATTCACTGCTGCCACCAGTAATGACGCTGGAGCGACGCAAGATTCTTTAAATGAGAAGTATGGCATCACATATGACTCGATGAACTCCGGGGCGGGGGTTCTCTTTCTTGCTATTGGCTGGGCAACTTTTATTCTCACGCCCACGGCCAGCTTATACGGAAGAAAGATCGCCTACTTGATCTGCATAACCCTTGGTCTTCTTGGTTCGGTGTGGTTTGCTTTGATAAAAAATACCAGTGGCAGTATATGGTCGCAGTTGTTTGTGGGGGCATCTGAAGCGTGCGCCGAAGCACACGTACAGCAGTCTTTGACTGACATGTATTTTCAACATCAACTTGGCTCGGTTTTGACAGTTTACATTCTAGCCACTTCGGTTGGAACTTATCTTGGTCCCCTCATTGCAGGATTCATTGTCGAATATTGTGGTTTTAGATGGGTTGGCTGGATCGCCGTCTTTATATCCGCAGGTCTTATAGCTGTTATTGTCTTTGGTATGCACGAAACAGTCTTTGACAGACGGAGATTTCAAGGAACTGTGCATCAAGTATCCAGCGGCGATGGTGACGGGCTTACCGAGAAGAAAACCAAGGTTGAAAATGGCGAAAGTTCAGTGAGCTCGAATATGTCCTTCCACGACGACAATTTGGAGCTCGGACAAACCGATAAAAATGGAGCTAACGACCCAAAGATGACTTACTGGAAACAAGTTGCATTGATCACGAAAGCACCCAACTTGGTAGGATTTGGGATCAAACAGTATTTGAAACGGCTCATGTTGTTGTTTCGCGTCTTTTGCTACCCACCTCTCATCTTTTCAGGGCTAATTTGGGGCATGCAAGATGCACTTCTAACGTTCTACCTCACTGTGGAGGATGATGAGTACTATAACCCGCCATACAATTATGGCAATACAGGTGTTGCCCTCATGAACATTCCGTGCTTGATTGGAGCCGTGATTGGGTGTTTCTATGCCGGTGTGGTCAGTGATTGGTTCACCATATGGATGTCCAAGAGAAATGGAGGAATCCAGGAGGCGGAATTTCGCCTTTATTTTCTAGCGATTCCTGCAATTCTCAATCCAGTTGGGCTCATTCTCTTTGCTGTTGGAACTGATCAACAGTGGCATTGGTTTCCAACATACTTTGGCTTGGCCCTCATTGGTCTTGGGTTCGGCGCTTCTGGTGATGTCTCCATGGGATATTTGATGGACGCGTACCCCGAGATGGTTATCGAGATGATGGCAGGAGTTTCGGTGATAAACAATATGTTCGGGATGATTTTCACATTTTCTTGCTCACCGTGGCTCGATAAGATGGGGAACACCCACACATTCATCATTTTGGCAGTGATTACCTTCTGTCTCATGGCATGTGCGGTTCCATTTATCTATTATGGAAAACGCATAAGAATGTGGACCAAGCCTTGGTATCTCGAATACTGCAGACTCCGCGATCATCAGGATCAGTAATCATCAATAGAATCTGCAAGATACAGATCATAATTATAGAATATCATGCTGCATCAATATATTAGGGGATCTCCTCGAATGTAGATCGATTAGCAAAAATCTTCTTAATTTGCAAATTTGAAGGTAGACAAAGACATGATATATCGAGCAAGTAATCATAAAGCACTTGAATCAGATCTCTGGCTTTGATCAATTACAAGACTGAATCGGATCAATTTCCTTTCCCATAACTCACCTCTCAGCTGCCTGGTGCTCGCTGAATAATGGTTTACAACGCATAGTTTCGCAAAATAAAAATGGCTTTTAGAATAAATATACACCCTTTTATAATAGAATAAACGCCAAGACAAAGGATTCAATTTGTACTCAGGGGCATGCAGGGTTGTTTCATGTCAGATGTTGGCTGCAAAAGATAGTGTATAAATAGTCGCGCATTTCCTCTAATACTACAGATTTTTGAAGCAACGGGGAATCACAAGAAATAAGTTAAAATTCAGGAATGTAATGATGCAATAACAAGAAACACAATAAAACGCGAATTGTATTAATTGTTTAGTCTGAATACCAACAGGGCACGAAATTACATGCTTCATCAGGGGAATGAGCAATGAGGGGCGGAGCCCTAAGTGCGCGCACGTGCCGAGCACATCAGCGCGCGAGGTGGAAAAAAAAAGCCAAAAATCCAGCAGTCTTTTCCTACCACTTCAAAAACTAAGACATAGTCTGCCTATTGCTTAAATTGATTATATCTAGTTAAACATGTCTACCGAAACCGCTTTGTCTTACGCCGCATTGATCTTGGCTGATGCCGATGTTGAGATCACCTCTGACAAGTTGGCCACCTTGGTTTCCAAGGCCAACGTTGAGGTTGAGCCAATCTGGGCTGACATTTTCGCCAAGGCTCTCGAGGGTAAGGACTTGAAGGAGTTCTTCTTCAACTTCTCTGCTGCCCCAGCTGCCGGTGCTGCTACCGGTGCTGCTTCTGGTGCTGCTGCCACTGAGGAGGCTGCTGAGGAGAAGGAGGAAGAGGCTAAGGAGGAGTCTGACGACGACATGGGCTTCGGTTTGTTCGACTAAGCGTTCGTCTATATAGTAATCTACGCCACCTTCAAATTAATGTAGGGAAAATCCATCAATGTTGTTTACTGACAGACTGCCTATGGTTCACTCACCTAGTGATTCACTAATGTTCACTCTTACTAGTGATTAATGGTCACTCATCAAACCACTTCTTGTGTCGCTCATTTCGAATCAATCACTGTGATTCACTAATCACTCATCACTTCACTTCTCGTTTTGCTCATCGCTCATCACTACGTGTCAATTATTACCTGTTCAGTAGTATTACCAAAGTATGATTTATACAAGAGAAGTGCATTTCGCTTACTTCTTCTTCTCAGCCTCAGCCTCAGCTGCTTCCCTGGCTTCCTTCTCTCTGATACCCTTGTACTTCTTCTCGTGTCTGGCCTCCTTCAAGGTCTCGTAAGCAGACTTACCAACCTCAACAGCTCTTGGACCAGTCTCAGCAGCAACCTGCTTAATTGGGAAAGCAGAAGCAACAGAAACTTGAGCAGCCTCAGGCTTGGTCTTACCGTCAAAGATAACCAACTTGGAGAGGTACTCCTTCAATCTGGCAACGTTGGCGTCCAAGTTCTCCTGGGACTTGTTTTGTCTTCTGTGGTCAACAGCAATACCAATGGTTCTGGCGTATTTGCGGTTCAAACCAGCAGCCTTGATCTCGGCCAAGGTGAAACCTCTACCGGCTCTGAGCTTTCTGTTGAACTTGATGGTAGGACATCTGACAATTGGTCTCAAAGCGTCGACTGGCTTAGGAGCAGCCTTGGCAGCCTTTTGGGCTCTGGCTTGTCTTCTGGACTCCTTCTTACCGGCCTGGTCCAAGTGGACCTTGACGCGCTTCTGCCAGTTCTTTCTGAAGTGGTTCTTCAACAAGGGGTTGTTCTTGGAGATAGCCATTGTGGTGGTTGTAGTAGTAAAAGAAAAGGAGAAAAGGGCACTTTTTTTTCCGGTTTTTTTTTCTCTCGCACGCCGCGCACTGTGAGTATGGGACAAGTGGTGTGAGGGTGCAATGCGAGTGCGAGTTTCAGAGGAGCAGTCACGGCGCACGTGGCCTGCTGCGAAAATGTGGGCAGCCACGCGTAAATCTGGGGCCGCGCTCCCGCTACGCTGCCGCCAATCACGCTTACACCCGTACACCACCAGCGCCGCTCGTTTGCCGCACCCGTGCCTCCCATACAGGCCGCGCTCCATCCTCTCTACGAAAAACTTTTCCACGGTGCGCTCTAAACACCATATACCTATTTCTTTCAGCAAGATGTCCACTCCATCTGTCCAGGTATGTACCCCGAATGAAACATGGTTGATACCGATTTGAAACATGATCCAGATTGATCTGAAACACTTTTGAAACCGCTGATTCGTGAAACGGTGAATAGCCGTCGTCTCCTTAAAGTGCTGTCAGGCAAGACTGGTACCGCAAGAAGTCTTTTCTACAAGAAGTCTTTTCTTTTTACTTGCTTCACCTCTATTCCCCCCTGTTCAAATACTGTTTCACACCCCTTTATATCAACTGTTAAGACACTGTTTCACTGTTTCACTATACAACGCCTCCCCCTAAGACCATACTAACCTCAGACTTTTGGTAAGAAAAAGACCGCCACCGCCGTTGCCCACGTTAAGGCCGGTAAGGGATTGATCAAGGTTAACGGTTGCCCAATCACCTTGGTTCAACCAGAGATCTTGCGTTTCAAGGTTTACGAGCCATTGACCTTGGCTGGCTTGGACAAGTTCCAAACCATCGACATCAGAGTTAAGGTTACCGGAGGTGGTCACGTTTCTCAGGTTTACGCCATCAGACAAGCTATCGCCAAGGGTTTGGTTGCTTACCACCAAAAGTACGTTGACGAGGCTTCTAAGAACGAGCTCAAGAAGATCTTCGCTTCTTACGACAAGACCTTGTTGGTTGCCGACTCCAGAAGAATGGAGCCAAAGAAGTTCGGTGGTCGTGGTGCCAGAGCCAGATTCCAAAAGTCTTACCGTTAAGGCTGTGGGGTCTTGGACGTGGTCCTTTATCTCTCATCATTACTCCCTTCTTTTATCTAATGTATAAATAAAAGCGTATCAGACCAGGGTAGAAGTAGGCAACTACATATTAAGCTTAGACAAGGTTGTGTTTTAGAGAAGAGTTGGACGAGTTAATTACGGGGACTACATACAATACCAGGCTCAGATCACCCACCCTCGGATTACGCCCGCCAGCCGCGCAAACACCCGTACACCACGCTACCCTAGCACATTTAGGCCCCAGCGCAAACGGGCTCGAAAATAGTCGCAATTGCGTGAAAATGGGTATATGGGTTGATTGAGCCTGAGTAAGTCGGCCAGCCAAATTCTGTTCCTCCAGCTGCTTCTCCCATGGACTTATACCTCACTGCACGCGCGAGTTCCGGCTGCTCCGAGGGTGACGCTGTTTTAACCGAGGGCGCACGTGCCAGATCACGTGACCTCTAATCCTCTAATCGCTCCACATACACCGTTCATTCTCACCCAACTTCATCTACTTTCCACTCTGCATGGCCTGGGTGAACAATACGGCGTTTCAAAATGTGCCGCTTCCGACTTCGGAATCTATAGTGTGTATTGAAATGGTGCCACACACACCCTTCTTTATTGTGGTGACCGCATCTTCCATAATCGCTTATCATCGCTCCACACTTCTTCCGATTGCCCTCCACACACGGACATCTCAGTGCCTAGATGCCCATGGGCCCTGTCAGGATGCACAAATCCGGTTTCTTGCTTTAAAAACATCCGATCTGCATTTTTCCCCGTCAAAATCCGCCTCTTTTTACATCCACACACAGGCAAACTACATTCTCATATATACGCTATCCATTGACTATCAGAAAGACTGCTACGAAATCACACTGGCCGACACAGGAAACACGCTCCAAAACCTGCTCCCCGTGGCGCTGAGCCATGCACAAAACTCGTTTGGTGCTATGGTTCGTCAGGCTACGAAAACACTCCTTCTTGGCGCATCTGTGAATTCCAATATGGCCAATGTTGACCATTTCAACTACCAGCCAACGGAGGATGAACAGCAAAACGAAAGCATCCCCCTGGCCCGCCTCAAACTCTCAAAGGTGATCAAATTGTCCAGTGAAATGTGCTCTTTTTGGTGTAAACTGAGCCTGCACACCATGATTTTCCACAATCACATGAACCAATTGCAGTTGCTCAATGTCAAGACCATGCGAAGTGAGCTGGTGGCTTTGGAGAATTATGACTGGGGGCATGGCGTGAAGGCCCTTGGCTACAATTTGCAGGAAAACTATTTTCTCTGCTTAAACGGCTCGAATGATTTGATCCTTGTTTGTTTTTCTGACACAGAAAAAGGAGCAACCGCCGAAAATGTCAAGGACAGTGCAGAAAGGGAGCAGGCGAAGGAACAAGGAGGGGAACTGGACGAATCCAAAATCGGAGACACTTTTGCAAACACTGCCCATACCGCCACCTCAGAAAAAACTGTCCACATCGCCACCTCAGAAAAAGCAAGTGACCCTTCGGATATCTCGAACTTGGAAATAACGGCGGAAAGTCCAAATCTCGATTCCCATGATGCCGCCAATGCTGTTGTCTCTTTAAAAGCAGAGCATTTGGCACATATCGATTTCAACGTTGACGCATTCGTCTTTTCTCCCCAGGCAGACGTTATATTGTTTATTCTGTCACCAAAAGAAAGTGCCGCCACTTTCAGAATCTACACTCTTTCGCCGCAGTCACCACGGCTTCATTTGGCAAAAACCGTGGTGCCTTTTGCATGCAGTGGCGCCATTTCATGTAAATGGTCGCCTTGCGGCACTTTCTTTGTTTGTTCGAACTCAGATCTGGGCTTTTGGAAAATATACCTGAAATTTGGCGCTCTTTTATTCGATTCAGACATTGCCCACGCGGATCTTTTCTCTGCCGATGTTGAAGGTACCAAGGATCATTTTGCCCATATCTCGCAGTTTGCCATTTCTCCAAACAGTCTGGCTCTTTATTTGGCCTCGTCCCAAAACGCCTTGTACCGCATGGACTTGCTACGGGTGATCGATTCAACATACAAGTTCTCCAGATTTCCGTTGTTCTACGATAACTCATACGTGGGAATTCCATTTCTGGGGCAAAAACTCTTTATGAAAGTGCCCATCTTGCCGTCGTTTCAAAAGATTTTGGGGAATATGCAACATATCCATGGCTCACAGTCTCGCAAAACTAGTGCACTGTCCACAAAACTCACCATACAATTGAATTCTTTTGATCAATTGTCTATGTCTTATGCTGGTAACATTGCCATATCCACACCCACCTGCCTCGGGTCTGTGGCCAACCACGTGTTCTGGTATCTGTTTTATAATCTCTCCACCAGCTCTTTAAACATAGTTCATCATTTCTGGCTCGATGACTACTTGGTTCTTATCAACCGATACGAGGATCCTGAGCCGGCAGACGAGATTTTGATCTTGAATACTTGCAATTCAAAGTTTGGAAATGCTGGAATGCAGTTCAAATTCGACAGTGACCTCATCTTATGGCGTCATTCATTTAAAAGCCATATCTTGAGCTGGGATCTTTCCGCCAGCGAGACGAAAACTCAGAAGTTGGTCTTACTCACTGACGACTTCAAACTAATTGTTATGGAAATGGAAGCGGAAGCTTTGAATGATGATGAAGAGAAGACGGAGAAGAAGCGCCTTCTACGTGCATCTAAAACAATTCACTTGTCAAGCATCAAAAACAAAATTCCGCTTCATCGTGTCCAGGATATGATCAATATCAAGGAGAAACACTTTTTCTTTTTGCTTGACACTGGCGAACTATATCTTTTGAAAAACCAGTCTGCAACCAGTGATGTGGGAACTCAAACAAGAAATATGTATGAGCTCGTTTTCATCAGCTACGGAGTCGAAAGGTTGGAGACTGGAGAGATTGAGCTTGCTTCAGGACGAACAAAGAGAATTTTTACTCTTTACTTGGCGCAAAAAATCCATATTTATGACTTGCACGAGTTGATGGAGGCTACTGAGGACAATGACGAGGGCGCTTTAGAGATCGTTGGCTTGGAAAACGATTCATCATTGAGACTTGGATGCAGACCTGTGATAATACCATGTCCAGCGTTTTACCCCATTCGGATAAGCCAAGAAAGCTCACAAAAGGAGAAAACTTTGGAGGCTTTGGGGTTCGAATACCGAGCATCTCGCCGAAACAAGCACATAACGGTGAAGCAGAAAGCCAGTCGACTTTTCGTGCTCGACAAATTTGTGAGTCATGATTTGAAGACAGGAGATGGAGATTTAGCATTGATTCACGCCAACTACCGGACATTCAAGAGCTACAATTATTGTTTAGAGCTTTTGCTCTTTAATGCAATCACCGACGAAACAAATCCGTCTTCCATGGCTAAAGTCTGTGACCTTATAAATGTGAATCCGGACAAAAACAAGATCTTTGTGAATTTTCTTCGAAAGATTGAAAGTGCTGACTGGGGGAAGTTTTTTTCTTCTTTGGAGATGACGCCTTTGGACTTTATGAATGAGCTCTTCTCCTCGAACGATGTTGATCTTTGCTATTCTTACTTGAGCATTTACCTTAACCATAAAAGAGAGCACGATGATGAGGATCTGGAGTTACTTGAACAAAGCGAGAAGACGGTAGTGCTCAGTATTTTGAGGATGTTGAAGACTGCAAAAAGATGGAACCAATTTTTAGAGCTATGCCGCTTTATTAAGTTTCTACAACCAGAAGGACAAATTTTTGAGGATATACAATTGTTGGCGTATCAAAAGGAATAGAGATAAGTGACCATCGATTCTACTGCTTAAGCTGTGAAACTGTTTCACCAACTGTCTACAATGCTGTCTACAATGCTGATTCTAATGCTGATTCTAATGCTGTTTCACCAACTGTTTCTAATACTGTTTCACCAACTGTTTCTAATGCTGTTTCACCAATTGTTTCTAATGTTGTTTCTACAAAGCTGTCTCAAACATAATATCCCAATCACTACTTTACTGCTAATGCTTGATTCCAATAGCTTTTCAGTATACTTGATTGCAGTATAGTTCGCAGTATAGTTGACAGTTGTTCGCAGTAATTAACCTGGTGCGAATTTCGCTAGTGCGCCTTTCTTGAGTTTCGCACGACCGCACTTGGTAGCCAACCAAAACTCTTCTATTTACTACGCAAACATCAATCTTTGGCCATGACGCTTGCAACAGAATTCGCCGAAACTACGCGTCGCTCGCTCACGCACTCTGACATGCGGTTGAGAGTGCTTCATTTGTACCGCCGGTACATCAGAAACGCCAAGGAGTTTTCCGACTTGTACGAGTTGGATATGCCCATTTCCAACGTCAAGACCAAGATCAGACAAGAGTTCGAGAGACAACGTTTTGTCAACGATTTGGACGTGACCAACATATTGTACGCCAAAGGCCAGATGGAGTTCCAGGAGTTGGTGAATTTCTGGAAACAACAATGCCATGTCTTGCGGTACTTTGAAGACCAGGAGAGCTACGGTGTGGTTGACAAGAACGATTTCGTCCGTAACTTTTTGAGAGGAAACTAGGGGAAGCTGCCGGAGTATTCAGGAGAGCCCTGTCTATCTGCAGCTTCAGGGAAGATGATTGCATTAATAGGTGTTCGTCGAGTCACGAGCACACATCAATAAACACGATACTACAAACGAGAACACTAGAAATATAATTAAGAAGATGAAATAAAGATGGAGTCTCCTACGGCGAGAGGCACTTGTCTGGGCGACTGCAATAGGGGGTATACTTTCGAGCCTCAGCCGTAGGGTCTGCTCGCATTGCGCACTACTCCATGTTGTCAGCCAAAGGAGCCTCCTCACCATCGTAGTCCAACTCTTCGTCCTCCTCCACACTTGCCTCTTGGTATTGTTGGTACTCGCTGACCAAGTCATTCATGTTGGACTCGGCCTCGGAAAACTCTATTTCATCCATACCTTCCGAAGTGTACCAATGCAAGAAAGCCTTTCTTCTGAACATAGCGCTGAATTGGTCACCAACTCTCTTAAACAATTCCTGGATGGAAGTGGAGTTTCCAATGAACGTAGCGGACATATCCAAGTCTTGAGGTGGGACAGAACAGACTGCGGTTTGCACGTTGTTGGGAATCCACTCGACAAAGTAATCAGCGTTTCTGGTCTGGACCTTGTGCATTTCATCGTCAACTTCCTTAACAGAGACCTTACCTCTGAAGAAAGCAGCCACAGTCAAGTAACGACCGTTTCTTGGGTCAGAGGCAGCCATCATGTTTTTGGCATCGAACATTTGTTGTGTTAATTCTGGGACGGTCAAGGAGCGGAAAGATTTGGAGCCGATGGAAGTCAATGGAGCATAGCCAACCATGAAGAAATGCAATCTAGGGAAAGGAACCAAGTTGACAGCCAACTTTCTCAAGTCTGAGTTCAACTGGCCTGGGTAACGCAAAGAGGTGGTGACTCCAGACATCACGGAAGAAACCAAGTTGTTCAAGTGGTCGTAGTTTGGTTGAGGCAATTTCAAGGTCTTCTGGCAGATGTTGTATAAGGCCTCGTTATCGATACAGAAAGTTTCGTCGGAATTCTCCACCAATTGATGAATGGATAACGTGGCGTTGTAAGGCTCGATAACAGTATCAGAGACCTTTGGGGAAGGCACCACAGAGAATGTGGCCATCATTCTGTCGGGAAATTCTTCTCTAATTCTAGAAATCAACAAGGTTCCCATACCGGAACCAGTACCACCACCCAAAGAGTGGGTGATCTGGAAACCTTGCAAAGAGTCACAGCCCTCGGCTTCTCTTCTGATCACGTCCATGACCGAGTCGACCAACTCAGCACCTTCTGTGTAATGACCCTTGGCCCACACATTACCGGCCGAAGACTGGCCGAAAATGTAGTTGTCGGGACGGAACAAGTTTCCGATTTTGGAGGCCTTCACGGAGTCAATGGTACCTGGCTCCAAGTCCACGAGGACTGCACGGGGAACGTACTTACCGGAGGATGCCTCGTTGAAGTAGACGTCCAATTTAGCTTTTTGAATACCCTCTTCACCGTGATACACACCGCTGCTGTCCAAGCCATGTTCGCCGCAAATGGTTTCCCAGAAGGCGGCACCGATTTGGTTACCACACTGACCGGTAGACAAATGAATCTGTTTGTTAGTATAAGGAGCATTGGGCCCAATGTCACGTGCTTTCGAATCCAAGCATTTGTCCTATAATATGCTTAAGGTGGAGTGTTTTGGGAATATTGTCGATATGATAATTGCCGATAGTGAATTGCTGATGAATTGGAGAGGATAGGGAGGTTGGACAGAACTAACAAAAACCGATGGGTGCAAGTGATGAAACGCTGAAGTACGACTAATGGGGCCACTTTAAACAAGTCTGAAATCGCTTTGGAACGTATTGATGGTGGAATATGGAAACATAAAGGCATTGCTTCAAAGAGTGTTTCATCACGCATCCACCATTTTGGAAAGGGATCAACAAAGATGAAACACGGACGATTGGGTGACTGGGTGAGAGGCATTTGCACCAGGTGACAAGTACTGTCTGCATATACGCGTTTCAACATACAATTTCTCTCATGCTTGAAAATGGTGATCAGTTAGAAAGGAGTATATAAGATGTACAACAAAATGTTTTGTTTTCTGAGCGCCCGAGACGGTGCGCGCACACATGGGAAATGTTATTTTATTTCTGTTTTGGGATGAAAGTAAACTCGCGATCGCGAGATTGCACTTTCGCGCAGATATGAAACATACACGAAACATACACGAAACAGATAAAGAAACGTAAAAACTCGAAACAGATAAAGAAACAGAAATCATGCAAAGGTTTGGCTCGTCATGTATTAGGACAGTGGGCTGAAGAGGTAAAATGAGAGTTGACTGATGAATAGTGAACGGTAAGATCGATTCAGAATGAGTAGATTTATTGGGATTGAGTAAAGATAGAGTAATTCTGAGGACATAGGAACAGCAGTAAATCATTTTAAGCGCTCAGATAAAACAGCACAAGTAAGTTTCTGAGATGAAACATGGCCATAAACAAATCTGAAACTCAAGCCAGTACCACACACCTGGCATTATCGTGCAACATGGTGTTGATCCTGTATATAGCCAAAATCACGTATCTGGGCTTTGGCTCATGTTACGTAAATTTAGGTGGTTGACAGTGTTTTGCCAGCCTGTCTGAGTGGATTTGCCCTTTTTCGTAACTCCACACTTAGTTTTAGATTTGTAACGGGTTCCAGACTTATACACTTTTTTGGTTGCACTCTCAAATTGTAAGAACCTGTACTTTATGAAACTACCTCTCTTTGATACACTCCAATTATCAAACGAGATTTGATCCCGAATCCAGAAATTACAATAAACATCCAAAAAGCATTCTAATTATTATCATAATATTTCAATATTTAAATAAATATTAAGCTGTCATCAGAATACACCTACTGTTATCGGGGTACTGCACACAAGCCGCCCGCGGCTACTCTGAAAACTTGTCCACCACAGCCTCCTATCTTTAGGCAAAACGCCATCAATACCCTACAGCAGCACGAAAACCGCATAATCACAGACTCCATAATTGCAGGAAAAACCCGTACCTCCTCCAGGCCCCGAAACACCCGCCATGTCGATACAAAACCGAACCTTTGAGTTCCAGCAGTGTGTGTCGACATTCGACAAAATCAACCACAAGAATAACGCCAGCACACCTCGCAACTCAGGAACCACCAAGAAATCCAAATTCAGCCAGCAGGCCAGCATCATTGCCAAAGATATCTCACACACCACGGAACTATTGTCCAAACTAGCGCTTCTCGCCAAAAAGAAGCCTTTATTTGATGACCGGCCCGTGGAAATCGGCGAGTTGACGTATGTGATCAAACAGGACATCTTTAAAATCGAGCAGAGTCTTCAGAACTTACAGCGGTTCGTCAAAGGCGATGCCAGCGTCAACATCAACCTGCAGATTGGCCAGAACTCCAAGAATGTGTTGAATCTCTTGAATTCCAAGATGAAAAACGTCAGCGGCGAGTTCAAGTCCGTGCTAGAGTTGCGGCAGAAAAACGAGCTCGTCAACAAGTCTCGCAAGGACAACTTTTTGTCGTCCACAACCAACCGTTCCAACAACTACGGCGACTCGGTGGCTGCCGAGGGCAACAACTCCTTGATGAACTTGAACGAAAATCCGTACCTTCTTCCCGACGACGGCCCTGTTTCGCAAGACCACGAGTTGCTCTCTATTCCTGACCAAACCAAACAACTTTTGTTGATGGAGGAGCAGACCAGTGAGTACCTTACGCAAAGAAGCAGTGCTGTTGAGAGCATTGAAGCTACAATCAACGAGGTGGGCAATATGTTCCAGCAGTTGGCCACTATGGTCACGGAGCAGGGAGAGACTATCCAGCGAATTGACCAGAATGTGGAGGATATTGATATGAACATCATGGGTGCACAGAGAGAGTTGTTGAAGTACTACACCAACATTTCGAATAACCGGTGGTTGTACTTGAAGATATTTGGAGTTTTGCTAGCATTTTTTTTCCTCTGGGTTGTGGTGAGTTAGTAGAATGAAGAGTAACTGAATGTCCGAGATCCTCAGAGGATGAGAAGGGCAGGTCAGAATATGTGATGATTTGAACACAGGATGTGAAAAGATTTGAACACAAGATGTGATGAGATTTGAAGATGTGATAAGATTTGAACATAAAGATGTGATAAGATCAGATGAATGACCACTGCTTACTAGTTTGATGATGCATCGTGAGCATATTGGAAGCGCTTGTTGTTATTCACTCATCAAATGGCAACGTATTTGCTAAAGGTTCAAAGGTCATGATATTGCCATGACATTCTGAAAAAGTTTGAGCTTCACGGTTTTAATATAATGACAGACTCGGAGAATTGGCGTCGATTGCTGGAGAGCTATGGCTACTGCCAACGCCAAAACACTAATACATACCATGATACAATTACTGATACCATGATCAACTACCGAAACCGTGATTAATTACCGATACCAAATGTCAACATACAAGATACAACCATATAACCGCTCCGATCATAAATAATAATAGACCGTTTCCCATCAATATAATCTCGGCAATTAACACCCCAGACAGGCGTCGGCGTGCGCGCACCAAAAAGTAAGGTAACAAAACCCTTATCAACACTACGCCACATCCAAGCAAACCCCACACCGTCACAACACATCCGCCATGTGGAGCTACGTTTTTGGCGGCAACAAGCAGCAGAAAAAAGAATTGCCCAAAAAGGCAATTGTCGAGTTGAGAGAGCATATTCTGATGCTCAACAAGAAACGGGCACATCTAGAACTGCAAATCAACGACCAGGAGGCGCTAGCCCGCAAACACATTTCCACAAACAAGGCGTTGGCCAAAAATGCATTGAAGCGCAAAAAGGGCTACGAAGCAAACTTGATGAAAATCGAAAACCAGATCGACTCCTTGGAAACTCAGTTGACTGCCATAGAAAGCGCCAACTTGAATTTGGAAACCATGAAGGCCATGAAACAGGGCGCTTCCGCCATGAAACAGATCCACGGCGAATACGATGTGGATAAGGTGGAGAATACCATGGATGATATTCGTGAACAGGTGGAGTTGGCGGACGAGATTTCCGAGGCCATTTCCAGACCGGTTGGCGGCGAGTATGTGGACGAGGATGAGTTGGATGAGGAATTGGCGGCGTTGCAGGAGGAGGAGAAGGAGAGCAAGCTGCTGCAGAAGGCGCCTGTGCGTTCACAAGCGGTGAATTCCGAATTACCGGATTTCCCCACGGTCAGCAAGAACAAGCCACAGGCTGAGGCTGAGGATGACGAGGACGAAGAGGCGCTCCGAGCTTTGCAGGCGGAAATGGGGTTGTAGGTGTATTAGCATCTACCGACGTGATTTGCATCACCGACGTGATTATCTACCGACGTGAATCTTTGTTAGGGGTTCAAAGTTTTGAGGCTAACGAAACTGATTGACGCAGAATCTGCGAGATTGAGTCGATTGATCCATTGAATTATTGGATACAATTGGTGAACTTGATCATTTCAGTGTTTAATCCTGGCCTCAACATCTGTTGATTCTTTCCACCCTGGCCTCACTATCTGTGTTGATTCTTTCCCACCCCTTTGTTTCCAATACAAACCCTGTTGTATGGAGTGGAACAAATCATGACATGACTAATGTGTCCCTGTGAGCTGTTGTCAGAGGCTAACTTATGAGTTTTGAATTGTCTACGTTTTCCTGAGTTTTGCAGATGATAGCTGGTGCAATTCGTTTCGACTGCCTAGAGTTCTCCTGCCGCTATATCAGAACACTTGTCCGTGTCGGCACTCGGTATTAGATGCACTTGGTTCCGCTGATGTATTGATGAAAATCTCATGATTAACGCCGAGATCAACACTTCTGAGGGTCTCAATATGTGAAGCGAAAGTTACATTCTATGCTTCGAACTTTACTATAACGAATAATATCGTGTATTTGATAAACCAGTAAACATTGGCCTTCTTTACTCATCCCGAGTAAAGCCGTATATAATCCAACTTGGCGTGACAGCCTGCTATCATCCATGACGAGCTTATGCCTCTCTAAAACTCAACTTGCTGCTCATTTGGACGTGTCGTAGTACGTGGTACCCGAGGCACCTGGAAATCCACCCCCGGAGCCTCCTTTCTTGCTTGGCGCCAAAGGAGCTCCCTTGCGACCAAAAGCCTCTCTAGGCTTGGGAACATCGCCCTGAGCTACCCGCTCATTATCGCGTTGAAGGTACTCTTTGTACCCGGGACGCGTGTGGGTGCCGTCGGTGTCGTAGGCGATGTTGGCTTTTTGTGGGGGAACGACGTATGTGCCGGGTGGAATTCCGTTATTCTCCTGTTGCAGTGGCGGTCCACCAGAAGATTTTTTCTCTTCGGGGTACTCATCTGGCCCGAGTTGCGAGTACTGTGGCTGGTCTCCTGTGTTGGGCTGGTCAGAATATGGAGTAAAGCCTGGAGGTGGCTGTTGGTCTTGAGATTGCTCACCTTGCAGCTGCTCGTAGGATGGCGGCTCTGTCGGAGTCTTGGAATCTTTGTGGTGAAAAAGCATGAAGAAAACCGATCGCAATGGCAACGATGACGGTGGAGGCGCCCGCTTGGCTTGTCTGCAATGATAAAGAGCAAGTTTAGTGGGTCACGTGCGCGGAGCGCAACGCAATCACGTGCCCTAGTCACGCGACTTCACATTGGTGCGCACCGAAATTTTCTTTCATCAATTGACTCTCCACAACATCGCCATGAGTTCCATATCAACCCGACTTGTCTCCCTTTCCAAGACTTTTGTGCGTGGCAAGAAGGATTCGGTGGTCAATGCCGCCACACAAAGAGTTGTCAACCAGCTTTCGGCTCTCTCTGCATCCAGGAAACAGCCTAAGCTCTTGAAGCTTTCGCCAGAAGACTTGATCAAGCACAAGACCATCACAAACGCCTGGAAAGTTTTTCTGAGGAAAAAGGAGCAGAAACAAAGGGAGCAGTTGAGATTGCAGTACAAGAGTATCCGCGAGGCCATGGATGAGCTCAAAGCCGTCAGTCCTGAATTGTACGAGGCTGCAAGTGTCAAGGAGACGAAGCGTTTTCCATTAGAGTTGCGTGTTCCCACAGAGTACCCTGCTAACAGCCCTTGGGTGTACAACTATAAGAAAAATTGAACCTGCTTGTCATGACACAAAAAAGAGATGATCTAAAAGCATATCTCAGCATCACGATTCTGCAACGCACATCTCACCATCACGATTTTGGAACGCACATCCACGGCTTGAGTCTTGCTTGAGTCTCCGGGAGAAATCCAGCTGGCTCATCGAATTAGGGCTCATGTGGCTGTAAACGCCCCGGTTTTGGACTCAGCAATTTCGGCAAAGGACACCACCAAGCGTTGCTCGAAGATCCAATATTCTATTCGAAGGGCCCGAAAGCTTGTAAATAATAATATCCTTCATCATGAGAAAAGATTTGTAGTCGGAAATTGAAGAAATGATCACGCTGGTAGCACTTTAAATTTTCTTCTTTCTACCCGGAGTTCCTCCATTCGGCTCCTTTCCCGATGTGGCCACCGGTTCCACAGAGTCCTCGTAATCGTCGAGATCAGGCACCCCTGTGCTGAGGCCCTGCTTTTTCATTAGCGTCTTCACATGAGTACCAGAAGACATGCTGAATATGTGATCCTCATCGTTGTATACAAGCTTGCGTTTATTTGACCCGCCCGAGGAGTTTTTTGCGAAATTCTCGAAGCCTTTGACGATGTTTCCATATGTGGACTCGTTAAAGTAGTCTAGCTCCTTCTCGTATATTTGCTCCTCAAGATTCAGTAGCTGGGTATCTATTTCTTTTTTCTTCAAGATTTGTTGAGTGAGATCATTTTTGAGCTTTGTATACTGATCTATCGATGGACTCTTTTTGCTCATGGTAGACATTGGTATGGGATATGTTGTTGATGCAACACGCGAAGAACCCTATGTTAGACCCGTACACCAAGATTTGCCACAAGAGTCGACGTCACATTTGAGACAAATAGTGAGGAGTAAGAAGTGTTGACAGTGACATTATGGATTTTTGGAGATGAAACAATGGCTTTGGTCTGTGACGTAAAGGTGTGGTGGTATGAGAACAGAGGCCAAACTCAGAGTTTTGATGTAATGGATTTGCAGCATAAAATTTCCGTTCATCTCAAAATTTCAGACATTCACTGAAATTGAACAACAATAAATGTTTGCCTATCGTAATGTGGATTATTTCATATGTCCAGAGCTTTTCTTAAACTAATGTAGGAGTATAAAAGGGCATTGCTTCTAGATTGCTTGAAAAATGCATTCTGCCGTAATTTCAAGCTAGACTCAATACGTAGTGCAAAACAGAAATCAACGAGAATAATTTGGAAAAAGCATCGAAGGTAAAATCGAATGAATTTATACAATTTGAATTAAGAGTACAATTGAACGGCCAAATACTACATATCGTGGTGCAGATGATACAGATGGTGACGCAGATGAAGCATATTGTGGTGCAGAGGAATAGAATTCCTTGCAACACAAGACAATTGAAATTCCGGAATTGAAGCACCCTCGGGTTGAGAACCGGTTGCTAATGCTTTAAATGCAAGACTCCTCAAAAACATGTTCCGGGGTATTTGCATCAAAACGCCGGCCGTGCGCAAATGCAAAGTCGTGCGTTTACCAAAAAAGCGGCAAGCCCCGGAATTCCTCGAACTTCGATCGAAATCCGGTGCGCCCACTTTCCCTTCATCCGGCCGCTTATGCGCATAAAAAGTCCGACTCCCGAAACTCTCGTGCAGCCACACCCGGATCCACCATAACCTCCCTCGAATGTCGAAACCCGGAAGTAGTTCCGGGGGTGTAACTTTTGACTCATGTTTCAAATACTCATGCAATCTACCCCCGCAATTGACCTGTAGTGACCGTACTGCGTCATCCCTGTGACTCTTTGTGACTCTTTGCAATGTCAGTAGGTTTTTTTTTTTGTGGCCGCATGACAGCGGGCATGTGTGGTCCACACTGCAAAATATAAATACACCTGCTTTCGCACTGACCCCTTTGTTCGAAGTTTTATTCCATCAACATTTACAATTGAAAATGGCCGTCACTAAAATTCACGCTCGTACTGTCTACGACTCCAGAGGTAACCCAACCGTTGAGGTTGACCTTTTCACCGAGAAGGGTTTGTTCAGATCCATTGTCCCATCTGGTGCTTCCACCGGTATCCACGAGGCTTTGGAATTGAGAGATGGCGACAAGGCCAAGTGGTTGGGTAAGGGTGTTACCAAGGCTGTTGCCAATGTCAACGAGATCATTGCTCCAGCTTTCGTCAAGGCTAACGTCGACGTTACCAACCAATCCAAGGTTGACGAGTTCTTGAACTCTTTGGACGGTACCCCAAACAAGTCTAAGTTGGGTGCCAACTCCATCTTGGGTGTCTCTTTGGCTGCTGCCAAGGCTGGTGCCGCCGAGAAGAACGTTCCATTGTACAAGCACTTGGCTGACATTTCCGGTACCAAGGAGTCTCCTTTCGTGCTCCCAGTTCCTTTCCAAAACGTCTTGAACGGTGGTTCCCACGCCGGTGGTGCCTTGGCTTTCCAAGAGTTCATGATTGTTCCAACTGGTGCCCCAACCTTCTCTGAGGCTTTGAGACAAGGTTCTGAGGTCTACCACAACTTGAAGACCTTGACCAAGAAGAAGTACGGTCAATCCGCCGGTAACGTCGGTGACGAGGGTGGTGTTGCTCCAGACATCGGTTCCCCAAGAGAGGCTTTGGACTTGATTGTCGATGCCATCGAGAAGGCCGGTTACACCGGAAAGATCGGTATTGCCTTGGACGTTGCTTCATCCGAGTTCTTCAAGGACGGTAAGTACGACTTGGACTTCAAGAACCCAGACTCTGACAAGTCTAAGTGGTTGTCCGGTGAGCAATTGGCTTCTTTGTACGAGGAGTTGATCAACGAGTACCCAATTGTCTCCATTGAGGACCCATTCGCTGAGGACGACTGGGAGTCTTGGTCCCACTTCTTCTCCAAGGTTTCTGACAAGATCCAAATTGTCGGTGATGACTTGACTGTCACCAACCCATTGAGAATCAAGACCGCCATCGAGAAGAAGGCTGCCAACGCTTTGTTGTTGAAGGTCAACCAAATCGGTTCTTTGACCGAGTCTATCCAAGCTGCCAAGGACTCTTACTCTGCTGGTTGGGGTGTTATGGTCTCTCACAGATCCGGTGAGACCGAGGACACTTTCATTGCTGACTTGACTGTTGGTTTGAGATCTGGTCAAATCAAGACTGGTGCTCCAGCTAGATCCGAGAGATTGGCCAAGCTTAACCAAATCTTGAGAATCGAAGAAGAGTTGGGTGACAAGGCCATCTTCGCTGGTGAACAATTCAGAAACGCTTCTACTTTGTAAGTGGAGTGAGTTTTAATTATAACAAAATAAACGTTAACGTATGTAAACACATGCATCCGTACCCTAATGTATGCGGGCCATAGCCTCTTCTATAGTTTGACACACAATACGTACCTCCTCAAATGTATTGTAAAGAGGTACAGGCGCCAACCGAATCACATCTGGCCTCCGCTCATCGCAAATAATGCCATTGTCATGCAAACACTGGTTCACTCTCTCCATGACATTGTCTGCCTTACTTTCATGATGCGGCTGGAATAAAACAGATATCTGACAACCTCTCTCGAGCGGGTCAGCAGGTGTGAGGATCTTGTAGCCCAAGACAGATTCCGAAGCGTCATTTTCAAGGTAGTATTTCGAGGCCTTCAAGAGACGTTCCATATAGCCCGTAAGCTGGACGCTTTTCTCCCGTAAAGGTTTCAAGCCTCCCACGTCTTTAAGCAACTGCAAGGAACTTTGCAAGGCCACACAATCAAGAACACTTGGATTGGATTGACGGTAGGAGAGGGCGGAGTTGATGGGATCGAAAACCTCTAACATTTTGAACCGCTCTTCGGAATTATTTCCCCACCATCCGGCGAGTCTTGGCGGGTATGAGGATCCCGAAATGTCACGTGTGTACCGTTCATTGACGAAGATGCCACCTATGGCGCCAGGGCCCGAATTGAGGTATTTGTAGGAGCACCACACGGCGAAATCGACGTTCCAGTCGTGCAACTGCAACTCCACGTTTCCAACGGCATGTGCCAAATCCCAACCAACGGTGATGCCGTGAGATTGAGCGTATTTGGTGATTGTCTCAATGTCGAACAACTGTCCGGTATAAAACTGGATTCCCGGCAAGCAAACAACGGCAATTTCGTCTTTGTGTCTGTCAATCGTGTCGAGAATGTGTTGGGTGGGCACATATGTTTGGCCCTTAGGAACGTCTACTTGGATCAAGTGAGACAGGTCAAATCCATGCAATTGCACCATATTGAGAAAGGCATAGTAGTCGGAAGGGAACGCATGTCTTTCAAAAAGAATCTTGGTCCGTTTGCCTTTTGGCTTGTAGAAGGATATGAGCAAAGCGTTCAAGTTTGCGGTCAAAGAGCCCATGGCCGCCACCTCTGAGTTTTTGGCGCCGACAACTGGTGCCAAGAGCTCAATCAATGGGAGATCAATATCCATCCACATGGTTTTGGATTTATCCGGATGGTTAAAGTGAGCTTCCACGCCACGACGGGCCCATGCGTCCAACTCAGCATTGACCAGAAGTTTTGTGGATTTGGGGAGAAGTCCTAATGAGTTTCCACAGAAGTAGATGGAGTCTGAGTCGGCATCGGAAATTCCAAGCGACTTGTGCGTGGGAATTTCAAAGAGGTCTTTATAGCAGGGGAACTGCTTATCTAATTCGGCAGAGGTCATGGGATCGATAAGAGTTGGATGGTATGTTGGAAGTGATATGGGTCACGTGGGCCTCGCGGGTCACGTGTAAAGCGCACATAAGTCACGTGAAGGAGCACGCGCACGCAGTCACGTGCAACCAAGCTCCTAGCAGACGAAGTAAGGAGAGATCGCAAATTGCCACGAACCAACAATTGGCTGACTTTTCTTATCTCGATAAATGTTCACATTCCAACAGATCAATGTTCACATTCCGACACGTTTCAATCGATTTCCACATATTTCAATCGATGTTGTGAAGGGCCGTTAATTCATCACGGATTCCATTTCCTGATGTCTGCAAAAAAATAGAAGTTTTAAATTTCCCAACCAATGCTACTCCAAAGGGAACAGTAACAAGGGGTTTTGAAAATAGATAAATAATTGGACACAAAGTGGCAAGAAAATTGAGAGAATTACAACCATACAAAAGAACTCAGGGGCTCGGAGGCAAGACGGGTGAAACCGAAAGCAGAAGCGGGAATTCCCAAAGCGGAAGAAATCCGCGCCGCAGTTTCGAGGGTGAGGTACTGATTCCCATGACAACCGAGAATTCACTCAGTTAAAGGCAGCGAGCAAAATGTGACAACATGATCCGGAGCTCCACATGTTCGGATCTCCATTTTCGGAAACCCGTGTGCAAAGCCGAAGGCGTGAAGACGCAGAGTGAAAGTGGATTTTGACGCTCCCAACACAGTACTGCACACAAACACGCACGCCCTCATCCCAAGCGCCGGTGAGACGACGCACCCTCGGATAGCCTGTTTATGAAACATGTGTAGTGGGGTCGGATTTGAAAAGCGTAAGTTGCGTTTGACAACCTGAACACGTCCGGTCCTGCAGCTCCTTCTCCGGAACTCCAGCGACATCTGTGCGATGTCGCGGCAGATTCTGGTACGTGGCTAATGTATGAGATTTGCTGGTGATGGCACAGTGCCTAGTGCGGCTAGTGAAACACGAGGCAAATGCGACATGAGGCAAATGCGGAAGAGGCAAGTGAGACATACATACCAATGCGACAATTGTAAAGCCATGTGATTAGTGCACAGATAACAAAGGGAAGAATAGATAGGAGCAGTGTCTTTACATTTCATAGCAATTCAATTTAAAACCGTTTAGCGGAGGCTATGCACTTACTGCGTCATAACTATACATGAAAGTAAGAAGTGATGATAGTAAAGGAGTGTTTAAGTAATGATTCAGGAGTGATTCAGGAGTGATTCAGGAGTGTTTCAGAGGTTTTCATGTTTCAGTAACAACTCAGTGATGTTTGAGTAAAGTTAAAGTGAAGTTTCAGTTGTGATCCATCCATGTTTCGTCCATTTTCAGAAAGGTTCAAGCAGTAATTCAGTGGATTTCCATAAAATTTTGTTTCAATTTTGTTCCATCCATGTTCCACTCATAATTCATTCATGTTCATCCATAATTCATCCATGTGTCATCCATGTTTCATCCATGTCTCAGGTGTGTTTCACATATGTCTCATGTCTCTTTATCCGTCTGCATGTCTCAAATCTCATGTCTCACTCTTTTTTGTGAGCGTGGCGCAAAGATAAGTGATGATAAGAAACACCCAGATCTGTCAAAAACTTTCGCTACTATTTACTACTCAAACACTTATATTCGTCACTTATTGTGCATCCCAAAATCATGACAAATTCCAAAATTCCAAAATTCCAAAATTTCGATTTCCCAAAATCCAGGCCCCCTTCAAAAGTGGTGGGCATGCAAAACATGTGGTGATCTATCATAAAACACTCCGCACCCCAAAGCAGAAAAATCCTAAAATTACGGAGTTCCGGGCGGAATGCGGCGAGTGCTAAGTGGCTGAGAAAGGCCAAGACAGTAGGCCATCTTTAGCCTGCATTGCATACGCGTGATATGTGTACGTTACGAAGATGGGGTGATGCATTTTTTAGTGCTGTTTTTCAAATGTCGTTATTGCACCTGACACGCTAGAGCTACCCACTTTTTGATGGTCGAGTTGGAAGTCAAAATCAAACAACTCACTCAGGGATACCAATAAACCATATACTCTAAATCCCGATTAGTGAAAAAAAGCCAGATCTAGGGCAGCAAGATTGCTTTCAGGGTGTCGGTCATAGAGTATGCAGATAGTGCCCTGCGTGGAAAAAAAAGCTGCGGGCGATGGTAAAGTCGTTTTTCGTCGTGTATGAGCCGCATAAGACGATTCAACGGAAAGTCTGCGAATACTGATTTTTTTCAAGATATGATGAGTTCTTTGGAAATCATTTTTCCAATGCGAGCAGAATGGATCCAATAAGTCCGAATCGAAAATCGCTGCTTCATGGTGTTTTTACCCCATCCAGAGCTCACTAGTTTGTCTTTTCGCGCACACCCCCGTGAGACATTAAGAGTGCATACCTGTGCGCTCAATTTCAGATCTCTGCCGGACAATGCAATGCCATGCGCGCATTGACATTCCCCTAATCCGTGCTACTTGATCAACAAAAATATTTGTGGCGAATTCTGTCTTGTTATGCCACGAATTATACCAACACAGGATAAGTTTAAGAACTTGAATTACGTGAAATACAGGCATGGCGGGCAAGATGAATCTGCTGAAAACAGCCATTTGAATGTCACTTCCGGAAATGCCGAATCTCTGGCGAATTTAAAGGGGGCGCCTAAATTTCATGGCCCCATCTAGACTGTCCTTTGTACTCGCACTCAAGCTTATTCCTTCTGCTTAGTGAACATGCATGAACAGAGTGCAGTGCGAGCATTTTTCGTCTGTACCTGTGGCACAGTAAAATCGGGTAAAAAATTTAAAGGCGGGCGAGTGAGGAAAAATGGGCGAGTGAACGGAAAATTGGCGCAGTGCGCTTAAAAATGGGGCGAGTACACGGCCTGCATAGAGCCGTGGCGTACGCTATAAAATCGTCATCATGTCGTCATTGGCAAAAGTCAGGATCTTTTAAGGTTTAAGGCCGTCATAGTGTTCAATCGCGGTGATTAGCCAAGATCGGCCATGATCTAGGCCCCACAGCAGAAAGTAGTGAGTTATTTTTATTTTTCATTATGATTGTTTGCCGCGACATGTGTTTCGAGTAGAGTCTCGGCTTTTTTTTTAATTGAGTTTTAGCTGCGGAGGTAAGGGTGTGTTTCGAAGTCGGCTTTATCTGGGAGGTACGGGTGTGTGTTTCGCACGACGGTACGTCATGGGACTTCACCCGTGCTCTTGACACATTTCTGCATTGATGAAAAAGCAAGAAGGAGAACGTTTTCTGGCAGATCATGTGTCGGAAAGTGGCTGAGTAGTGATACAGTGTTTCACCCGAAACGGGAAGTATTGAAAAATTTAAAACGCTACTCGCGACGTGAAGTATGTAGAAACTACGTAGAAGGATGGAAATATTTCTGAGTAATTCTTCCAGGACATGTGTAAGGTCTTTGGAGCATGTTCGAAACACGCTTGAAACACACCTGAAACATCTGGATGTTGAGACATCAGGAGCATCTGGTGTATATCTGAGACACTGAGACATCTGAGACATGTGAACAAGTGAAGATTCCTGAAACACACGTGAGACATTTTGAAACACACGTGAGACATTTTGAAACACATCTGAAACACATCTGAAACACTCCTCAAACAAGCCTGAAACATTTCCTCACACATCCGATTCTCCCATCATCTCTCCATCTCATCAACAGTACAGCGTTGCGCGCGCGAAGATTAGTAAGACGCAGTGTGGCGAGAATCTAGATTCATCCGTGGCACGAAATCGCACTCGCCTCATGCCGGCTCGGAAACAGCTTTTTCGAAAATACGCGGCCGAACGACAATGTCGTGCGCGACACATTGGCCACGATGTCGCACAGTAGAATCACCACCTCTGCCGAGAAGATCTATCTCCATGGCACTTGAGGCAAATAAACTGTGCCACATATGTACAAATGTGAGACACTCGGCCAAAAGAAACGTGTGCTTTGATTTCGCCGACAAGTGTCATGCGGAACCTCCCTAATTCATTTTAAACCAATAATCCCTCGTAACTTTAAATTCTGTATGCCAAGCGGTAGGTCATACATTAAGTTGGCCTCCCAGAAATTAGAGATAAGTGGGGAATGCTCATCTATGTCTATGCACGCTCGGCCACCTTCCATGGTGCATGCGCATGTCTTACATGCATGGTTCCGAGCACATTTCCGCGCTTGAGCGCTCGAGGATTCTTGAGATGCATAACGTGTGATGTCATGCACACTCGCCTCAATTACATCATTTGCGAGGCACAATATGTGGCCAATTTTAGAAGCTCTCGGCGAGGCGGAACCCTCGGATCCATACGTCATTTTAAGCTCACTGATACTTTAAACTTCTGTGGTGCACCTCAGATTCATGCCTTGAACAATATCTGTTACACCTCAGACTAATTTTATACACTGTATTGGTAACACCTGTATTGTCGCATTGTATTGGTGCGTTGTACGGTGCGTATTGGGGTCGCGGCGCATGGAAAGAATGGCGCATGTGCACGCCAAGTACCCAAGTCTCTCCATCACCAACCCCTTTCAATACATCAAGACATCATCTGGTCGGTGTTACTAACCCATCGGAGATACTCCAGTTGACAGAACCCCAAACAGTCTGTGCAAAAACAAGGCGCAGAAAAAAATGGAGTGCAGCTAAGAAAAAAGATTTGCGGCGCAGAGGGTTCACCAGCCGGAAGCTCGACCGTGCAGATATGCACTGCAGTGCGCGTCAATGCACATGCGCGTATTGGCACGAGCGAGCAGCGTTGTGCATTGCATGCGCGTAGTGCATGCTGGATGTGGCGGCAGACAGGGTCATTTCTAATCTCGACTGATCCTTCTCTATAAATATTCCGCGCTTTTCCAGTTTCTGAAATGTCTCAGTCAAGAATCTCTCCATCCATTGTCCAATTCTCAACAATGGTATACTCAACTGAAGCTAGCAAATGGAGAGCATACCAGTTCTCCGACCCCTTCGCCGCAGGCTCGTTTGTGGTTTGTGACAAAATCAAATCCCGTTTTTGCCGTCCAGACTGTGACGCCCACACAATCACCGAATTGAGGGCGGAAATCAAGTTTGTGGACCTGGCTGCTGACGCCGTCGCCTTGGGCTACTCGCCCTGTGACCTGTGTAACCCAATGGTGGTGCCCTCAATCAACGTCAACCTTTTGTTGCAAACAGTTAAGCACATCAACGCCTCCATTGGCTTTGTGCCTCCTCTCCTTGACGACGATGAAGACAAGGTACATGAAACAATCAAGGAGAACATCATTGGCCACGGCCACGGCCCGGACCAGCGCCGCATGTCGTTGCCGGCCAATGCATACACCAAGAACACAAAAACAATGGCGTACTCCGTGTCCAAGAATGACTCCGAACACTACCGCCTCATAGATTTGGCGTGCCGCCACCTTGCGCTCGCCGCCGCCAACTCCATCTTCTCTACGCCTCTGGCTGCAAGTTCCCCTTCCGGTGCTGGCAGTCCCAAAGAGGAAGGTGCCCACAAGAAGAAAGGCGGCAGAAAGAGAAGAGGCGGAGTGCTTGGTTTCAAGGAGCTTGCCACCAAGTCCAAGTTGTCTGCTTGGCACTTCCACCGTGTGTTCAAGAGCATCATTGGTCTCACCCCTAAGACTTATGGTGACATGTGCTGGGAGTACTTGGAAAAGGAGAAGGACTCCATGTCCTCGCCATACGTTGTTCCCGCCGCCTCCGCTGGTTCGGAGGTCAGCGAGTCTGCATTGGGTTCTTTGTCCAACCTGTACCTTCTGACGCCCGTGGCGGCCGTTTCGGAGATTGCCGAGCCGGTCCTGGGCCAAAAGCGTGCTAGAGGCTTGGACATGGACATTTCTTCGCCCAAGAGGGTGGCCAGCACTGCCGACACGTTCGACGACTTCAGATTCGAAAACGAAAAGGACTTTGCCTTGTCTGCACGTGCCACCTCGGAGCCAAACTTGGCCAACATCAACGGCGGCATGGGCCCTCGTTCTTTGTTCCAACACTCGGTTAACTTCCCCGACTACATGCAAGACTACGACGCCTCTTCGTCGCTCCATGTTCCCCAGCCGCTTAACTCTCAGCACCATGACGACTCCGCTTTCTATGAACAGGACCGCCAGTGGCAGGACATGTCGCGTGCTCCTCAAATGGCCATATCCGACAACGACCTCCAACTTCCTTCGTTTGGCCTCCAAGAAAACATTTCCCCAGTGACCATCTCGCCTGCCACCATGACTAACGAGACCACGCCTCTGGACATTGAGCAGTTGGGCTTGGGTTTCGAGGACCCAATGGCCATGTACTTTTCGCCTCAAAACGACGTGGGCTTGCCTCTTGACGCAATGATGGGGCCGGACAGTGTTCCGGACTTTGACTTGCTTGATGACAAGAAACAGACTTTTGACTTGGCTGCTGACCCAATGATGGCCGGCATCAACGATATGCTTGTTGCAAGTGGATACTAATGTTTAATACTGGAGATGGATATGTTTTAATACCGGAGAGATGGATATAGATAGTGCAGGCACTAACCCAAGTAATAGAACAGACCAGAAAGATTAATGTAAGTAATAGAACAGACCAGAAAGATTAATGTAAGTAATAGAACAGATCAGAAAGATGAATGTAGAAATTCAGACTGTAAGAACAAAAATACCATAAGTTACTGATTACTCATTGAGAGATCTACTAATTTCAGGGGTCTTCTATGGATTTAATTACTCACTTGCTGATGCATGGAATCTTGTGTCGGCATGTTCCGAATGGGCCGTCTCAGATGTCTCAGATTTGTTTCAGACTTGTCTCAAACTTGTCTCAAATATGTCTCAAATATGTCTCAAATATGTCTCAAAATCTCAAGCTCCTCAGTAAAAGTTGCAAACCTTCTTTTGCGCCCCATGGTGGAGCTCCGCTTTGCCACCGCTTCGCTATTAATTTAGCTCAGTGCGGTGTGCATATAACTCGGGAAGAAACGGTTTCGGAAGCTTAATTCTTGATGCCGAGAATGTTCCACGTACTGCATAACAGCGTGCGAAATTATGCAGCCGCTGCCACCGTGTTCCCATATTCAGATGTCGTCCTGTGTATATGCTTGCATTCGCCCACATGTGAATTATGACTGTCATGCACTGGGCCATTCTTCGGCCGATGCAAAATACACCAAAAAGGAAGGTGGTATACTTCCGGCTCGTGGCTGCCGTCCATAACATAATGGCCTTCCAATTTCGTTTCAAACCATTGCGCCATGCGTGCCGATGCATTGACTCTTTGTATCGACAATTGCCAAGTACCCACCAATGTCAAACAATACGACAAAACGATTGGTCACATTGTCATTCAGCACGTGCCAAGCGTCTTGATGCAGATTAATCATTGACTTGTTTCCAGTCACCGAACTGAAAGTATTCGTCAATTGAGTAGGCACAAAGTTATAGGCGCTATTCCTGAAATGATCGTATTCCTAGTCAATGCGTAGTCGGTCATACCCGGTAGAGCACTCTGCAGCTTCGTATGCATCGATGAGGAGTTACTGCCCCAGGAAGAATGAATTGGCAAAGCACCTATCTGCGAGAAACATGAGTCATACCGGAAAAATTGGACCAAGGAACATCTAGCCGATAGCCAATGGTTTCATAACCCTCGAGTACCTTTCCTTCATGAATGCACAGATTCTTCATACCTGCAGCTTTCCCACACAACAAAGCCAAACAACAAAGCCAAATGTCGTATCCCAATACCAATTCAATTATCAACGGTTCCAATCCACAATTCACAATTGAAAGGGCAAATGACAAATGATAGAGTAATACACGACAATCCCAAACAATTGATCACTGATCACTCTTTTCATGGTATTCTGCAACACGTTCCTTGTTCTCCCTGGCTGCCTGCACAAGCTGCTGAAAAGCACCCGAAGCAACCAGCGGTTTGGTCGTCCCACTGCTTTCCAGCTCCACGTCCTTCAACGCTTTGCTCAAGTCTTTCCACTTCAGTAGTGAGCTGCCCTTCATTAAATTGGTAGGCTCTTCGATCACCCCGCCTTCTTCGCCAAAGAGATCAATCTCGTTAGGGTCATCGTCGCCATCGCCCTGAAGCTGCTTCAACTTCTTGATTTTGTTCTGTAATTTCACCATCTCGATAACTTGGCGGAACTTCTTCTTGCCGTCAAAGTGTTGCTTTAAGTTTGGCAACAAATCGGCGTCGCTGTGCTCGGAAGCAACCGTCACCAACCATGGGTCGTGCAAAAGCTGGTCTGCTGTGGCACGGTCGTCGGGATTGAACTGTAACGCCTTGATAATAAATCTTCTAGCGTCCTTCGACACATCTCGCCAATAATCTGCATGGAATATCACGGCGTTGTTGTGTTTGACTTCGTTGATGAAGTCCGTCACATTTTCCGACCGGAACGGCGAGTACCCGCAGAGAATTGTATAAGTGACAACACCCAAGGACCAGATATCACACGGCTTGCCATGTCCTGTACCAGTAATCACCTCCGGGGCTGCGTACCCAAAAGAGCCTGCACTAGAGGTCAATTTTTCATTAGGATCTTGCAATTTCTTGGCAATTCCAAAATCGGCAAGTACAATGTTTGAGTTTTTGGTCTCGTCAAGATACAAAACATTTTCCGGTTTAATGTCACGGTGAACAATATCCTTCTTGTGAAGATAACTAATGGCTTCTAGGATTTGCACCACCACCAATGACGCATCGTGCTCTGTAAAGCGGCCCTGCTCCACAATACGATCAAACATCTCTCCTCCAGTAGCCAATTGGGTGACAATATAGAATTTTTCTCGGGACTCAAACCAGTCCACAAAGCCGACAATATGTGGGTGTTTCAACAGTTGTAAAAACTCCAACTCGCGTTGAACAACGTCGTCGTTTCCTTTTAAAGCTTTTTTCAAGATGATTTTGACCGCCACATCCTCTTTTTTTTCATTATTCCGTGCGTACCTGACGATACCGAAAGATCCGGCGCCGAGAGTTCTTCCAAACGTGTAGTTGGCTTTGCGGTTGTACGACTCTGGCTGACCGCTTAATTTGTTCAAAAGTTTTTCGACCCCCATTGAATCAATTGTGTGAATAAATGAGTGCTAAACTGAATCCGAGTGGAACTAAATCTGAGTGGAACTGAATCTGAGTTTGGAACTGGATCTAAGTTTGGAACTGAAACTGTATCTGGATCTCAATTATGTCCCTGTGCAAGCAAATAACCCCGTTGTGTTGTATGAAGGATTCCACAAAGGACTGAAAACGTCAGAAAGAGTCAGAATTCGATTTCTTGTGATGGTGTTTCAGCTGAACGAAGAAAAATGCTTTGGTCATGCATAATCGATTGCTTCGCGTTAATGAGTGTCGGCTTCAGCCCCGCGACCTGCATAATGCTTTCGAGATGAAACTGTACCTCATAGCCCCTGAGAGCAAAACAACTCCTTAAAACCATTATTTAAAAACAAGAGCCAGTCGATTTGTTAGTCAACACACTTAGTTTACTCTTTCCGCTAACTTCCAATTGCAAACCAACATAGGAAGCTGTTATGCGTGGCCAAACAAACACTTCGGGTACTAAATGAACCATCAAAGATAGCACACCCAAAAATACAACAAAACCACAAAATACTGGCTTGTTTTTACAAAGGGAAAATCAGGGATTCATAAATATTTTGTGGTGTGTTTCAGAATCGTTTCATGGTCGTGGCGAAGAATACTGCAAATCAGGCGATTTCTGCACACAGGCTCGCGCTGAAACTGTGTCGGCGAGTGGCGCGCGATAGGGAGTCGTGCCCCGAATTTCGCATCCATTTCGCACCCACAGTAGGAATCGCTCATCCGCAATCTCGCACCTGCATTCCCAATGAGGCAATCTACCCCCCAGTCGTCTACTACAAATTACGAACGCAATCCACTGTCAACATTCATTTTGGCGCCCAAGTACTAAGAAACCTTATTTCCAGTCTTTTACCGCGACACTCCTTCTATTAATTTCAGCTGGTTCCCACGAAATTCTGTCATGCTTAGAAGCAGCTCTAGAGTCCTTGGCCCCGCCTCCAGATACACGTGTTTCTCCCGAAACTCGTCCACTGCTGCCGCCTACTTCCCACAAGAGCCCAGCTCCCCACAAATCAAGACCGAAACTGTGCCTGGGCCCAAGTCCGTCGAACTCAACAACACCCTTGGCCAAGTTTTCGACAACAGAGCTTCTTACTTTGTTACTGACTACAGCAACTCGGTGGGCAACTATATATCCGACTGCGATGGAAACCAACTATTGGATGTGTACTGCCAGATTTCATCGATTCCTTTGGGCTACAACAATCCTGAGCTCCTCAAGGCTGCTCAATCTCCAGCAATGGCCAGCGCCATCATCAATCGTCCCGCTTTGGCTTGCTTTCCTCAAACGGACTATGCCCTGATTTTAAAAGAGGGTATCTTAGCCGCTGCTCCTCCAGGATTGGACAAGGTGTGGACCGCTTTATCTGGGTCTTGCGCCAACGAAACTGCTTTCAAGGCTGCTTTCATGTACCAGGCCGCCAACCAGCGGGGGTCTTTGGACTTTTCCGATGAGGAACTTTCTTCCACCATGCTCAACCAGCCTCCTGGATCTCCTGAAAGGGTGATTTTGTCTTTTGAGAAATCTTTCCACGGTCGTCTTTTTGGCTCCTTATCTGCCACGCGGTCCAAGGCCATCCACAAGCTCGACATTCCCGCCTTCAAATGGCCTGTGGCACCATTCCCCACCTTGAAGTACCCATTGAGCGAGAATGCTAAAATTAACGCTGACGAGGAGGAAAGATGCTTGGCTCGGTTTGAGGAAGTGATTGCATCGTACCCACCTCATACAATTGCCGCCATCATCGTGGAGCCAGTGCAATCTGAAGGTGGAGACAACCACGCCTCGGCTCATTACTTCCAATCCTTGCGTGATATTACGCAAAAACACGAGATTCTCATGATTGTCGATGAAGTTCAAACCGGCGTAGGTGCCACAGGTAAGTTCTGGGCTCATGAGCACTGGAACTTGACCACTCCCCCAGATATCGTGACTTTCAGCAAGAAGTTTCAGGCTGCAGGCTTCTATTTCAGCAACGAAAGTTTGCAGCCAAAGCAAGCCTTCAGACAATTCAATACCTGGTGTGGAGACCCATCGAAGGCCATTTTGGCTCGCAGCATCTTTCAAGAGATCGAAAAGAACGGTCTCGTTGCGGAGACCGCCAAAGTCGGTGATTACTTGTACAAGTCTTTGGCGTCGCTTTTCTCTCTGCACCCGCAAGTCACCAACTTGCGTGGAGAGGGTTTCGGAACTTACATTGCATGGGACCTTCCTAACGCCGACGCACGCAATTCATTCTTGTTGAAGATGCGCTCTGCGGGAGTTAATATCGGTGGATGCGGTGAGCAGTCGATTCGTTTGAGACCAGCTCTTGTCTTTGAACAGAAACATGCGGACGTTTTGTTGAACGCCATTGAGTTTGCCTTGAAATAACTCCACAACTAAAAAAGTACCACTACATATAAGATGAGTACAATCGAATATTCTAACAGCCCAAAGATTCATTTATGAATCGTTTAATCTGCTATGAAGCATTTAAATATTCAAACTTTAATTCGTAGAACTGAACTCTGGGGTACGGATGCGCTCCCTGTGCAGGATTACTCGCGTCAACTCTTGAATCCACAGCACTTCCTCAACCTGCCTAAAACAACTGCCTTTCTTCTGCCAGCACAAAATTCCCAACTACAAAAGAGCCACTCCTGGTACTGCAGATAGAACAAGCTATACACAGGCTGTTTTTTAAGCTCTTACTTGGCCACGGCTTCTTCTCGCCGCCTACAAATCTGTTCACAAAGCGTACTTGTGCCATGAGTTGCTAATAATCAATAATGTTGGGAAAGCTATTCAAACTGAAATCGCTTCAAAACGTGGGCAGTTCTCTGCTGTCACCTCTGTCACATCTGCCAAATGGCGATCTTCCCAAACCAATCAATTCATTTGAGGACTCCTACACCCGTGAAATCTTGTATGGAAACCTGGAGTTCTCTTTGGATCCGGTCGCCTTCAATCTGCAACAATTCCGTCTTGTTGTGTCGCAAGATGGCGGAAATTTGCGGACAAAGCAGGTCCTTTACGACTCGGCGCAGGAAGTGCCCCAGGGGCAGCATTTTGCACGTGACAGCGTCAACAGCGGCCGGAGCACTCCAGTGGGAGGTGGCGTGGCAAATTTCGGTGCAAACAGCGGTTTTCTGAGTCACAACGAGCCGATTTCAGGCCATATGGGAACCTCGAGGTTTCCTCCGCAACAGCATACGCCCACGGCGCCAAAATCTTTGCATAACATTAACGATTTGAACGACTACATGTTCGGACGTGGATTGCCTTCGAACGAGCGCAATCTGGCGACAAAACTCCACTTACTACCTCACTTCAATTCGTACCGGTGCGTATTGATTCTGAGGTTATTTCTGATATCTGATTGCATGGCCTCCGAAAACGAAGTCGTGGAGGCCTTCTGGAATCCAATGCCAGCACTTCCCACCAAAGAGGTATCGCTTGACTCTTTGTGCAAATCTCCTGGTTCCCTTGACTTGCATACGAAACTCAGTTTCAACTCACGATTCTCCATAGGTGTTGTGGTTCCTGTGGACGACTCGTCCTTGTCAATTGAGGACGTGATTGCCCCGTTTTGGACCGCCATCTCTCATCACCTCATTGTGCTCCAGAAGCTCGTGTCAAGAAAACTCATTTTAGCATTGAAATCTGCAACGGTTCATAACACATGCCCATACATAAACAACCGCCGCATACTGCTTCCCAAAGGTTTCTTACAGCTGGAGAGTGAACTTACAGGTCTGCTCGTGAAGCTTACAAAGTTGATCACTTACAGTGTGAACTCCCCACGAATAATCAATATCAACTCTGTGATGACGTATGCTTTGAAAAGTCAAAATTTGGACTATAGGTCCAAACTCGTGAACTGGGCTCTTGAAGTCATTAACTGGCTAGAGTTTAAGGATGGCCGCCACCTGTCTACTTTGCACTCACAAGGAGGTGCTAGTTTTTCCAGTCTCCAGCCGCAGATCTCCAGCAGCCTGATCCATTCTACCCATCATTCTTGGGCGGAAAAACCGTGCACATCCAGTACTTTTTTGGCAAATCTTCTCGCTACCGTTGCTCCTTTACGAGGACCACTCAGTGAAGGGCCCTATTCTGTGGCCAGCTTGGAACCGAGGCCCAAGCACGTGGCGCGAATAGTCATCATGACCAGCAATTCGGTGGTGGCGAAAAAACTCATTTTCATATTAGGTGGTGTCATACCTAATGTGAGCTTCTGTTCTGAGAACTTTGAAACATCCGGCGCATCTAAATCAACAACTGATGATTATTTTGATTTGCTGAATTCGCAGGATGCTCCCCAATCTGTTTTGTCTTCTCCTAGTAGGACCGACACCCATTCAGATTATATTCCAGTCCCACAGAGCAAGCTAGCCAAGCCAATTCCTATAAAGTCGAGGGCTCCCGCTTCGGAGGAAGCCGGGTCCGTTGATTCTGCGAGTTTGTCGGTTTCATCGAAGCTGGGTTGGGAGGTTCCCACCAAGTCAATGGCAAGCATCTCATTTGGGGATGGAAAGTTGCCGTCAGACGATGCTCCAGTCACGGCTGCCAGGCAAATCCCATCTTCGCATCGACTTTACAACTCGGCATCCATTGCATACCTCTCTTCTTCTCTCAACTCATCACTTTCTTCCAGTGCTTCTAACTATTCCTTGTCGAAGCTCGGCTCTAGTTTCATGGATAAATGGCGGGGCTCGCTAGTTGGGTCCAATAAAGCATCGATTCCGGGCTATAATTTTGAGTCCATGGATGGGACTTTGGCCCACGATGTGCTTGCCGAAAAGCCGATGTTCGTTTCAGCAAAATCGCCTTCTCCAGCATTCGAGTACGATGAGCCTATCTGGGAAGACAGTGCTACTACTCTGCGGCCATCGTCACCTGGAAAAATGAAATTCCAAAAATTCACTCCAGGCTCAGATGACAAGCTCCTGATAAAGAGCAGCGGAGGTGAGCTACTTCCCACGGTGAACATCGACCGGACTAAATCATCCATATACTTGCCGAACCACGGAAGCGGCGACGTGAAAAGAAATAACGCCAATTTAATCAAGCTGAAGTTAACGGGGATCATGGCTGGAAAGACCAACTGGGTTCAAGAAGGTCTGACATTACGCATCAATGTGAAAACTAGTCTGAAAGAAAAACAAGATTCTATTTGGACAGAAAAACCTCAGCAAAATGTGGTCCTCAACCCCAATGTTGCATTCGTGGATTCTTTTAGACCAGAGTATGTTATGCAGTCTTGCCCTGCTAACCCCAGACTTGAGGCACAAATCATGAATGCCATGAAAAACGATCTTTTGTTTCATCACAACAATTGCAATAATCCCAGTGTCAAATCTACAACGGTATTTATCAGCTTGCGAGCTCGGGAAATCAAACTCCTAGAAATGAGTGTGGGAGAGCACGGAAGCGATTCGATTCCCATTTCACCCAAGGGCAATATGACACCTCCACCAAATGTACATTTAAATCATGCATCTGGGTCTCCAGTTACATCATACTTTAGTGGCATTGATAACTCCTATGCAAATAGAGACAGAAAACTGGGAAATTCAAATACCTACAAGACCACAATTAAAAAGGTGTTCACGCCACACAAGAATTCTGGAGACAAAGACACTATTCAGGCGCTCGATGCAAAACTTGAAAAACTTACAGAGATTGTGTCCTTGATAAACAGCAATGGAGGATCATCAGATGGATGCAAGGACGATCTCAACCGCATGTTCTACAACTCCTTGAGTGAAATCCTTGAGTAAATCTGAGTGATTCGAAATCTTGAGTGAACTGACCGAATCAAAATTCTTAGGTGAATTGCCAAGTGAATCCTCAATTGAATATTTGAGTGAATCTCCTTGAGTGAAATCCTTGAGTAAATCTTGAATGCTCGAGTAAAATGTGGTGAATGCTTCACCAGGACGCACTTTCAACGAATGGCCAACCACTGAATTTCAAACCCGCTACTACAATATTTACACCTAGCCACAAGTGACACCAGGCGAATAATTTGGCGCTTCTTTTGTTCTGAATACAATCTGGTGGATCTTCTCAGTAGTTTTTCTCAATCTAGCCTTGGCCGCATAATACGCTAATCTCGAGGCGCGAAAGCGAAAAATCTCACCAAAATATTGAACAAAAAAAACACCATATAACGGTAAAAGGACTTGAACTCCCCACGCCGGCATAAAGACAATCATTTCATCTGAGATATATTCCAGAACATCACTCGGCTAAAAGTGGAAAATTGAATCATTAACTGAAACAAGATCTCATCTCTCCATCTCCAACATGTCTCTCCCCGACAAAGAACCCGAGCTATTTATCGACGCCGCTGATAAAACATCAGAGGCCCAAAGCAAGTACATAACGCTCACAGAATGTACATATTCAAACAAAAGCTTAGGAAGCTCCGGGCAAAAAGAAACCATGACATGTGATTGTCCCGAAGATTGGGACGAAAAGTTAGGCACAAATCTTGCGTGTGGCGAAGACAGTAATTGTATCAATAGGGTGACATCTGTCGAATGTACAAACGACGGCTGTTTGTGTGGTAACGATTGTCAGAACCAGCGATTTCAAAAGCGCCAATATAGCGAGGTGAAAGTGATTCAGACCGAAAAGAAAGGATATGGATTGGTTGCAGAGCAGGACATTACCGAACATCTGTTCATTTACGAATATGTCGGTGAAATCATTGATGAAACTGCGTTTCGCCGCCGAATGGTCGACTACGACACGCGAAAACTCCGCCATTTTTATTTCATGATGCTTACAAAAGATGCATTTATTGATGCCACGGAAAAGGGATGTTTGGCCCGTTTCTGCAACCACTCGTGCTCCCCCAACGCATACGTGGACAAGTGGGTAGTTGGCGATAGGCTAAGAATGGGTATATTTGCCAAAAGGGCTATTGCGAAAGGAGAGGAAATCACTTTTGATTACAACGTGGACAGATACGGAGCACAGCTGCAACCATGCTACTGTGGAGCCTCCAACTGTCTTGGTTGGATGGGAGGCAAAACACAAACGGATGCTGCACTTCTCCTTCCAGACGGTCTTTCCGAAGCCTTGGGGGTCACGCAAGCGCAGGAACGGGCGTGGTTAAAGGCCAACAAAAAAGCCAAGAAAAACCAGGATCCAGACGCCGCCGTCAACGAGGAGTTTGTGCAGTCCATTGAAGTGACGTCTTTGACTGATAACGATGTGACGCGTGCCATGAGCGCCTTGATGAAAGCCGAGGAGCCCTCCATCATGGAGAAGTTGGTTGAAAGAGTTTATTTGACCGAGGACCCGCGCATCAACTCGCTCATTGTGAAGTTTCACGGATACAAGACGTTGTCGAGGGTCATGAAGGAAAACACCACCAACGAGGACCTTGTGATAAAGATTCTTCTGACATTGAAAAGATGGCCCTCTATGACGCGGAACAAGATCGAGCTGTCTCAGATTGAAAGCGTTGTTGGAGAAATCTTGGAGACGCTGCAGAATGAGGACATACATCAGTTGGCGGAGGAACTCTTGGGCGAGTGGAGCAAGCTCCAGATGGCTTACCGCATTCCGAAAAACGCCACGGCCAATGACGAGTCCTCGCTGCAATCGCCATTGTACGGCAGAAATCCTCGCTCCGAGCTGCCGGTGAGGACAGACGAATACCAGACTACCGAGGATGGTGAAGTTTTGCCGGACGGATGGCAGAAAGCCTATGATCCAAGCTCCAAATCGCACTACTACTACCACAAGGCCATGGGCATATCCAAGTGGGAGAAGCCGACCATCTCTGTGCCTAAAGGCCCTAAGCAAATGCAGACTGCCGAGAAAAAGACCGTTCAGAGAGATGCGGGTCCAAGACAAGCCAGGAAGCCCGATGACAGCAACTACACCAAGAAACACGAGGATCTCCTTCGAAAACAAAAAGAGGAACAGTACAACGAGGTCAGGGAAAAAGAAAAGGCCCTTCAAAGTCTCATTGCGCAAGCACAGGTGGATTTTGTGGAGAAGAAGAGACTAGAAGAACAGGCTAAATTGGACCGCATTGCAAAACACAAGGAGAGGCGACGCAGAAAGGAGGCTGCTGCAAACAAGGCTAAGGATAAGGGGGAGAAGAAGGCCGCTGTTTCGCCAGAGGTTTTATGGACAAAGACGCTAGCTCGTCACGTGCCCAACCTTATCAAGAAGCATGAAAGTGAAATCGGTCACGACAACGTCAAGGGATGTGCACGGGAGCTCGTGAAGGTATTAGCAGCCAAAGAGGCGAAAAAGGACCCTAAGAATATACCTCCCAAGGAATTGGATGGTGCCAAGATTAAGAAACTCAAGGAGTTTTGCAATGCGTGGATGGAGAAGTTCATGTTGAAGTACAAAGCCAAGAGATCCAAAACAAGCCAAGAAGTCTAATGTTACGGTATTGGACAATGCTGCAGTACAACCAAAGGAACATTTCTACCGAGGCTAAGATTACAAGCAGAGATATAATTCTGTCGAGGCTAAGATTGTCTATAAGTCGAAATAAATATGCCTGGGCGCAATCAGTGTGCCTGGACGAATCAGTGTGCCTGGACGTATCAATGGCGTTCTAGTAACTTGGGGAAGCTTTCGATCTTTTCCTTGCCCACGACAATCTGATATGTGGTTTCAAACAATGGGAACTCGCCAAGTCTGTTGACGTTGGTCAACAACTCATGCACTTCCCGAGCAGTGACAATTCCCTGCGAAGATTGGCCGTTCAACAACTTCTTCTCTGAAGCCTCAGCACTCTCTCCAGTTTTGGCCATGTGGCGGGCCACCTTCACGTTACGTCCTCCTGCGCATGTCGTAATGAGGTCAGCAACACCAGCAGATTCCTGAGTGAATGTGGAAGACACAGATTCAGGGAAGAAAGCCTGCGAGAATTTAATGGTTTCAATCAATCCCACTCTCATGATTGCAGCCTTAGCATTGTCGCCCCAGCCAAGACCTTCAACGAAGCCGACGGCCAATGCCACGATGTTCTTCAATGCTCCGGCAACAGACACGCCGGCAACATCCTCAATGACTCTTACGTGAAAGTAAGGTCTGTGGAAAGCCAACTTCAAAAGCTCGTGGTCCACGTCCTTGCCCTTGCCCTGGAAATCCTGAGGAAGTTTGTAGGCCACAGTGGTCTCAGACCACTTGCAGCGAGCGATTTCGGGAGCCAAGTTGGCTCCGGAAAGAGCCCCACATGTGAGTCCAAGCTCCTCAGTGATCACTGAACTCAAGAGCTTGCAGCCCTCAGGCGTGACCTCCAAGCCTTTAAGACATGAGATGGCTCTAGCATGTGGCTTCAAGTGACCCTTCAATTGCTTGCAAATTTTGGGCAAAAACTGGTGGGGCAAGTTAAACACGAGCAAGTCAGCATCCTTGGCCACCTCCACAATGTCTGGCTTGGCAATCAAGTTGTGTGGGAGTTTAACATCTGGTAAGTAACGGACATTTTCGTGGTCTTGGTTGATGATTTCAGTCAAGTTCCTGCCATTGACTTTCTCTTCAAAGACCCACATGTCCACCTCACTCTGGAACAGCTCCGGGTGCTCAGATGCGTTTTCAGCAAGGATCTTGGCAATGGTGGTACCCCAGTTTCCAGACCCGATCACAGAGATCTTGAACTTATTGCTGGCGCTGGCGCTGGTGGAGGAGGCAAGAATTTGCGACACCTGCTGTAACCTTTGGATTGCTGTAGACATATTGAGTTATAGGGTTAAAAGAACAACACGGAAATTAGTGGTCTTGGGTCGGATTGAGAGGCTTGCTGCAGTGACCTTTATATATGTACTATCAGCGATTTCGCACAAGACGTCTAAATTTCTTTTTAGCCGAGGAAATACTCAGTCACATTCACGCGGTGTCGTCCTTTCGACCGAGGGTCGCATTTTATCAGTACGTCATACGTCCCAACAGAAATGCACCTGGTTTTGGAGCAAGATTGCATGCCAAGGTAAATTCTTATTGTGAGAAACTTTGCTGATGGTCTGTGGAACTTTGCTGATGGGCTGTTGCAGAAGACTGTGTATTTTCTTGCAGCTGAAATCGTTTTATGTTTTCTTGAAATGAAGCCGCTTGGACAATTTGCAAGCCGTTGCAGAATTCACTGTGTTTTTCCGAAGCAGCTTTACGAGCTTGATATGCGCTTTAGTCATTTCGCGGAGTCAAATGTTGCGGCTGAATTGCAACCATAAAATGCGAAATCACGGTGGAAATAAGTCCTTATATACGAATCTGTTGTTTCAGATTCGTTTTGCATTTCTTGGTATTTCATGCAACCCCCTTGCTTCTTTTGTACCCACATATCTTCAGCCGTGTTGTATTTAAGTGATTATATGCCCTTAGCATTTGAATTTCACAACCACTGTTTATACTCTTTTACAAAAGCCACTCTAAATACTTTTGAATCATGAAACTCTTTATTGAACTATTTACTATGGCAGTCACTCGGAAATTCACAATGGAAGGTTAACAACACTTTAAACTCTGAATCCTTGAAGAAGCCTTTTTTCGAATTCATGAATCTTGAGATCATCCTATAGAATCAACATCGTTGCACGCAAAAGTGGCCAGAAATTTGTTCGAATAAATATTTCCACAAGACGGACAATGCCCAATTTGGTTCACGTTAATGGGTCTACTTCTAAAAAAGTGTACTCTTGCGAAGGGGGCCTTGACTGGCAAAACAAATCGGATCCTGCCGTTCGATTTTTAAATAATCTCGAATAAAGTGCCCGATCAACGGTTCATTCTGCTAAGGCTGACAGCTTCACTGCCAGGATAATTCTACTAAACACGGCGTGAGTATCGGAACCACTCTATGGCCCTCGAGGCCCCATACCTACCTTACATGCCGGATAATTGACAGCACCAAGAATACTGCTTCTGAACAATGCAGTATCAATCATCTTGGGCATTAGTTGCGCTGGACCGTCGTCTCTCCCGCTCATATTCTAGATTCTCAGAATATAGGTCTTTTTGAGCGTTCCTTTTGCAGGTCAAGGTTCCCGTATGACGCTTCAACGCATCTCTTCGTGCAAATCCCTTACCGCAAGCGCTGCAAATATTGGCTGGAATGGCCAAGTGCTGCTTAGCGTGGCGTTTCAAGTCGCTGGCTCGGCGAAACAGCATGCTGCATCCACTGCAAGGAAAAGATCGTTTCGTGCCATTCAGCAGACCCTGAGACTCCACATGCTCGGTCAGATTGACACTCACCGAATTGTCAAGAAGAAAGTTCCAATCCTCGCTTTTTTTGTTGGCGGGATTTATCGCCTGATGGCTTCTATTCTGTGGGCGTTGGCCCGATGCAACCTTGTCATGAGTAAAGACGTCAGTGCTGAAATCAGGGAACTCCTTATAAAAGTTCTGGATCATCAACTGTCCGTTCTCATTAGATCTGATTTCTTCCGAGCGTCTGATTGGGTTCCCGTGTGGCGACAGCACGTACTGAAGCCGTGCCAAGAGGTCCTGAATCGTCGGGTCTACTATAAGATTGGACTCTGTAGAAGTGGCGACCAACGCCTCGTGCGCCAAACGTAGGAAGCGAGCGTCCTCATCGGTGTCGTGGGATTCACTAATCCCTGAGTTATGTGTGTGGTAATTTCCTTCTTCTTGTTTTGACAAAGGCGAGTTTCCTGCTCGTGCATAGCTATAGTTGTGTTCTATCACCACGGGTGACATCCGCTGCATATAGCTGAGCTTGGGTGTTAGGGCTCGGTTTGGCGGAGAGTCGTTTCCAAACTTTGAAAAGCTCATGGCAGGTTCGAGAGAGGGCGAGTCTTTTTGAGGGAATTCCAGATTGAAGATAAATAAGTGGAGATGTTTTTTTTGTTTCGAGGTTTCTCCGAAAGACTATTGCTAAGCAGGTTTCCAAATACGAAAAGTGTGGCGCTAGTGAGGATCTCCAGTGACGTGAGTGAGACTGGGAATGGAACGCTAAGGCAGAGAGCGCTGTTTATGCAAGTCCGATGATTTATTTTCTAGTCTCGTGGTGTCTTGATTTAGAATATGGCCACTAGGCGAAATTCGGGTTTGGGTTTCCCTTGCTTTATCGTGCTGCCTGAGGTGGTGAAACTATGGATGCTTGAGTATTTCGAAGCTGGTGCTTTGAAAGTTTGACGGAGTTGGTGGTTTCTTGCAGGAAGTCAGAAAGCAGTCATAAACGCCATAAAGTACATAAATCGGCAAACCAGGCGCTTTCGTTGTCACATCTGGCTAATGTGGTTGGACATCACGTGACATTTTGCAATTACCACTGGAGGTGATGTTGGCAGCCTTGAGTCGCTCACGTGGCGCGCGGCAGCCTGTTCGCACCTCCGCATACTTTGGGCATGCCACGACCTCCGTACCCTCACATGACTACACCACTCACGATCCATCAGCTACAGCCTTACCCAAATGTACAGTGATCTTCCTGCGCGGCCAAAGTCGCAACGCATCGTCAATCGCAGCAAAGCGGAGCAGCCGGCGCAATATTTCCAGCAGTTCAAGAGCAAGGCGCAGAATATCACCAACATCAACGAGCTTTTGCCAGGGCTCAATGACATCTCGGACGCTTTTGAGGCCATGCCCCTTGACTTGGTGAAGTATCTCACTCTTCTCAAGGAAATCGATGCCAAATGCATAAAAACCATGCCACTCATCAACCACAATATCAGCAACTACATCAACAAACTTCACGACACGGATGGAAACGCACCTACCAAGCTCACCAAGATCGAGAGGCTACAGAGGATTCGGAAGCAGATCCATGATGTTGTTCCTTGCCTCGAGGAGAAAATGCACGTTACCTCAGTTGCTGCAGATGTGATTGCCAAGCACATGCACCGCATCAACAACGATTACAAAGTCATCATTGGAAACAACGAGATTCCGGAAAGTGTGAGGCTAGGTCCTTACAACCACCGGGCCATAATCATGGATCCACAAAGTGCTGCCGAGGCGGCGAAGACGGTGAATTCGCAGCGGTCAGAAAGTCGGCGGGAGGCCATTGCGGCCAAGAGAGCCAACAAAGATGACGATGAAGAAGATGGCAAAAAGCGGAAGAACAACGCCAGAGAAATGACGCCTGTTGCTGAGAGCAACAACAAAAGACGCCGGAAAGAGAACGAGAAGGTAAGCGTGTCCGTATTGGGAGAAAAAGATAAGAAAAAGGCCTCAGGAAAGCCCAAGCAAGACCGGGGAGACGAGCCGGGCAACCCTGCATCTGGAGGACCGGAACCAACCTACTGTTACTGTAACCAAGTGTCATTTGGAGAGATGGTGGGATGTGACGGGGAGACATGTCTGCGTGAGTGGTTCCATTTGCCATGTATTGGATTCAAAAACCCTCCGAAAGGAAAATGGTATTGTGACGAGTGTGTTGTCAAGATGAAGAAGGGCAAAAGATGATGACTTTAAAGGGACAGGTGATGATTCTAACGGGACAGGTGATGACTTTAACGGAACAGGTGATGACTTTAACGGAACAGGTGATGACTTTAACGGAACAGGTGACTATGTTGAAGAGATGTGAAATGGCCAGGAGAAGTGAATATCGAGCCAAAGAAAAGCTCGCGCATAAACTTTCTCAAAAGACAAAGGTAGCCGTTAATTTCTCAGAAGTTGGCCTATGGCGGAAAAACTCAGATAGCTGTTGATTGGCACTGGACCCTTTGCGACTTCTGGCATGTTATGTTCCCATGGCCCGGCCAAACCCGGCCCGGGTTGTCGGAAGAAGATCCCTAAAGAAGTAGCCTAGTGCATTCTGGTAAGATGCAGGCTCTGAAAAACGTTAAGCGGCGCAAACTTCACCAAAAGTGGCACGTGGACAAAAGTCGCCGGATATCGGACACCGGGCTTCTATGCCAGGGTGCGTGGAAGCGAATGCTTCGAAGCATCATCCCTCATTGGCAGCGTCACTTGAGGTGCGTGGGGCGCACTGCGAGGGGAAGCACCCGCGCCCAAAGTGGCCCCACTTTGTTCATAAGTGACATGGAAAAAGCACCCACTATACTTATCGCGCAGGTGGGTCAGAGTTAAAGATAACACTCAAAGCGCCAATTTTTGGCGACGAAGATTCAAGGACGCGGAATTCGGGCACATTGGGTCCAAATGTGGCATTTTGTTCGGTGAGTGACGTTGGCGCTCGCCGAGTTCCGTGCATATCGAGCCGTTTTGGGAATGCGCGGGCACTTTGCGAGGACTCACATTCGCAACTCCCACATTCGCAACTGGGCCTCTCTTCGTTCGCCCGCCCCGCTCGCCGAGTCGCATCCCTGCTATTGCTGCTCCTGGTGAGTCGGGGCAGTTGCGAATATGGTGTGGGGAGGCTCCGGCAACGCTGGTGCAGAAAATATAAATTGGTGGGTGGGAGCAAGATTGATGTCACGTGACCACTGGTGCGGCGGCGCCCAAACAGGACAGAGCCCGCACGAAAAAGTGACAATAAATAGACCCTCATAGTCACTTGCTCTGTACAGCGTCCCCTTACAAACATCCACGCTATGGTCAAAGAATACAAGTTGGTCGTCGTGGGCGGCGGAGGTGTCGGAAAGTCTGCGCTCACCATCCAATTAATCCAGTCCCATTTCATTGACGAATACGATCCCACCATCGAGGATTCGTACAGAAAGCCATGTGTCGTCGACGGCGAAGAGGTGATGTTGGACATTTTGGACACCGCCGGCCAGGAGGAATATCTGGCCATGAGAGAGCAGTACATGCGCACGGGCGAGGGCTTTTTGCTTGTGTATGCCATCAATCTGCGCAACTCGTTGGACGAATTGCAGCTGTTTTACGAACAAATCCAGCGCGTGAAGGACCTGGATAATGTGCCAGTGTTGGTGGTGGGCAACAAGTGTGACTTGGAGGGCGAGAGGCAGGTTTCCTACGACGAGGGCTTAGAGTTTGCCAAGTCCATCAACTCGCCTTTCTTGGAGACTTCCGCCAAACAAAGAATCAATGTGGAAGAGGCCTTCTACGGGTTGGTGCGCAACATCAATGAAAAGAAAAACCCTCCTGCGGTAACGGCTGCTGCCGTTGACTCTGCCGCCGGGCCAAATGCTCTGGAAGTTTCTTCTGAGAAGAACCTGAAAGATGTGGCCACGAATGCTGCTGTGGCTTCGCCTGCTGCTGGCAAACCACAGGCGAACCAGAGGGGATCGTCGACGTCGACGAATCAAAGAAAGGCTCAGAAGGCGCCTGCCACTGAGCAGAAGAGCAAGTCTGGATGCTGTGTTATTGTATAACCAGATTAATGAATAACTTTGTTTACTTTGTTGTATTTATTATCTTTCACTATTCTATCCACTACAAGTCGACATCAATCTTCACTATTCTATCATATCTCCCCATCTTTCACGTGATTGATTCAGATTTGGACTTTATATTCATATACCCAGTACGTCTTCTAAACTGCTGAATACTAACTCTACACCATCTATCAGAATGACAGCATCCATCAGCACATGTTCTCTTTGATATTCATTGATATTCAAGCATTTGGTTGTTTCTTCTCAGCTCTTTTTTATTTATATTCTTTTTTCTTTATATTTGTTGTTTGTCTAGTTGATGAAGTGGAACACTATAAAGTGTAAGATCAAACTGGCAAACACATAGTCGCCAAGTGCTCTTTCGGGCGAAATCGTGGAGAACGGCGTGGAGCTGGTGATATCCGTGGAAATGTCAATGTCGTCATCCGTAGAAATGTCGTCCTTCGTGGAAATGTCTCCTTGAACTCTCTCCTCCGCTGCCGCATACTGAAACCTCAAGCTGACTGTCAACACAAATTGACCCACACAGGCAATGAAACCGCCCAAAAAGGCATTGAAAGGAAAGTTTCCAATGAGCAACACATACACAAACTGCAATACGCCCAATGCCACGAGAAAGACCAAAAACACGTCAATGAGTTTCAAGCGCCCATTCAAAGATGCCACGTATTTGTTATAAGTGGTGTGCACTGCCGCCACAACGTCCCTGCCGCTCTGTGTAAGAGGAACGCTGGCTTTACCTGCATCCAGATCGCCCCTTTGTGCCGCCACAGAGGCGGCTGCTTTTTTGGCAGTGTCTTTTTTGGCCATTGTGTGGTTAAAAGTGAGTTGCGAGTGTCGTTTGGTGAGACTTGGAACTCGGCTTGTATGCAGTACCGCTGGGTCAGTAGTTTTAGGGCCCGCCCGTATCCTGTGTCCATGAATTTTTGAGAGATAAAAATAGCACGGCTGTATTTCTTGGGGCTCCTGAAATTGCCTCCAAAAGTATAGGACATATTCTACTGGCGGATATCCTGGATCCGCCGGCTGACCCAGCGGTACTGCATATAAACAATTCATGAGCTACGTCAATTCCACGCTATGTGCTGGTTTGCCGGTGCTAACCGCCATTACGTCACGGGTTTTTGAGTTCCCAGCTCCATTCAAAACCAAATCGGGTCTGTTCTGGAGGAAAAAGAGCTAAAGTTGCTTGTGTGTAGTACGGTCACGTGCGCGGTCAAAAAGCGCTCCAAATTCCAGCCGCCAAACTCCTCCACACAATATGACATCCGCCGAAGCCGATACAGGCATGGACCCCTTGCAGCGTACTAAGGCGGCGCTAGTTCCCCGAGAACCCGTCCTGCGTATAATCCCGCCGCTCAACTTCTGTCCCGTGGAAAAACAGCTCTACCGGTCTGGCCAGCCGTCTCTTATTAACCAGTCATTTCTCGAGCAGCTTCATCTCAAGACAATTCTCTGGTTGGCCAGTGAAGAGCCCGTGGAAGATTTCTTGGACTATTGCCTGAATAAGGGTATCAACATTGAGTTTGTGGGTCTTATCAACGACTACAATTACACCAACATTAACCCCTGGGACTCCTTGGATGACAAAACCATCACCAGTGCGTTGGAACACATATGCAACAAAGACAATTATCCGTTACTTGTGTGCTGTGGCATGGGAAGACACCGGACGGGTGCCGTGATTGGCTGTTTGCGTCGTTTGCAGGGCTGGAATTTGGCCAGTGTTTCCGATGAGTATCGGCGTTTTTCGGGTGCCCGAGGCGGTCGCATTTTGGTGGAGTTACTTATTGAGAATTTCGACATTCTGAGCGTGAAAGGAGACCCGGAGAAACTCCCGGATTTCTTGAAGTAGTCGGTCAGGTACCGGTTACTGCATGGAAAAGTTATGAGAAAGAAGAGAAAGTCACTGTGGTGATGAGAAAGTCAATGCGGTGATGAGAAACTCACTGTGGTGATGAGATAGAAGAAGGAAAAACAGCGGGCATTTGAGTTACATATGATGAAATCTTTCAAGTCATATCAAGCACTGTCTGATCATTACTGTTTGGTTATCTGCTCGAATAACTGTTTACTTATCTGCTGAGATAACTTCGTCTGCTGAGACATCTGTTTGGTTCAGTTATTCTAGTCTTTTCCTTGGATCAAATCTCTAAGAATTCTTTTATGATGAGTAGTCTAGTCACTCCTAAGAATTCCTTTATTCTGAGTCAGTCTAGTCACTCTCCTTCATCTGATTGGTGATATGAACCTAACTATTTGTTCGTTCATCCAGACTGTACAATGTTCAAAGTCATTTGTGAATGATCGCTCTGGATTACACTTTTGGGAATCTACAATCTTCTTGACTCCTCAGTCATTCCAAGACTTGCTGAAGGCATATTTTGTGCTGCTTTGTGTGACAATTCATGTCACTGATTCATGTTCGTGACTCTGTTAAAATGTCCGTGACTCTGTTAAAATCATGGGCTCTGTTACAATTACAATTCGCTTTTTATGCTCGTGGTTCTGTTACAACTCACTCCGTTGTTTCTGTTACTGGGCTTCACTTCACTATCGGTATCACTGGCGGAATACCCTCGGATTGCCCTCGGATTGCCCTCGGATTGCTCGCGCTCACACCCGTACCTCCCAGAACGTCGTTGCCTCCGTGCCAGGCCTCACGCATCCCCTGTTATCCCAAAGTGGCAAACGTCACTACATCAGCAAAAGACATAAACACTTGCTTTCAATCTTATAAAATGGGCAGGTGCATCACCATTATTACCCTCGGCGGAGTTTCTTCCTTGGGCTTGTTGACCGGTTCTTTGCTCTTCGAATCCTTTCTGAGCATCCCCGATTTAATCAGATCCTTGAACAATCAAGACTCTGTCCACTCGAAAGAGGGCAAGTCTTTGGTTTCTGAAGTCAAGACTCATTTGACTATTTCCAATTTGGTGAATCTTGCTTTAGCTGCTTTGTCCTCCAGCGCCTTCCGGACCGCTTACAAGTACTCGGGCGCTGCAGGAAAGCACCCTTACTTGATCTACTCCGCACTCGGCGCCCCATTGGCGCTTCTTGCTTTATTCTACAGGGGCGGAAAGGCATTGATGCCAATAACCGAGGACTTGAAAGCTTACTGTGACGATTTAAAGGCAGAAAAGGCTTCGGCCGTTAAGCAGAAGGACCCGGTTGCAAGGGAAAGCAGCTCGGAGCCTTTGGACCTGTCTTATGTCAACATCTCCGAGAGCTCCTCCTCCAACGGGTCTTCTCCAGCAACTCCCGACGGGTCTAGCTTGTCCAACTCTGCTTACTCCATTGAGGAAGAGGTTGACAATGCTTTGAAGAAAAAACAGCATCTTCAGAATCTCGAAAACATCAGATCGGCGTTCACCGTTGCCTCATATATTTCAGGCGCAGCGTTTGCAATTTCCAGTGTGGGCTTTTTGGGAGATCGTTATCTTCTTTAGATGACCTACATTCGGAGGTTCTGGTAACACAGCGCAACTGTGAACTTCTATGCCAAGTGTTAATGTCAACCAACTGTGAACATCAATTGTTTACGTCTACTGCCGCGGACTGGGCGGCGGATCGTGCTGTATTTTACAGGAGAAAGCAAATCAGAAAGCTTAAAACTTAGAAGTGGGCGTTTTTGGTTTTGGCCAGTATGGGAAGACGGACAGCCAATACGAGGTCCGTCCACGTGGTCACGTGACGCACGTTTACCGCTGCATGTATCCTGTAGAGTTTATAACCGCAGTCTATGATGATTTGAAATCGCAACGCAAATTGCTTACTCATTATGTGGGCCAGCCCGTTGAAATCACGCGACGCCGGCATAATAGCCCCGCCACGCGAAAAGATAAATAGACAGCCTATGTCTTAATACGAATCTCCTTACAATATTCTAAAATGTCTTCTTTCTACGAGCTTACACCCAAAGATGCCAAGAACGGAGACTACTCCTTCGAACAATTGAAAGGCAAAGTTGTTGTTATTGTCAATGTCGCCTCCAAATGTGGCTTCACTCCTCAATATAAGGAACTCGAGGAGTTGAACAAGAAATACGCCGACAAAGACGTGCAAATCCTCGGTTTCCCATGCAACCAGTTTGGAAGCCAAGAGCCAGGTTCTGCCGACGAAATTGCCTCTTTCTGCACTCTCAACTACGGCGTCACATTTCCAGTTTTGGGGAAAGTCAAGGTCAACGGCGACGACGCAGACCCTGTGTACAAGTACTTGAAAGCACAAAAATCCGGCCTTATGGGGCTCACCAGAGTCAAGTGGAACTTTGAAAAGTTTTTGATTAACAAAAAGGGTGAGGTTGTGCAGAGATATTCTTCTTTGACCAAGCCATTGAGTATGTCTGAAGAGATTGACGCTTTGTTGAAGCAGTAGGTTTTAATAGCATTTAATATTTAAGATTATAGAACAATTTGTGTGAGTACTAAAACACTTGTAGTTATCAGGTTCAACACTACTAGTTATCACGATTAACACTACTACTTACATCCTGCATACAGAGTGCGGTTGATCTGGCCATTCCAGGACATGATAAATTATTAGTGTTTATCTAAAGAGATAATTTATCACAAATATGAACCGTGGTGATTTGGCAGTGAATCCATTAACAAGGACTATGCTGGTGTAAGAAATTAATTGTTCAGAGAATTTTAAAGGTATGGAGTTCTATGTGGTAGGAAGATTTCTCAAAAAATAGTCAAGGTTGGCGAATGTTGATAATGTTACAATAGCAACACCAGTAAATCAAAAACACCTTAACGGCAGACTAAAAGCGTCGAATAAACAAATAGCTACAAAGACAAATTGACAGCCGAAATGAAAAGCTCAAATTCTTATTAGACCATTTTTATACGTAATGTATGCCGCTATGGCGCACGTGACACACGTACACCAGCAAAAAGCGAGTAAAATGAAGCAAAAATTGGTCGTCACCAACAGAATGAATAATGCGTCAATTTCAACTATTTATTCTCTTATGCGTTATTTCACACCCTGGTTTGTGGCGGGAATGTGGCCCGATAAGACCCTATGTGCAGTACCACTAATTGAGGTGTTGTGGTCCGCATTGACAGCCGATGCGCATCTTCCACATTAGGCCTCAAAAGTGACAAGCAAAAATGCACTTTGGAGAAGAAATTTCTGCAATGAATAATAATCTTTTTTAGTATTTTGTAAATCATTTGGTAATTCAAAATGAGTAAATAAACTTTCAATAGCGTCAATTTGGTCTTTGTCTCCCGGTCAGTATTGATGTTTGTTGATGTGGTAGATTGGAGTAATGTGATACTGCACACTGACAATAAAGCCCCAAGACTTTAACACTAGTTTGGTGTGAATGCACAAGAATCGATAATTGCTGAGAAAATTTGAGTGTTTCAATTTTGTTAAAGAGCTTAGATTTGAGCTTTATTAGTTTAAGCAATAGTCATACGATAAGCAATAGTCACACGATAAGCAAAATACATGCGGTCATAAGCATAGTCATGCAATAGTTAAAACCGTGGTTTCAAACTCCAGTCATTACATTGGTAGCACATCAACTTATTACCTTCCTAACAAAAGAATTCTAGCCATATCTATTCAGCCGTTTGTTCATTCAGCATTCAACATTCAGTACATTGGAGCATGCTTGGGGCTACATGCAGGACAAAATTCTGCATATAAACAGTGCGGTGCAACGGCCACCTCCTATCTTGCAGCCGCACGTGACACTTCCACACCTTTCCATGACTCTATCGCGCGCACTATAAACCTGGGGAAATGGCTCTATCCCTTTATCTTCCCAGATTTCAAAATCCAGCACTCTTCGTTAAAATCCATCACGTGACCGTTTCATCTTTAGCGTTCGAAACTGCTTCTGCATCCCTTGCATCTGTGCAGGACTACGACCGCTCGCATACTCAAGTCTAGAGGATTCTCGACCTCTAAGATTAGCTGGTTCTGATCTAGTTTGGCGAAATCTGCTCCTGATTCGTCTTGAAATTTGCTTTTGATTAGTGAAATTTGCTTTTGATTAGTCTTGAAATCCACCTCTAATTAGTCTTGAAATCTGCTTCTGATTAGCATTGAACCTGCTTCTGATTAGCCTCGAATCTGCCTCTGATTAGCTTTTAATCGCTTCAGAAATAGTCTCCTCATTTAGTCATGTCAAAATCGGCTCCTGAAATGTCTAGCTTCGATCGGTACCGCAAAGGCCAACTTTTGCTCCACAACAAATACAAACACATCAGGCAGATCCAAAAAGGCTCTTTTGGGTCCGTTTCTCTTGCCCTAGACACCGTCAACAACCGTCACGTGGCCTTAAAGGCAATGCACAAGTCCAAGGATGTGGAGTTGATGGCCCGCCATGAAATCGAGGTGTTGACCAAACTCGGTCATGCAAACAAGCATATTTGCCAGTTGTTGGATAGTTTTGAGACGGAAGATTATATTTTTTTGGCCCTCGAATACTGTTCCAACGGAGATCTCTACGATGTCATCCATTCAGGCTCCTCTCCCAGCGCCGTGGATGTCTACAATCTTGCAAAAGAAATCCACTCTGGCTTGCTGTATTGCCATTCTTTGAACATCTACCACAGGGACATCAAACCAGAAAACATCTTGTTCACGGAGTCTGGGTCGGCCAAGATCTGCGATTGGGGCTTGGCTACTTACACCCGGAAAAGCACTATTTTCAACGTGGGCTCGGAAAAGTACATGGCTCCAGAATGTTTCTTGCACACCCCCATAAGCTCCAACCCCTCGTTTGTGGTGAAGTCGTACGACTGCCAAGCTGCTGACTATTGGTCTGTTGGCATTACGTTATTGACTGCAGTATTTGGCTCTGCTCCGTTCAAGCCAATTGAAAGTGCCTGCGGCGAAATGGGAATTTCCCCGGACGGATTCAAATCTCGCTGCAAGACGGTCAAAAAGTCCTTGGAGTCCGATAGCAATTTCAAAAACTTTGTTTTTTACAATAACAAGAGCGTGCTATATGATATATACCCAGATATGAACAAAACCTGCTTCAATGTGTTCATGCACCTCTTGAAGGCCGGCGGGACTGAAGATGACTTGGCCAGCTACCACCACAAGTGCCAGCTGCGAGACTTTGACCATTTCCTCAAAGAGTTGGGTGAAAACTGGAAGTACGGCTTGACGGTGTGGGAAGAGGATGAATTCTACAACAACGCACTGGAGTTAGAAGACGATGCCGACAACCATGAGGAATCAGTCTTTGACATGGACGACTTTGCCTCACAGAGAGAGCGGCATGATACACAAGGTCTTAAGGGAGATATTGATAGAGAAGAAAAGCATCAGCTCAAAGAAGATTCGATACGGAGCCACGATACTGAAGTGCCCAGTATTCCTATAGAGCCTTCGCACATGGTGATGGCGCTGCCCTCCAGCATCCCAGTGCCATCACTTACGGCCTCCACAGCCACGGATTTTTCGCAAGCCAAATCGTGGTGTGATCTTCCGGATGACTTGGACGACGTGGAGTTTTCCAAGATGTTCAATAGCTTGAGCTTCCGGAGCGCCGGCCCCATACAGGGCAGTAAGAGCGTGAATTCTAAAAACCTTGAGAATTCCAGCATCAAAATCGTCGAGCAGGAGTTACTGGCTAACCCTGCATCCATCGACTGGGCCACCACCGAAACCACATGGGCCAAGTGATGTACTCAGTTTTGGTATCCTACAATTCCAATACTCCATTCCAATACTCCAATTCCAATACTAGAATTCCAATACTACTATAGCAATATCCCAATCGCGGTATCCCAATTTCAATATCCCAATTTAGTTATCCTCCATTCAGCCTCTTTGTTGTGGAACGGGCAATCGTTCCATGCACGGCCAATGAGCCCGCACGCATTTACATAGCATGTCATAAACGGCATACTCTTTAGTGATAAGAGCGCCGCACAAGTATGGTGACCCGCAGCGCCGGGAACAGTCACGTGGCATGCACCGCAATTCCATGCGCTCTCCGGTGAGGTCGTGCAGACGCCCAATTTAGGTGGATCCGGGCCCAGGCCTGGCCAATCCGAGCCCCCTGATGACCAAATCAGTATGCTTTGGTTAGCCCTCGGAATACGAAAGCATCATAGAAAACAAAGCAGCTTTTTGAAAAACAGGGCTCTTTTCCGGCCCGTAATCACCCCCGCTGCCTGTACCGGGGTATGAGTCAACCGGGCCTGTGGTCCGGAAACCGCTCGCGGGCCTACACCGGTATCGAAAATCGAGGGCACTATATGCACACCGCGCCTTTTTTTTCAACGACGCCAGTATATAAACGCATTCAAATCCCCCCATTTTCTCACCCACTATACTTTCTACATTTACACAACATGTCTTTTAGAAACGCTACTCTCCGTTTAGCACGCCAAGCTACCTCCAGCGCCGCCAAGCAGGTTGCTGCCAAGAGAACCCTTGCCGCTTTGGCCACCAGACAAGCCCCAAGAATGGCCGCCAAGTCTGCTGCCCCAATGGCTGTTCGTGGTGTTAAAAACATCAACTTTGCCGGTACTGAAGAAACCGTTCACGAGCGTGCCGACTGGCCTCAAGAGAAGTTGGCCGAGTACTTCAAGGACGACACCTTGGCCTTGATTGGTTACGGATCTCAAGGTTACGGCCAGGGTCTCAACATGAGAGACAACGGCTTGAACGTCATCATCGGTGTTAGAAAGGACGGTGCTTCCTGGAAGGCCGCCATTGAGGACGGATGGGTGCCAGGCCAAAACTTGTTCCCAGTCAACGAGGCCATCGAGAAGGGAACTTACATCATGAACTTGTTGTCCGACGCCGCTCAATCCGAGACTTGGTCTGAGATCAAGCCTTTGATCACCAAGGGTAAGACCTTGTACTTCTCCCACGGTTTCTCTCCAGTCTTCAAGGACTTGACCAAGGTTGAGACTCCATCTGACGTTGACGTCATCTTGGCTGCTCCAAAGGGTTCCGGTAGAACCGTCAGATCTTTGTTCTTGGAGGGCAGAGGTATCAACTCCTCTTACGCCGTCTGGAACGATGTCACCGGTAAGGCCGAAGAGAAGGCCATTGCCATTGCCATTGCCATTGGTTCTGGTTACGTCTACCAAACCACCTTCGAGAGAGAGGTCAACTCCGACTTGTACGGTGAGAGAGGATGTTTGATGGGTGGTATCCACGGTATGTTCTTGGCCCAATACGAGGTTTTGAGAGAGAACGGCCACACCCCATCTGAGGCTTTCAACGAGACTGTTGAGGAGGCCACTCAATCCTTGTACCCATTGGTTGGTAAGTACGGTATGGACTACATGTACGATGCTTGTTCCACCACTGCCAGAAGAGGTGCTTTGGACTGGTACCCAAGATTCAAGGATGCCTTGAAGCCAGTTTTCGAGGACTTGTACGAGTCTGTCAAGAACGGTTCCGAGACCAAGAGATCCTTGGAGTTCAACTCTGCCCCAGACTACAGAGACAAGTTTGAGGAGGAGTTGAAGGTCATCAGAGAGATGGAGATCTGGAGAGTTGGTAAGGAGGTCAGAAAGTTGCGTCCAGAGAACCAATAAGCCAGTTAGCGCTCTGCACAATAGTCTAGAATGACTCGGACAGTTGCGATTCAGTTCTATTCCCGCCGCGGCGGGTTTAATTTATGTAAATATATAGCATGAGGACATGTTTGTTGAATAAACTATCCTACGAGAACACCCACGTAACTTCTTCCACGAGATCCCTTCCCACGAATCCGTCCAACACCCTTAATCTATTTGAAAATAAATCACAAAGTCTAGCCTCATGGCGAACGGTTGCCAAGCGGCGGCGGCGGAGCCCTAAGTGTACGCACGTGATTAGGGCTTACCCCCGGATTTCATGCGCCGCGCACTATAGACACACCCCCAGATACGGGCCGCACCCTCGGAACTCGTGCGCAGCGCTGAAAAACCAGTGAAAAAGTTCTCACTCGCTAATCTTCTTCTACGTATCACCATGGCTGTCGGAAAAAATAAGAGATTGTCGAAGGGCAAGAAAGGTTTGAAAAAGAGAGTCGTCGACCCTTTCACCAGAAAGGAGTGGTACGACATCAAGGCTCCAACCACCTTCGAGAGAAGAGATGTCGGTAAGACATTGATCAATAAGTCCACCGGTTTGAAGAACGCCGTCGACGGCTTGAAAGGCCGTGTTGTCGAGGTCTGTCTCGCCGACCTCCAAGGCTCCGAGGACCACTCTTACAGAAAGGTCAAGTTGAGAGTCGACGAAGTCGAGGGCAAGAACTTGTTGACCAACTTCCACGGCATGGACTTCACTTCTGACAAGTTGAGATCTTTGGTCAGAAAGTGGCAATCTTTGGTTGAGGCCAACGTCACCGTCAAGACCGCTGACGACTACGTGTTGAGAGTGTTCGCCATTGCTTTCACCAAGAGACAAGCCAACCAGGTCAAGAAGACCTCTTACGCCAAATCTTCTAAGTTGAGAGAGGTCAGAAAGAAGATGATTGAGATCATGCAAAGAGAGGTTTCCAACGTGACCTTGGCCCAATTGACCTCCAAGTTGATTCCTGAGGTTATTGGCCGTGAGATTGAGAAGTCCACCCAGTCTATCTTGCCATTACAGAACATCCACATCAGAAAGGTCAAGTTGTTGAAGCAACCTAAGTTTGACTTGAGTGCTTTGTTGTCCTTGCATGGTGAAGCCCACACTGACGACAAGGGAAAGAAGGTTTCCTCTGGGTTTAAGGATGTTGTTTTGGACACTGTATAGAGTTATGATAATGAGGTGCAGCGAAGCGCACGAACTAAGAATAAGATGCTTATAAGAGACCTTGCAGTGTTGTAAATAGAGTAAGCGAAGTTTGGTTTGATAACTTTTTAAGCATCTTGTCGTATCCACGTCCTGAAGTCTACGTATTTAAATGCCAGTTTCTATTCAAAGCCCTGGCGGGCTCAAACTAGGAAATCAATTGGTTCTAGGGTTGCTTGTATGAGTGTGGAATAACAACTTTAGAGTATTATGTCCGGTTCTTGGAAAGTAGTGATGTACCTGGGAACAATGGTATCAACAACTTAGAGTTCAATTGGGCTTAGCACAGGGTCTAGCCAGATTTGCGAGAGTCTAAACATGCTGATTTGGTTTCAAGATAATTCATTGTAAGGACAGAATTGTCTTGGCCGAAGGTGAAGAGTTGCACCAAACCAAAAACTAGAGTTGGCGTTTCCCAAATGGTTAGATACGTACAGCAACTGTACTTCCTTTGCACTTGTTTTTTCAGAAACGATTGGTCCTCATTTAAGTTAGCATGATGGCTCCTGAGAGTATATATAATCCACAACACGAATACACTTTGAACAATGCCTCTATTGCACGCACCCTCTTTAAATTGACCACTGATCTCTTTCGTGGCGGTCAACTATAATTCCAATATAAAGACAGGCCCATGACTTTGGATACACTGCCCTCAGCCTTAACCTTGTATCTAGTCATAAAACCTTCCGAGGGTGTTCCAATAATTCATAGTTGCATAGTCAGCAAAAGCCCGACAGCAGAAAATTCATATTAATTCTAACCCAAAATAAATCTCAATAAATCTCAATTGCTCAAAGAATATTTAAATCTCGAAAATCAGCAAATATCTCATCTCTTACTAAAAATACATCGGTCGTGCCTTGATATTGGCTCCACAATGTGTTGCAACATCCGACACAGTTCCTCCTGCAGACATTCCATGGCATATGCACGGCATAACTAGTTCTTCCACCCGAACATTTGCGGCACAAATAATCCGAATTAGATCCCAAACTAAGTATATAAAATTCAAGTCAGCGTTCAATGTCAATTCTTCCTCTTTCGATTATCAAAAGTAGTAGTTGTAATCTGCGGTGCACTGCATCGGCTTGTTGTGAACACATCAAGAGGCGCACAATTCGCCTATACCAATTTCAAGCTAGAATCTACCTGAATCCTCAATAACATTCAAAATCTTTCCCACAGTTTTTTTATAGGATTGTGCTGGCGTTATTGTGATGTCTTATACTTACCGCCAGAGTGCTTCTGTGCACTCCCGCACTTGTGCTGCGTGACATGAATACACCTTTCCCAGCTCTTACATTCTACATCACCTTTTCAAGCAAACTGTCACTGCTTTTTCTCATATAAACTCAATTCCTAGTCAAAATACCCAAATCAAAATTTCCCGGGCCTCCTGCTGAATACATCCACCATTGAGCAGACCATCATCCATTTCTTGCATTTTGCCATTGCTGGTTTATCTGATCACAACCTACTCACTTCCTTTCAATGAGTGATGACGACGACGACAATTGGTCCTATTCATTTCCGCCATCCCGAGAGTCTCTATCCGAGGCGCCCGAAGCAAACTCACGTGACGAGATAAATGACAAGAACAACGCCCCTATCAATTCACTTGACATAGTCAATGATTTACTAGCGGCTCAATTATCTCGGTCGGAAAATGCAATGGGCACCGGCCACAAAAACAATGGGTCTTTGGAATCTAACAATACTCTCCACAATGATTTGGTATTGAACTCACTAGCCAGAACGGAGCCCTTGACTGACTCAAACTCACCGAGCCAGGGTTCAATGTTTGTAGCTACGTCGACGAAAAACACCAACTCGTCTCTTTCTCTGCTGGCAGGCTTGCAAGCTCCGTTCAACCCGAAACTGGCCCCAGCAAACCCACAAACTACCATGAAAGATGCCAATTCCATCATATCCAAGGAGTCTACAAATGCCTTGGCCACTGGAGATTCAAAGGACCCGTCGCCTCCATTAACACCGGCTTCTGACTTCCGAAATTCTGTCCGAATTTGGCAACAACAACAGCAACAGCAGCAGCAACAACAACAGTCAAGTTCCGAGGACTTGATTAGCCGTAACGAGGACCCGTCTGCCGCTGGAAATTTGAGTCTCTCGTCGCCCATTGAACAGAGGCTTCCTGATGTTTTACTGTCCCCAGATGATCACGACGGTTCCTTAGGTGACCCAAAAGTTATAGCATACCGAAAAGGTTCCAACAGGCGCAAGCAAAGTGCTTCGTACCATGCCTTAGAAACCGAAGAGAAGTTTGATCCCAGGCTCTATGTGGAGGAAAAGTTCAAAGACACGAGTTACCACTACACAACAATGCAGCGGAATGTGGAGTTTCACCAGATTTTCAAGAGCCTAGACCTCACAGATCGCTTGATTGACGACTTTGCATGTGCCCTTAGCCGAGAAATACTTCTCCAGGGCCGCATTTACATTACCGAGCATTGCGTGGGTTTCAACTCCAATTTGTTGGGTTGGGTGACGAGTGTAGTGATTCCATTTCAAGACATCTCTCGCATTGATAAGAAATCAACCGCAGGCCTTTTCCCAAACGGAATCACGATCGAGACGGCTGACTCCAAGCACAACTTTGCCAGTTTCATTTCTCGTGACTCGACATACGATTTGATCCGCTCTGTGTGGCTGGCATCTACGGGCAAAGACACCTCGGAGCTCAATTCAAATCCCAACGCTCAGAGCGTTGGTGCACAGAAGCAAATATCCGATTACATTCTATCCATTGATGAAGTCGAGCATTCCTCAGACAAGTGGGTTTCTGAGGAGGCGGTGAATGCCGGCATTCTCAGCCATGCCAGTCAGGAACTTGCTGATAGTCTAGAGGCTGAAATTGAAGAGGATACCAATAAGCATCTGGTATTGGTTCGGAAACTCAAAGAGGGCAGTGCGTTTGGCAATTCAGGGCCCGATTCGCATCCGCTGACAATTGTGACGGATACATTTGAAGATTCGCAGGATGAGACAGAAGTTTTGAATGACAACGTGGAAGGTCCCTTAGGCTTAGTTTTCGAAGTTTTGTTCGGAAGGTCGAATCCTGAGTTTCATAGGAAGATCCTCGAAGACCAAGGCGCAACAGAAGTTTCTGACTACGGCGACTTTGAAGCCAAAACTGACGAATCGGAAAGTAAAGTGCTAGAGCGAAACTACTCTTATAGAAGACCATTGGGTTACTCCTTGGGCCCCAAGTCAACGAAGTGCTGTGTTCTGGAGCAAATCGAGCGGCTTGACTATGACTCCTGCATTGTGATCTTGTCCACAACCGTGACCCCCGACGTGCCCTCAGGAGGGTCGTTCAGCGTAAGGACCAGATATTATTTGACATGGGGCGAAAACAATACAACAAATTTACGCATTGCATACTATGTGAAATGGACTGGGCGGTCATGGATAAAGAACGTGGTGGAGAAGCTGACTCAAGCGGCTCAAACATCAGTGAATCGGAGCATTGTTGACAGTTTGAAACAAGAGATAGAAAAAAGCACTGAATTTGTGCAAGTTTCACAAGAGAAACATGCAAATGTGATTGCAATGGAAGAGACTGAAAGTAAGTCCGCACCAGAATCAAAGATCAAGTCGGTTGAAAGAGTTGAGGATACACAGCCTCACTTTGTCCAAACCAAAACCAGCTACTCAAGAATTTCTATTTATGTTGTGGCGTTGTTTCTCATCTTATTGATAATTTATTTGCAGATCCGGGTGGCAGGTGCCTTGTTTGAAACTAAAGCGCTTCTAAGCAAGCAATTGGAATTGATTTCCAATCTTCTGGAGTTGCTCGTCGAAAATGAAGAGGCGCCTTGGTGGAACAAGATGTTTGCAGAAGGTAGAGACACTCGGCGAAGAGAGCGGGCCATCTTTCTCGCCAAGCAGGCCCTATTGTTGCTCGAGGGTTCACAGGAAAAGCTGCTCCGCGCTACGCTAGAGGAGATTCTCTAGATTAGAAGTTGATAGCAAAATTGGAAAATATGTACAGGAGGAGATTCTCTAATTAGAAGGGCTGGCCCAAGGGACTCCTTATTTTAGGTTTCTTAGCAGACACGGAGCTTGTCACCCACATTCAGTTGCTCGTGACGCTCTATGATGTTCATGTCCTCTATGGTGTGAGATACAATGCGATCATTGTCATCATTGAGCTCAAATATAAACACGCCCAGGATCTTTCGTTCGAGTTGCGAGTCATGCTTGTGCAAGCCAATGATTCCCTTTCCCAAGTCTGCAATTGAATTGGAGAAGGACCGGTCCAGCTTGTGCAAAAGTTCACCAGCATCTATGCGGGACCATCTGTGGGATCCCAACGTGGCACTGGATGTGGAGCTGTCTGAGCCGTGTCGAGCTGCACTCTCATCAGTTACTTCTGGGCTTTCTGGATCATTGATTACACTGTTTGTGTCAGTCAGCATGGAACCAACCCCAGATTGATTCCGTGTGAGATGAAAGCATCCTTCCGAGCAAGTCGACCAGCGAACATAGATTTTGGTGGAGTGTGACAGACAACAGATGGCGTCGGGGAATTTGGACGTGCGCATCAGCTCAATGTGCAAATGAGCTCTGGGATTGAGTATCAACGACGTAAGAAATAACTGTGCCGCCTTGCATGTAGCATAATAGGAGACGTGGCCTCGGATGTTGGGCAAGTAGGAGTTGATTTGCTCAAAGTGGGAGGGGCATATTCGTAGAAGAACATCTTCCAGAACGAGTTCTTTTGGGAGTGAACTTTGAAGAAGGAGCGGCACGTGATGCTTGAGGTGATCTGTCATGGCGCCGAGATTAGTGAGCCGCTGGTGATGGAGTCGTTTTTCTTCTGTTTCATGGTCTGAGAATTGGGTTATGGAATGACTTGCAAGTTGCGGCAATGGCCGAAAGGCCTTTTTTGTAGGGGGTTGAGGAGCCCTGAGTATTTCATTATGACGAGGTGCAACTGCAGATAGATTGCGCCGATGATGGATCAAAAATTGCCATGAACGGGCACTATTAGAGCGGGGCAAACTCATAGTGTAGTGATCCTAGTGCCTGGGTGGGCCTTGTGCGAGACATGTATCGTATCGTCCTGCATACATGTGGGCAGTTCAGATTTCCGTCTGGCAAGGAAATCTGCATACGAGCGAGTGGGCAATGAATTTGTATATCGAGTAGTATTCGATATTAATAAGATAAGCTGTGTTGATTTCATGAGTTGTGGTCTGAGGTTTGATTTGTGTGATTTGAGGTGTGTTATATTGTGTTGAAGTATGTATGATTTATTGTTGGTGCGGAAATTTCATGAGTCTCGGAGTTGTCTAATGGTGACGAGTACTACGAGTAGCAAATACATTCGATGGTTTCTTGACAAATAATAGTTCCTCGAAATTAATAGTTCCTTAATTATTAACAATTCCTCGGAATTAATAATTCCTGACAATTGAACTGACCAATAATATATATTCAATCACTCAATTGCTTCAACCCAGATGAACTACACACTTGCACGTATTCATTGTCGTTCGAGTATACACAGTATACAATTACTCTTGCTTGTTCTCCAATGGAGTCAATCTCAAGTATGGCTTGATGATTCTGAACTTAGGAAACAAGGTCTTGGCCTCTTCATTGGTAACAGATGGGTGCACAATGACGTCATCTCCAGGAACCCAGTTGATTGGGGTGGTGATTCTGTGCTTGTCACCAGTTTGCAAAGAGTCCAACACTCTCAAAACCTCAGCAGTGTTTCTACCAGTAGATGCTGGGTAAGACAAAATCAATCTAATCTTCTTCTTTGGGTCGATGATGAACACAGATCTGATGGTGAACTGCACTCCCTTGTCGTCGACATTGCTGGCGTCTTGGTAGTCAATCATGTCGTAGGCGTGGGCAATCTTTCTGTCGGCGTCAGCAATAATTGGGAAAGACAACTTGGAGCCGGTGATCTCATCGATATCCTTGATCCAGGCCTTGTGGGACTCAGTACCGTTGGCAGAGAGACCAATCAACTTGGTGTTTCTCTTCTCAAATTCGGGCTGCAACTTGGCAAAAGCGCCCAACTCGGTGGTACACACGGGTGTGAAATCGTCTGGGTGAGAGAACAAAATGGCCCAGTTGTCGCCAATGAAGTCATGGAAGGAGATCTTGCCGTTGGAAGTGTCGGCTTGGAAGTCGGGGGCGGTGGAGCCCAATCTCAAGGTACCTTTAGGAACGTCAGACATTATGGAAATCAAAAGATATGGTGGTCAAACTGTGGCGGGCTGCTGCCTTATATACTTGTGGAGGTCAGGGTCTTGGAACATTCAAGAAATCGCAACTTCGCACGTGCCATCCGACAATCTGGAGGCCCTGTATAAATGGTGCCAGAAGCTGACACCAATTGATAAATTGAGGCAATTTTTTAGCAAAAAAGGCTGGGATTGTATAAAAAGTGATTGATCAGGGGAATGAGTGGCTCTAAATGTAATTTTATTTAGTCCTTATATGTATTGTGTTCTGGTAAACTGGGGTAGGTGTGCTGTGTGCAGGCACGATTTTTGGGCGGGGCTAATGGTGTGAGGTGAGCATTGAGTAAGATGACGCCTTATTGTGCGAAATGTGCTCGTAATTCAAGTGCGGTTTCGGAGTTTGATAATAATTATGGTGGAGTGTACGTTTGATAAATAATTTGGTGTGTGAAAGTTTGATATAGAGTAATGTTTTATTATAGAGTATGAAATTTTTGTTCTGAAGTATGATACGTTTGATGAAGGTGTGAATTAATATGATTGATTTGAAATCATCCGCCCGTTGTATCACGATTCGTTGCAATGCTTATGATTCCGTGCAATTGCATACTGTTTTAAGCACTTCATTCCGACCGTTGCAATATTCACAATTTAGAGATCACAGACACTCAGAATTAAATCACAAATCATTTCAGACATTAATTTAGTAAAAAAATTGCTAACACACAAATTCAGTAACACATAATATTTCTAACAAATGAAATTAGTGACGATAAAATCAATAATAGCACTCATCATAACACTCAAAGCAAGACCTACAACCTAAATCTCGATTGATATATATTCTAAATCTATTGTCAACATCCTCGTCAAAACTCCCCAAGTTCCTAATTGGTTGCCCCAACTCAGATTACCCTCTCCTATCTTACCCATGTTAAACCATAATCCCATGCATGTAATAGTCTCACTCAATATTGCTCTATCAGCAACATTACATCTCCAAAGTCGTTCATTCACGTCTCGCACAAAAGTGGCTGCCTCGTATTACATAATGACACACTTGTCCTCCTTAGGTGCTGTGGGATTCTGAATTCGTTCAATTTCGTCAACCAACGTCACGAAAGACTTGTTGATATTCACATTATCCCGCACAGACGTCTCCAAGAACCCACAGTTGAACTTGCGGGCCAAGGCCTCTCCCTCGTGTGTCTCCACTTGCCTCTGAAAGTTCAAGTCACATTTGTTTCCAATCAACACAACAGGAATGGAATCCATTCCCATGGAGTTCAAAATCTTGTCTCTGATGACCTCAATCAACTCGAATGATTGGCGAGACGTCACAGAGTACACCAACAAGTAGCCATGAATACCTATTAAGTGCTTCTCGGTCATGATCGAGAATTCATCCTGGCCGGCCGTGTCCAAAATCTCAATGGCGTACTCCTGGTTTTTGTATGTGATGGTTTTGGAAAACTGGTTTTCGATGGTAGGGTAGTATGACTCCACAAAGTGGTCCTCCACAAAGCGAACTGTCATTGACAGTTTTCCCACGGCCCTGGATCCGACCATGGCGATCTTTCTTGCTTTCACCATGTTTCAGTTGGTTTGCTGTGTGCACCTGAAAGTGGCTGTATGATAGATGTCAGTTGATACACTAATCTGAAGTGTAAATTTTTGGAATTTCGATGTAGGATAGACTTCGAGGATGCTGGTGGTATTCGAAAATGGGAATGTTGTTTGCCTAGCTAAAACTCGCTATGATTTGCGCTAAAGCCTGAAGTTATCACTAATACGTGGTAGTCTGTGCGTTAAAAAGACCATTTTTACTATCTTCGCCTCGCTATGATTGTACTGCATACAGCGCCTCGCCCTACATCGCCCTATCGCTGGGCTGACACCCGGACATCCGATAGCGCAGGTAGCCAGTGCCAGCTTACGTAACACGATAAATATTTCGTTTGTAGTGCCATATAGAATACAACATGAATCAGAGGGACTTCACTTAGTCCGCCCATTTCAATACCTCTAAACTTGTCACCACAATGAAGATAGTGGTGGGCAACGTGAGGACCACGTAGCCCCAGAATAAAACACCGGCCATTTCCTTCTGGTAGATGTTATTCAACTGCGTGATTTGTGAAAGCTGGATTGCTGGCGGAGAGATGGTGAGCACGAACGCAACAATCAAGAAAATCGGGTCATCCAAGATGGACACATTGATGAACTTCACGCACGCTGCGATAAGCGGCAACAAAATAAACGACGGAAGAATCATGCGGGAAAGCAAAGATGCAAAGAGGATTTTCTTGTAGTTGCGAGATGCTGGTGGAGTGTCCGCGCTTGGGTACAAGTTAGAGCCCATGACAATGAGAATCAATGGAATGGACACGGAGCCCAATTGCTTAACCGCCTGTGTAATGGTGTTGTTGACAAAGGTGCCCTCCTTAAAGAACATGTCTTGCAAAGTAGGCACCGAGGCGATGAAGATGGAGAAAGCCATGGCGTACAAAGGAGGGTTCATGAACTTCAAGAATCCTTGCACGGATGAGGAATGGACGAAACCAGACCATTTCTTGGCGACCCAGCTGGCTTCAGACAGAGCACCGCTAGTATTTTTAGCCAAGTGGGAGTGTTCATCGTCATTAAGGTCCAGAATAGCGCCATGATTTTGGGCCGAGGCAGGGGAGGTTTCTATGCTAAGCGCATCTTCGTCAAGAAGCCTGATTCGCTCCGGAAGTTCAGGATCAGCCACGTCGTCGGCGTACGTGGAGAGTTCTGCCTGGGAGCGTTTTCTTAAAAGCGTGTTGAAGCCCCACGACCAACGAAGAATCTGGCCCAACTGCTGAAAAATCAAGAGATACAAAATACCTCTCGAAGCCACCTTATCGGAGTTGTCATCCGGGATTTGGTCCCACAACAAGTCGGGCAAAGTGGCGGCCAAGGTCAAAGTCAAGGAAACTGGAAGCGAGTTGGAATTTCCAAACACGCCCATGGCCGTGACAAAGTCCAGCTCGGGAGCATTGAGGCCAAACATGCGAGAAGTGACTCGTGAGCAGCAGTACGAGGTCAAAGTGGCCAACACAAAAAGCACCGGGATGATTAAAATGTCGTCCATCTTGCTGATGGACAAGGAGGAGGCGAGCTTAGTGAACACCAAGCACGGAGTGAAAAGATCCACATTCAATGCCGAAATGACTTTTTGGCCGCCGCTGGTGAGCAACCCTGATCTGGCGGCAAGAAAGCCACCAATGCAAATGATCACCACCTGAAGCACGGCCTCAAAGGTGAGGAGATTGATGGCGCCAAAGGATAAATTTGGATTCAAGGGTTCCGAGTCTCGTACAGAGACCATCACTTCTGATAGTAGATTGTACATTGGAAAAGAAGTGGATGTGATTTCTGAAGAACAAGAGAACGAGCACTAAAAAGCGAGGCGCGGCACGTGGGTAGCAAGAGGCACACGATAAGGTCTGGCGCGTGATGGATTTAATGCGCGAAAAGCCTTATCCATTGAGTGCCAGTGACATAGTGTGGAAGTTTGCATTTATGATTGATAATTTGGTCAAATAAGTTTATAAATTAATTTTTTTTATTCAATTTGTTTTATTGAATTTGATTCGAATTTGCATTAAATTCGAATCTGTACTCGGTTGAATATTGCTGTGGTGTACACTCTGTTCACCGCTGAATTTTGATGGCGCAGCAAAGTGGCCTTATCGCAGAAACTCCGAAGGGTCGCAAGCCGAGACTGTATATAAGCACGGCGGGGCCATACTATTCTTTGCAATACTGCCTTAAAAGCTGCTTTGTCTGTTTAGCGACATGTCTACAGATTCTTAATATTTATATTTTCTGTTCAAGACATGCCTTAAGATCGGCTCTTGTTTGGCGGTTTGGCCAGACTGGAGTGGTGATTTCCTCACCGGTTTCTGAATAAAGTTCAGCTTTTCGACACTTTGAAAGTTAGCAGCTAACCTTGTTGGAGTTGAAGTTTTCTTTCAAAGGCCACAGAAAAAAAAGCGTTCAAGCCGGCAATTTATATGTGCTGATTTTCGCTGAATAGCGATTTCATCACCATATTCTGCACCATACCATAATACACCTGATCGCATTAAAATGCACATTATCCTAAATCTCAAACAGCTGCCTAAATCTCAAACAGCTGCTTAAATCTAAAACAGCTGCTCAAATCTTCAACAGCATCATGAACATCACAACAATACCCATTCCTCAATGGCCCACTCCGGTTGTCTGTCCTGGTGTACGGGTGCGCGCGTGAAGAGTAAATAAACATCCCACTCACGTAAACTATCACACTATTCTATTCTTTATTCATACAACATAATGCCCCGAGCGAACGTACCAGACGCAAAAGCGTCTTATCCATTTCTAGATCATCTGTCTCCAGGTCGCTCCCTCTCGTCATCTCCACTGTCTCAGCCAACCCCATGGTACAAGTCCACACTTCAGGACACTAGTATAGATGAGCAGGACCTGGCTCGGGAGCTAGACTTTCTAAGTGCAGCGTCAACGCCGCTACATGTCAACCAAGCAAAGGTGGTTTTGTTTGCTTCTCCGTTGAAACGTCTCGATAACTTACATTTGTCCCAAAATGCCCATCATCTGACCACCTCATATCAGCGACAACCAAAAACAGAGAACTTTTCCGACGACTCTGACGAGTCAAACTTTGACGCAGGAAATCAAACCATAGCCGGAGAACTGTATTCTTCTGAAGAGGAGTCCGATTCCAACGATACTGCGATTCTAGCGGAATCCGTCGGTCCAAAGTTCATCCGCAAGAGAAAACATACCGAATCCCCGATGGCCATGGAGCTAACTCCATCTTATAATGCTGCTGATCATACTATTCCACACAACACAACAAACGAAATGTCTGGATTATGCGGTAATGAAACGACCGACTCCATTCTCAAGGGAAGTTTTTCGGGCTCTGACTCTACACCTTGCCCGATTCCCAGAAAGAAATTGAAGCCGAGCCAAACGTCCTTTGAGCATACGCCTTCTCAGCCATCTAGGCTATCTCGACTGGTGCTTGATTTCACTGGCTCCAGAAAAGTGTCAGCATCAAACGCTCCGCTCTTGAACAAACTAAACGAAGCAACGGACGAGCTTTCGCATTTCGAAACGCCTGCTGGCTCGACTATGTCGGCAAAGTTCCCTCACATGAAGGCCGTGCTCAATTCGACCCCGATCAGCCTGTCAACGCCGGCAAATTCCAGGCCGGCATCTCCTGAACCATACGAAGAAGCCTCTGACGAAGAGATCAATGGCTACAAATTTGTGAAACCAAGCTCCAAGTTCAAATACCAGACGCCTCAGTCCCGGTCGACCAACGACGTTCCTTACCATGGGCATTCTGCGAAGAGTTACGCGTCTGCACTAAATTCAAACCGGTTTGAAGATATCTCGGCAGGCGCTTACCAAATAATCGGAAAATTTCCCGTCTCTGCAGCTGGTCTCATGGACGAGGATGATGATGATATCCATGTGGCGGATAAACGAATCAATGACCCCTATCTAGGGCCCAGCAACGACACGAGTGATGCCGAATCCCTCATAGTTTCTTACGTGAACTCAGGGGACAAATTGCCCCTTCACGCTCATTTCGAACGAAGCCTAAATAATAAAGAGATGAACGAATTGGTCAACGATGGCACTTCAGTCATGCGTTTTTATGAGGATGTCTTGCAAGGGCAGGACATACGCCTGTTCCTCAAAAAAGAGAGGCTACGATGGCACCCCGACAAGTGGGTGGGCCGCTTCGAACAATCGATCTTTGACAAGTCAAACATAGACAATCTTAGCCTGGTGATCAACTCGATCATCGAGAGACTAGAATAATTAATGATATTCATGGACACCCGACTTCCAAGTAGCCGTTTAGACATACGATAAGCACTGCTATTCGTTATTAAGATACATTTATATAATTCAGGCATTTGCCTTGTCTTTCGGCGTCGAAGCGCCGCTTGCGGCGTCGTCTTTCGAGGCAGACTCCCCGGTCTCCTCTAATTCAATGTCCTCCTCGATATCTTCCTCCGCATCGTTGAGATCAACCTCAAGATCTTCCTCTTCGTCTAAATCCTCCTCTTTTTCCATATCGTCTACAGCATTGGAAATGTTTTCCTCTTCCTCTTCCTCATCTTCTTCTTCTTCTTCCTCATCATCGTCTTCCTCTTCCTCGTCGACCTGCTGTTCAGGGGGATATTGGTCAGCATTTGCATCTTCATTATCCCACACAATGTTGAAACGCGTGACTCTGGGCTTCTCTGCTAATATATTCCTCACAACGTGCTCCACTTGAACTTTTGCAGGCGGATTTTCTCTCAACTCCTCCGAGTCGTATTCATTATTAACGTAATACCCAACCCTCACAAATTCTCTTCCAGCGTAAGAGCAGCTCAACAATATGACGGTCACACTGACAAGTTCACTGGCTGGAATTAGCTCGGGTGAGGGTGGATCTGCTTGAAAAAGAAATTTGTTAATTCCGACGGGCACGGGCCCCACCAAAATGGAGTCTAACTCCTGGTCATGATCTAGAGACCTTGAGCTGCCAACATACGTGAGTTTCCATTCCAAGTCCTCTTTCAAGGTTTCTAAACACTCGAAGGTAATTTCAAACTCGTACGGGTCTGAGAATTTGGCAGGATTATTCAACACCTCGATTCCTAATAACGACACAATGGACATGGCAGCGAATAAGTTGGAGGTGTCTATCAAGAGTATTTTATTGTAGACGCGTTGGGTAGTGTATGCAGGACGTGGCATATTACTGTGATGCGCGCTCTGGCCCTCAAGGCATTAATGAGAAAGTGACATGAAGTCAATCCACATAACAAAAGAAGCTATTGATTTTTCCTCGTAAATAATGTTTGATAAGAATTGTTTTGAAATGAGTCGTTATTCGAAAGTAAACTTGGAGTTGTAGTATTGCATTATTACGGTGATTGCATTACTACGGTGTCCGTTATTTACTCAGCCGCTTACTTTTGTCTAAGCATTGCAAATATCCACATTGGTGAAAACACACACTAGTCGACTTCACAACAAACGAATCGAGCTTTTTTTTATCACAATAGTCAAGAGTCCTGAAATGCAAAGAGAATAATCACACACGAATCGGAAGTCAAAAAACCTTCCAGAAGTGTTATTGAACCAAGTGACATCCTCATCAAACTACAATTCTCACCTACAGCTCGCGCATCATGTGACCATTATCTTACAATCGCACAAGGTAACCACCACACAGCGGATATGACAAGCCAAGAGAATCAAAAACAGTCCATGAGTCTTGTTGAACAGAATAGTGCTATTAAAACTGAACAAGATCTGCCAGCAACTGAAGTGGAGTCAGAAACAATCGACTATAATCGAGTCTATGCAGATCTCCAGGAAAAATATCATATAGCCTACTCAAGGTCTCAGAAACTATTCATCACCGAAAAAGCACAGAGGAAGACGCTATACCACTACAAAAGAAGGATCAATGCTATACTAGACTTGCTCGCGGATCCCAATTCCGAAAACGACTCCTTGGATGCCGATATAGATAGAGAGCGCATCTCCTCCTTGATCCGAAAGGAGCCTTCATTGGAAAAAGATCTTTCACTGGTGTTGAAGATTGCAGAGGGAGTGAGCGAGAAAGACATTCCTTTAAAGCCAACTTGTCTTATAGATCTTGCTGTGGACGAGATGATTCCCGAGCTTCCCAATGACGAACTAGATACGGTAGAAACAAATCCACAAGAAACAGATATGTGGACCCGAAGGAACTTCTCAAATCTTGTCATCTCGAAATTTCGGCCGGCAGTGGTCAGGGCCAAGGGGGTCCGGGAATATTTTGAAGAAACTACGAACAAGCGGCGCCGCAGAGCGAAAGATGCCTAATTTTACGACTCCGTCAATGTACAACATTCATTAATTTTAGCATACTATCCCCTTCGTGCGGAAGAATCGTGCCTGTTTTTTTTCACCAAAGTCTCCATAATCTCCATTGTATCAAACAACTCGAAAATGAAAACCCTCCTTTTGTACTTGAATTTTCCTCTGTCAATGAGCCGGATTGTCTTCAAGAAGAAATTCTGATTGGCAAAAATTTGTGGGTTCTCTCCTTTGATCCTGAATAGTTCTCTTCTGGCCTTTTTCTCGATTCTCCCTAGAACAGAGCTTAAATAGTTGATCAAGCTCAATACCCTCTCTTCCATTTCCTCGTAATTTTCAATGACAACTTCATCCTCCAAATCAAGATGGCTATGCACTTGAATCGCTTCATCCATGCTAAATAAAGAGTAGTACGTCGAGTCTTTGTAGGGATTGAGGATTTCAACATCTTTGAAACTACCATCTTGGATGAATCTGGGGTATGCCAAGGACTGCTTTACGGGCCCATTGGAAGTGCAAGAAATCCAGTCCAACTCGTCGAGTAATTCCAAACCCTCGACTGTACATGCCATTTTACCAAACTGATAAAATACCAAGCCTCTGATTTGCCAATTGCTTGAACTTTCGAAAACCCTTTTCAAAAACTGGACAATGTGATCACTGTTCATATCTGAGCTATAGATAGGCTCGAGTACTTGTACGCCATATTTTGATGAAAGTATTTCACCCAAAACCCAGATATACTGCTTGAGACGTTTTAACAAATAATCTTTGTGAGCATTCGCTGACGTCAAATGTGTAACGGGATTTGCAGTCGAATTATTCATATCCTCTTCGAAAGGAGATTCGTGTACCTGCCCAGGTCCGCTATAAAATGGGCTGTCATTCAGGTAGTTTGGAATATTGTTCTCCATAATGAGTGATGAAGGATCGAGATCAGCACTTCGGAACACTGTAAAATTGCTATTCATACGGCTGGCTTCAAGGTCGGTCAGATCCCCGTCAATTACATTGAGCCTGCAAGATAATTGGCGGATCTTTGCAACAATTTCATCCAAGATGTATCTCTTGCTGTTGAAAAAATTGAACCCGTCCTCCGTTGCGAGAAGAAATTTAAAGAAATGATGCAAATCCCCATTCGGGATGGATTTGGATGATGCGGAGAGATATGGATAATATTGAGCTTTTAGGGAATACTCAATTGCGTCAAGATACGCGAAAGACTGGAGTTGATTCACACTAGCCATAAATTCTCTCTCAATGTATCCATTCTGTTTGAGATATCGAAATCCAAGAGTAGTGTTGCAAAACTTGAGAAGCAACGCACTTCCAGATTTGGATCGAGACAAAATGGTAGCATTGGGGCGTAGAGTCACAAGTTTATCAATCTTTTCGAGATTGCCTTTGACTATGAAATACTCATGCAAGAATCCAATGGACTTTTCCACAACTTCCCCGGAAACATCATAGAGTAAGGTAACCAAGGAACGAACGAATAAATCTTCACATTCTTCATATTGAGATAGTTTCGGCAACACATTTTCCAACGCAAACATTTTGACTTTAGAGTTGGAAACGTTCAAAGCTTGGTCCAACACCAAACGTGTGGGGCTCTTTAAAACAAAATTAAGGTTGTTTAAAAGATTGCAGATCAAAAAATTGTTAGACTCATCGCCCAGACTTCCTTGAAGTATATTCATGATGAGTTGCAAGAACTGCCACCTCTCCAAAATCGCCAAGCCTCGTTTATTTCCAGAAAATATTCCAATAAACCTGACGTAGCCTATCGCAAGGGTACTCTCCAAACGTTTACGGGAAAGAATAGGATCTTTGCTCGAAACACCACTAAAGGGATCAACTTGAGCAAAAGTCTCGGCTATTTGCGCCATGAGCTTATTGGAGGAAATGAGTTCTGCGCCTTCGTCATGGCATAAGAGTGATTCAATGAGCTGTGCACCGACATTTATGACAGTCTTGGGTTTCTTAAGACGTGGGTTCTTTGTGCTGTAGGTAAGAGACAAAGTGCTAAACCTATACTTGAAAGGCCTTAAAAACAGTATGAAGACTTTCAAAAATCTGGGATATTTTTCCTGGAGTTCGGCAAACCTTTGCGGGTTTCTAAGAGGACCAGAGAACAAATGCGAAAGAGGCGCCATTTCCCAATCGTGGAAATCCTTCAGAGTGAGGACCTTAGAGTTGGCAATTAGAGTCTTGAAAACGTTGTCCCCCATACCAATGCGGTGTTCAAGAGTCAAGTCTTTGACAATATTTTTTATCTCCAAGTTGACGCTGGTATTGCATTCATGTTGCCTAATTTTGGTTGCCGCTTCAATTTTGCTGAGCGACGTCAACGATAGCTTAGAGCTATATGCTAGCAATACGTGGTCGTTGTAAAATTCGGGAGGCAACAATGTAGCGCAAAGTTCGAAGATATTAGTTAACAAAAATGTGGCCTTAGTAGTATTTTCTTCACTTCTGTTCTGGTTGACTATTTCAAAAAGACTGGGGAGAAGTTCACAGTTGATGAAAATTTTTAGTAGAAGACCTCTGTAGTGAGAAACAATAGGATACTCAAAGCTTTGGGGGTCCATAGACGAATATTCAAATTTAGGAGTTTGGCAAGATGCAAGGTCGAGAACGAAGCCTTCAGAGCTTTCTTTCCCGCTAAAGTGAGCGTGAATGCTAGTGAAGAGATCTCCGATTGACGAGTCCTCAAGCCAAGGAAAGCTTTTGATATGAAGCAAGTCAAGGAGCAAATCTAGAATGATACTGCAAAGTTTTATATTCCTCTTCTTTAGATTCGACAATAAAACCTTAATAGGATTGAATTGATCATGCGAGAAGCTGATGAGACCAGTCCAGGTCTTCAAGAAGAATGAGAGTAGAAATGAGACTTTCAATGCTTTGTTGTAGTACTTCTTTGTATTGGGAATCTTGCCTTCGTCATCGTCCTCGAACAAGAAGAAAACGGATGAGAGGGAGTCCAAATCAAAGCCATTTCTTAAAAAAAGCCTGGCTTGAGGCATATCAAGAAGTGTTAACATGGTCACAATACAGGAAACAGAAATCTCGACACTGCCGTTGATGATTGAGTGGATCAATAGCCTCAACCCACCTCCGTGAAAGGCAATATCGGGCTTCACCACTGCAATCTCAGATATGGTCTCAATGCACATGCGAATAAAGCCGTATTGAGCATCAGACTGCTGTTCCGTTTCAGCCTGCTGGCCCTCCTCAAACTCGTGTTCTACACAGGCAACCAAGGCTTTGATTATGCCGATGGACAAGAAGTCAGCCCCATTGGGAATGTTCAAAAACTCCCGGATCAACTTCAAAGCCTCTTCCTTCTCAAGAAGAGGCGTCTGTGTGGAGAGGGAAACGATAAGGAATATGAGAGTCTTCAGGTGAATTAGATGCTCTAGAGCCTCCTGGCTGGCACACGTGTATCTGAGGATTCGATAAGCAGCGGAACGGAGCTGGGGTTTCAGGTCGTAGAGCATGAATTGAATGCGAAGCATGACGTTTTGGGTGAGTATTTCTCCTTTTAACGCCGGATTGTCAATGAGAAGCGACACGAGCTGGTTGGCTTTGGGGAGTATCACGTGAAGATCATCCTTGTCCTTGACGGAGATGCTGTGGAGGATGTCGGTAAAGGTCCATGTTGCTTTCTCCAAATTATGCGCCTTTTCCATAGAGACATTTTCATCGATAAACGACTGACGCTGCGGTTTATAGCTCTCCACGGAGCTGATGTTGAAGCTGTCGATGGTGTAGGAGCGGGCACGTGAGTCGTTTAAGCCGAGCTCGGACACGGGAGAGATGATGCCCAATCCGGCACTAGAATCCTGCAGCTTGATCGCATTTGGCAAATGTGGATTGACACTGGGGCTGCCGTGGACCATGGCTGATGGGTCTTAGAGGGAGTGCTCTGTTGGGCTAGGTAGTTCGGTCATGTGACTCGGAGGTTCTGCGCGCTGATATGAGCGACGCGTGAGCCGAGAAAGTATAGACTTGAGAGTGAAGAACGCCATTGACAAAATGTGTTTGATGTTGATAATGTTATTCTGAAAATGTATTTGATATTGATAAAGTTATTCTGATGTCAAAAAATGATAGCCAGTGTTAAAAAATGTTTCTAGTTGAAATTGTATGCGTTGGTTACAGTTCTTGGTTGAGCTTGAAGTGAGCATTGCGTGGTTGAGTATAGGTGTATGGGGTGGTTGAGTAAAGGTATTGGAAGTGGTTCAGTGCTAAGTGGTAAAACAGAAAACTAGTAGTGACAGGAATATGCACCACCCAAATGTAGCAGCAGCCACTCTTTTGCAACTAATGCCCTCCACTCAACTCAAGTCTGATCTTTGTCACGTGAATAAAGTCACGTGGTTGACCGTTAGTGGGTTGCAATCTTCAGTGGTACATTGAGTTACATTGTGGCATGGCTCGCAATGTATACAGTATTAAGTATACTTATGGTATGAAATGAGTGGGGTGTGAGTAGAGAGTAGTGAGTAGAGAGTAGTGAGTAGTGAGTAGTGAGTAGTGAGTAGTGAGTAGTGAGTAGAGAGTAGTGAGTAGTGAGTAGGAGCCTAATGAATAGTCACAATATGTGACACTACGTCACTTATAGTGTCTAATTCACTTTCCAAGTGCATTAAACTTTGACAAATGCAATTGATCCTAATAAACTGTAATTAGTGCTAGTGGACCAATGTCACCTTGCAGTGCGAGTATATTTGGCTTGCGGTCATGCTTTTTGTTATCGTGGAGCCGCTTCACCGCGCACGCCAGCGATTCCGCTCCAAAACCGGCCAAACAATGTTTTGAAAAAATACCATTTCCTTAAAATTTCTTTAAGTTAACAAAAATATCTCCAAAATCAACAAAATATTCTCCAAACCAAAACAATATTCATCGCTTAGATTTTTGTCGCCTCTTCGTTTTGCCTTGTTTTGCCGTGCCGCTGTGCTCGCCCAATCAGCGTTCTCATGGTCTAATGTACCCTATAAAACAAATCTAAAGCACACTTACGCACTGCTCTGCATCTAGCATCAGTGGTCAACGGAGAGTGCTGATTCGAGTAGTGGAGGTGCGAAATCTCACTTAAAGATTAGTGGGCAAGCAAAAAAAAAAAAAAGACTCCACCTCGAGAATTTATATTTCGCTCCCCCTCCCTCGCTTCTATTTACCTGCCCATTTCCGCTCGGTGCTCTAGGACATTTGTCATTACGATTTGTTTTTCATTTGTCTCTAAGATTTGTTTTTTGTTTGCCGCTTAGCGCTTCTACCTATTCATCCAAGTTTATCTATTCATATATCTTTTGGTGACTTTCATGTCTCCCATTCTCCGCTAGTTTCTGCTTATTTCCTCACCACACGCTATGATGCTTAACGAATCCCGGGCCAACCCCTCTGTTGCCGCCGATAACTCCAGCGCCATGCCCGTGCCTTCCGCCGGCCAGAAAGGCAAAAGAAGAATGTCGTTGTTTTCCTTCGGAAGCAACCTGCCCTCTTCTGCGGCCAAGCCCCAGACTCTGGCGCCCATGTCCACGTCTCCTGGCGATAACTCCCTCAAACAGGGCAAGCCCCAGCTTTCGCTCAAACCGGCCGACAGCAAATCGCCAAACCCCTCACAACTCGGCTCGCCTCAGGCTTTCTCTCCAGGGGAAGCCAGTCTTAGCGAAAAACCTGCATCCCTCATTTTCGAGAGGTCTGTTCAGGACATGGCTGGCCAAGCAAAGCAGGAGGACTTCATTCCACCGGCTTTAGATGCAACCGCCTCCATCTTATCCAACAAACACACTGATTTGGACAACGTGGAAATGATCTACTCCTCCCGCAGAAACTCCTCGGTGATTGGCTTGAACATGGCTTTGGGCAGACCCTGTGCTCCTCTGCGCAAAAACAGTGCCTATACCCTGCCCCAATTGGTTTCTTCCAGCTCCAGTGCTGCTCTCAACTCTCAGTTTAACAATGGTCAATCTCCCGTGGGTGCACAGCCTGCCATGCCCGCCACCAATGGCAACCAGGCACAAACTCATTCCCCTGTGTCTCCGCCAAAATTGGTTAGCTCCAGGTCGTCGGTTTCCTTTTACTCTTATGCGGACATGATCAACAACGATGAGTTTTCTCGCCGCCCCTCTCTCATGCATGCTTACAGTCATGGTGGTGCTACCTCTATTGGACGCAAAACAAGTGTGACCTCGAACCACTCACTTGCCTCCAGCAGTGGCTTCTACCCATCAGGTCTCAAAAGTGCCAATGAAACCTACAAGCACCTGCTCGAGCAAATTCCACTGAGGAGTTTGAACAAGCCCAAAGATCAGGAGGATGTGCAGAAATTTCTCATTAGCCCAGAATCGTCCGACTCGGAGGATCAGGACAGTGTTACCAAGTTCACTGATGCTACCGCCGACGCTCAGATGATCAAAAGAAAATCTTTCACTTCAACCCACTCTATCCCAGATAATGAGAGTTTCGTATCCACTTCGGTCGGTGATTGTATCAGACAAACCAACACCGAGATCAGTGGTAACTAGTGTCGTTTGAGGGCATCGCAGCATCTCTGTGGCTACCCGTGAACCCTGAAACGATACCTCTGTCTGTTTAAAATTTCTATTCTATTGTATATTATATTCAAAGTGATCTACTTCATCCTTTAACCGGGGAGCTGTGCTGGCCAACTCTTGAACAAACAGGCATCGCGCAGCACTATTCGGCCAAGTAGTTCTTTCTGTTCGCAGTTCTGATGAATCTTCTGACCTTCCATTCAATGTCTGCATCCTTGTTATCGATCAAGCCAAGTCTTAATTCAAAAAGACGCATTTCGAACCGGGGGCCGACCTCACTGAGCTCCACACCATCCTTGGTCCGGATATACACGTGATGTCTGACACTGATGAAGTCCTCGTTGTTGATAAAAGTAATGACTCTGGAACTGTCTTTCTTGGCTCCAGGCGGGAACAAGTGCTTCAAGATCTTGACCACTCGTTGCCCGAGCTGTGTGGAAAAGTTCTCAAAGATTAAATGTGGGTAAACCTCGGAAATATTGCCCATGTTGGGAAGATCGTGTCTTAACTTGACGTTATGAAGAGTGAAAATGGCGGAGGGACCGTGAGGGAAATGAGACACAGTTAATGAAGTGGGAATACCTCTGTGCTCATGCAAAACAATCAAGTCATTGATAGCGGCTTTTTGACAAGACTTGACGAGCTCAGGTATAATGTAATTACCTCTATTTAGCTTCATGGAATTGGGAAACATGAGCTTGATTTCCTTGGAGAACTGTAGCAACTTAACGGAGGGGTTTCTGGATGTAGTAACAATAATTCTTGGGTCGTTGACTCCGCTCATGGCAGAGTACTCATCATCAATCTCCACCTGTTCACTTTCGTCATATCTGAAATTCTTGTGGAGTTCCAAGTCGTCACTTATTTCCTTGGGGACTGCTTTACCCGAGGCCAAAGCTGCCTTGAGTTTTTGCCGCTTCTCTAGCTGAGCTGCTTCTTGCAACTCTATGGACTTTTTGTAGAGGTACTCTTTACGTTCTCTAGCCTGCCTTCTGATCATTGTGTGTAGATTATTGGCTTGTAGAATATCAACTAGTGAGAAAATCCTTCTATGGTAGATTGTGAGTTTTGTGCAGTTCCTCATCGCACTGCACACATCTACACTAAAACTACTATCATCAATGGAAGTGGCCCTGGTGGACCTTTTTACGGGGGAAACAGGGGTCAATTGTATTCCTGAGTGTTAAATAATACCATCAAAGTCTCAAGGACTTGAAATTGCCGTGTGGGCTAGAGTTTTCGGTAACTGTGCTGCGCTAAGTGTAATCATCGATGACGCGCATCTCATACTCTTCCTCCGGTAATCGTGTAGGTGATGGGAAAAGCGAGTTCTTCCTGTAGTTGCGTGCCTTCTTCGACAACTTGCGCCTAAAGTCGTGGAAGCGGTCGCCGCTCGAGACATCAGTGTATGACATTCGAGAGCCTCGCGTGGGTGCAGGATCCAAAGAAGATGCCCTATGGACGGCGTGGTGCTCCTGGGCTTCATCTCTTCGGTGCATGTTGTCATTTGGGAGCATGATAGCTCTGTCCAACGAATAGGGCAAGCCTCTATGTCTGCCTCTAATCATCATGGCGATGATCACCAACTTCGATATGGTGGTGAACTGATGTGAGAGCGACTGGTCGATGTTGGGATACCCTAAAGACAATCCAACAGTGCCGTATGCACTAATGATTTCAAACAAGACAGTAAACACCGTGAACCGAACATCTCCGCCATCTATCTTGCCACCCTCCGCAATGCAAATAATGAAGAGACCCAAGAAGATAAACCAGAGGTCAAAAGATAATTGGTTTCTCAAATGGGTCCCCACAAAACTAGTCGGTGTCTTTTCGGCGTCAGCCTCCTGCTCCTCTGGCTTCACGTACACACCTAGCGATTGCTCTTCGTAAACATTTGTTCTCCGAATGGATATAGCAAGAGGTAAAACGGAAATGTACATCATGATCATGTAGCTGACCTGCACCGCAGCATGGAGTTGTGACAAGTCAATAACACTAAAACCAGCTGTTCTAGTGCTGAATGCTTGAAAAAGGCCGTCCAAGATACGGAAAGGCCGGGGAATCTCCTTCAAGTATTCCCTGTTGAGGTCAAGAATGATGAAAAGCACGAGGTCAGTGCCATTGAGCACGACCAAAATAAAGAACAACCACCAGGTAGGAATGGAGGGGAAAAGTAATGTGAAGCAACGCCGAGGATGATCCAATAGAAACCCGAGCGACTCCTTGTACAACGAAAGGGGCTTGGCAGTGATGAACATAATCCATATGATGAATCGGAGAAAGATGGGAAACCCAGTATTTCCAATCACGATGAAAAAGCTTGAGATGATCAAAATGTACACAGACCGGCTGTAGGTCATCATCGAATTTGGGGTGAGTGTCAAGCCCAAATCATTAAAAACGGATTGAGCAGTAAAAAAGCCCCACCACGTAGGGGATATTCCAAAGCTTCTCATCACCGCAGCATAACCTTTGGCAACCTTAATAAAACCAACATAGAAGCAGAAAGCTATAATGTGGAAGCCGACGTAATAGAGAACAATGATCTTGATCAAGAGCTTGACTGCTCTGTATTCAACACCTCCCAACTCTTCTTTTTGCTCATCATTAAGATGCACAAAGGTAGAGTTTCTACCAATGGTGGGAGTCCAAGAGAGATAGTTTGTGCTCATCACTTTGCTGAGAGGAGAGTCCGAAATCTCACCCTCCTCGTCGTCGTCAAAGTCATCGTCTTCATCTTTTTGCAGCCCGATGCTTCTGTCAGTCAAGGTGCGAGAGCTCAACTTTGAAATCATGGGCGTACGCCATCTGCGCAAACTCTTTTTAGGCCCACGTGCTTGCCTTTTTTGCCTATCAATGGCGGGTTCCTGTGCAAATTTAAGAGAGGTCAAATGCGGGTTATTTTTCTCCAAGTCAGGAGAAGTGCCCGTAGGGCATTCGTCATCGGAGACTATGGCTTCCTCGTCGGCGGTGGTGTTTGCGTGATCCCTCAAATCCCCTTCATCCAGGATGTAACTTGAAGATTCTATGCTATCATCGTCGGTATCGTGCTCGTAGTTTGTATCGTTGATGTCGCTGCGGTCGTTCAACTCGCTGTCAATAGACTCGTTGTCATTGGATAGAGTGCGCAACTTCTTACCTGGCGTGGAGGTGGTGTTTGACATAATCTTCTTAAGCACGTTGCGCTTACCTCCGAAGCGGTCGGACTTTGCCATCATCCATTTGCTGGTGCTTCTTCTTCTGGGCGAGCTGAAATGTAGAAGTCGGTTCTTCGTGGTGAAAATTGGAGTATTGGAGCTCTTCTCAATCTCGTTGGGAGACTTGATCACCAACACATCCTCGTCAATCACACTGTCTCTGCGCTTGTTTTGAAGCATTGCAATGGACTTGTACATGTCCGAAGGATCAATTTCCACCGTTCGTTTGGATGCCTTCGGAAGATCACCAAATTTAATTCCTTCTTGATGCGGCGGCATTTCGTCCGGAGCAATGGCCGACCCGGCGTCGTCGTCGCTGGGCTCCTGGTACATGGTGTGACTCAGGCCATTTCCTTGACTATCTTGCTTGGCGTTGGAGGACGATGACGACGAAGGGGATTTAAAGTCAAAGCCCAGTGCCACAGCTGCGTCTTGCAGCATACCTATGCCTTGATTGTTGACGGTGTTGGCCATTGTCCGATCCATTGACTTTGTGCGAGCAGCAAGCGTGGCATTTCGTCTCATACGGAAATTCAACTTGGAGGACTCTTTGATGTTGTCAAAATGCCGCTCAAACCAGTACAAGCGAATAAACAACAAGGAGCCGTGGATGAATATGGGCGTGGTGAGTGTTGTAATGATGTACACCAAGATCTGCTGCGATAGGCGAAGCTCGTTGAGATTTACTGTGTTCAAGCCCGCTTGAGTGGAGGCTCCGCTCATCAAGAAAAGCATGTCGATGAATTTGAAGTTGGAGATGGGGAAAACTATGACAGCACCCAAAAATGACATGAAGATAATATAAGTGTAATGGGCAGCACGGAAGTTGGGAATGATTTTCACCACATAGGGATGTACCGCCAGGGCCACATTGTGGATAATGTTTCTGGTGATGGTTCCGTACGAGTGTTCTCGGGGTCGGCTTAGCCTTCTTCGGAGCCTGTTCAATATGTTGGCCATGGTATTGTGAAAAGACGATGAATTGAGAAGACGATAAATGAAGACGCTGAAATGAGATACGCTGAAATGAGATACGCTGAAAATGGCTTAAAAGCGAATTATTTGGAATACCACTAGAGACTCTCAGCAGTGGAAAATAGAGCCTTTGCTCAGGACAGCTGTGAATTGACAGCGGTGGGTCTAGATAAGATTTGAGCGAGGTGTCTGGACGGAGATGGGGTGGTGTCACGTGCGCGCCTCGTGTTAGAGCAGGAAAGTGCGTTTTTGATGGAAAGTTGGGAATATTACTGATCGACCAAACAGATTATGAACAATTCAATGAATTTTAATTATTGATGAGATGTTCATTTCATGATCAGTTTGCAACTTGAATTGATTACTCTGAATACTTGAATAATTAAGTAGTTGAATATTTAACTTCTTGAATTTGAATAATGAGTATTTAACTACTGTAATACTACGTTTCACTGCTCACCTGTTACTGCTCACTTGTTCCTGCTCACTGTCTCTCTGCTCACTTCAAATTGACGCTTGAACACTTGTAACTCTTGAATCCTTGAATTCTGATACTACAAAATCAATATCATGAATCACTATACTTAATAATATAAATTTACGATATCTATATGATACTGCGAAATTGAACTCTAAATACCCTTTACTCTCTTGACTGTACTGATCGGTCCCATGTTGCGGAACAACTGCCTGCACCCCCAGGCTCGTATTATCTTTGCCGCGCCAGCGTGCACACAACATGTCTTCGCCAACGGCACCAACCGCCAGAACCCGTACACCAGCCAATAGCGGGTGACGCCCTAAACTTTAAATATCTTGTTGGAAGCCACCAGATCTGTTTAAGTTAAAACCATCAATAATTAAACCTTTTAACTTCAAAACATCAAGAATTTACCTTGCTTTATTGCACCGGTATGCCATGCTGGCGGCCCTGTCACGGGTCCGGACTGCATGCACGCAATCGATGCGAAAAAGGCTGCGCCTGCATACAACACACCTGGGTCCGTTTGCCCATTAATGAGTTATGAATCCATGAACCGGCGTCACGTGCCATGGTCCTTAGGGCCACTTATAATAAGCCAAAGCAACTGCCGAACTCTTTCGGAACTTGGCCCGCTTTTCTCCCTTTTCGGGCTCTCATGCCCGCTTATGGCTGTACGCACGAAGCATTACGTGTGCTATGGTCTGTGTAGAGCACGCGCCATCGATGCACCCTCTGGAAAATTTTCTCGCGCACTCATTTTATATAAATACTCGCACCGCCGCTGCGCATCTCTAACCTATCCTCTTCTCTCTTCTCTCTTCTCTCTCCTCCTCCTTCTCTCAACAATAGCCAATCCTTTCGTTGCTGTTCTCCGATTGCATTACCGAGCCACTTTGTGTCTTAGAGTATGTATTTGAACTGCGTGTGGTGTTGTTGAGAGTCGGGGTGCTGCCCACGTAGACTCTCTCACTGCCTGCACTGTTACTGTTGCTTAACCCGAACTATAAGAGTTAAGTTCTATTGAATTAGTATCACTCAATTCTGTTGCTTATTATTGATCAATTCTTGTTGATCTAATTTATTGATCTAATCTTAATGTTGCTATAAAGTTTGGCTCTTTTGAAGATTGGTGAATGAACGTGACCTCATCGTGACTGATTCTCTTCTGACTTCGCTTCGCGCCATCTCATTTCGCACCTACTTAGCTTGGTTTTTCTCCTTTCGTATACTAACGCCAGATCTCTTTTGTCTACTACTAGCTTATTCCCCCGTTTGCTACAGTCCCATATACCGCTGAGATCTCCCTAAAAATGGCAAAGTTCTCTGCTCCCATCTCCCCTCCCATGGAGTCCACTGGAGACCGCTTGATGACTTTGGAGACCCAAAACGGCCAGGTTTTGCAGGGTTACTCTTTTGGTGCTCCTGTTTCCGCCGCCGGTGAAGTCGTGTTCCAGACCGGAATGGTGGGCTACCCCGAGTCCATCACTGACCCTTCCTACGAGGGCCAGATCTTGGTCATGACCTACCCCTTGGTCGGAAACTACGGTGTTCCTGACCATGACCTCATGTGCGACATTGTTGAGCAGTTGCCCAAATATTTCGAGTCAAACCGCATCCACGTGGCCGGTTTGGTCGTGGCCCACTACACCGAGGAGTACTCTCATTTCTTGGCCAAATCCTCCTTGGGCCAATGGTTGCAGAAGGAAGGTGTGCCTGCCATCTACGGTGTGGACACCAGAGCCTTGACCAAGGAATTAAGAAACCAAGGTTCTACTTTGGGTAGACTCTCTATTCAAAAATCCTCCTCCTCTCATTCCGAGGCCTTGGGCCAGCAAAGCTGGGAACAGTACTTTGACATCCCAGAGTGGGACGACCCCAACGTCAAGAACTTGGTGGCCAAGGTCTCCACCAAAAAGCCTGTCTTGTACACTCCTAAATCCAACGTCAAGACTGACAAAAACGGCAAGCCAATCCGTATTGTCGCTGTCGATGTGGGTATGAAATACAACCAGATCCGTTGCTTCGTTGCTAGAGGTGTGGAGTTGAAGGTTGTCCCTTGGGACTACGACTTCACCACCGAAGAGTACGACGGTTTGTTCGTTTCTAACGGTCCTGGTGACCCTGAGGTCATGACCGAGACTGTTGAAAGATTGGCCAAGGTTTTGCAAGAAGGCAAGACCCCAGTTTTCGGTATTTGTTTGGGTCATCAATTGTTGTCCAGAGCTGCTGGTGCCTCTACCATCAAGATGAAGTTTGGTAACCGTGGTCACAACATCCCATGTACCTCCACCATCTCCGGAAGATGTTACATCACTTCCCAGAATCACGGTTACGCTGTTGACTCCTCTACTTTGTCTGCCGGTTGGAAGGAGTTGTTCGTTAACTCCAACGACCAATCCAACGAGGGTGTCTACCACGAAAGCAAGCCATACTTCTCCGTTCAATTCCACCCTGAGTCTACCCCTGGCCCAAGAGATACTGAATTCTTGTTTGACGTCTTCATCCAAGCCGTTGTTGACTTCAAGAACACCGGAGTTTACAAAGCTGTTGAGTTCCCAGGTGGAAAAATCGAGGAAAACAGAGCTGCTCACCCAAGAGAGAATGTCAAGAAGGTCCTTGTCTTAGGTTCTGGTGGTTTGTCCATCGGTCAAGCTGGTGAGTTCGACTACTCTGGTTCTCAAGCTATCAAGGCTTTGAAGGAAGAGGGTATTTACACCATCTTGATCAACCCAAACATTGCTACTATCCAGACGTCTAAGGGTTTGGCTGACAAGGTCTATTTCTTGCCAGTAAACCCCGAGTTCGTTAGAAAGGTTATTGAGTTCGAGCGCCCTGATGGTGTCTACTGTACCTTCGGTGGCCAAACTGCTTTGTCTGTTGGTATTGCCTTGAAAGATGAGTTTGAAGGCTTGGGCGTCAAAGTCTTGGGTACTCCTATTGACACCGTCATCACTACCGAAGACAGAGAATTGTTCGCCAACGCCATGTCTGAAATTGGTGAGAAGTGTGCCAGATCCGAAGCTTGTAACACTGTTAAGGAGTGTGTTGACGCTGCCAACGAAATCGGTTACCCATTGATTGTCAGAGCTGCTTTTGCTTTGGGTGGTTTGGGTTCCGGTTTTGCCGACAACGAAGAGGAATTGGTCGCTCTTTGTACCAAGGCTTTTGCTACCTCCTCTCAAGTTCTTGTTGAGAGATCTATGAAGGGATGGAAAGAAGTTGAATACGAGGTTGTTCGTGATGCCTTTGACAACTGTATCACAGTTTGTAACATGGAGAACTTTGACCCATTGGGTATTCACACTGGTGACTCCATTGTCGTCGCTCCATCTCAAACTTTGTCTGATGAAGACTACAACATGTTGAGAACTACCGCTGTCAATGTGATCAGACACTTGGGAGTTGTGGGTGAGTGTAACATCCAATACGCTTTGAACCCATTCTCTAAGGAGTACTGTATCATTGAAGTGAATGCTAGATTGTCTCGTTCTTCTGCATTGGCATCCAAGGCTACCGGTTATCCTTTGGCTTATACTGCTGCCAAGTTGGGTTTGAACATTCCTTTGAACGAAATCAAGAACTCTGTCACCAAATCTACATGTGCTTGTTTCGAGCCATCTTTGGATTACGTCGTGGTTAAGATTCCAAGATGGGATTTGAAGAAGTTCACCAGAGTCTCTTCTTTGTTGTCCTCTTCCATGAAGTCTGTTGGTGAGGTGATGTCTATTGGTAGAACTTTCGAGGAAGCCATTCAAAAAGCCATTAGATCAACTGACTACCAAAACTTGGGTTTCAACAAGACCGCTGCTTTAATGTCTATTGACATCGACACTGAGTTGCAAACTCCTTCAGACCAACGTCTTTTCGCCATCGCCAATGCTTTGACCGACGGTTATTCAGTCGACAAGGTTTGGAAGCTTACCAACATCGACAAGTGGTTCTTGAACAAGTTGGATGGTTTGATAAAATTCGGAAACAAAATTGCCAGTTACGGTACTAAGGAGAACCTCCCAGTTCCAGTTTTGAGACAGGCCAAACAATTGGGATTCGAGGACAGACAAATTGCCAAGTTCTTAGACTCCAATGAGGTCGCCATCAGAAGATTGAGAAAAGAAGCCGGTGTGATTCCATTCGTTAAGCAGATCGATACAGTTGCTGCTGAATTCCCTGCTTTCACCAACTACTTGTACGTTACTTACAACGCAGACTCTTCTGATGTGAAGTTCGACGACCATGGTGTCATTGTCTTGGGTTCTGGTGTTTACAGAATTGGTTCCTCAGTCGAGTTCGACTGGTGTGCTGTCAGAGCCATCAGGACCTTGAGAGAAAACAACTTCAAGACTATTATGATCAACTACAATCCAGAAACCGTTTCCACCGATTACGATGAGGCTGACAGATTGTACTTCGAGACTATCAACTTGGAGAGAGTCTTGGATATCTATGACTTGGAAAACTCCTCTGGTGTCGTCATCTCTATGGGTGGTCAGACTTCTAACAACATTGCTTTGACCTTGCATCGTCAAAATGTCAAGATCTATGGTACCTCGCCAGAAATGATCGACTCTGCTGAGAACAGATACAAGTTCTCCAGAATGTTGGACAAAATTGGTGTCGACCAACCTGCATGGAAGGAGTTGACTTCGATCAAGGAAGCCGAAGAGTTTGCTGAGAAGGTCACCTACCCTGTGTTGGTCCGTCCATCTTACGTGTTGTCTGGTGCTGCCATGAACACTGTCTACTCCAAGGCTGATTTGGCCTCTTACTTGTCGCAAGCTGTGGATGTCTCTCCGGACTACCCAGTTGTTCTCACCAAATACATCGAGAATGCCAAGGAGATTGAGATGGACGCCGTCGCCAAGGACGGAAGAATGATTATGCACGTTGTCTCTGAGCATGTTGAGAACGCTGGTGTTCACTCTGGTGACGCCACTCTCATTGTCCCACCACAAGACTTGGATCCTGAGACTGTGAGAAGAATTGTTGAGGCTACCGCCAAGATTGGTAAGGCTTTGGACATCACTGGTCCTTACAACATTCAGTTCATCGCTAAGGACAATGACATCAAGGTGATTGAGTGTAACGTTCGTGCCTCCCGTTCTTTCCCATTTATTTCCAAGGTTGTTGGTACTGATATGATCGAGATGGCCACTAAGGCTATCATGGACATTCCGCTCACGCCATACCCTGGTGAGAAGTTGCCTGAGGATTACTGTGCTATCAAAGTTCCTCAGTTCTCTTTCTCGAGATTGGCTGGTGCTGACCCAATTTTGGGTGTTGAGATGGCTTCTACCGGTGAAGTCGCTACCTTCGGTAGAAACAAGTACGAGGCTTACTTGAAATCTTTGATCTCCACTGGATTCAAGTTGCCTAAAAAGAACATCTTGTTCTCCATTGGATCATTCAAGGAAAAACAAGAATTGCTTCCTTCCATCAAAAAGTTGCACGAAATGGGCTACAAGTTGTATGCTACCGCCGGTACTGCCGACTTCATCAAGGAACACCAAATTCCCGTCCACTACTTGGAGGTTTTGGGTAAGGAGGAAGACCAAAAGTCTGAATACTCTTTGACAGAGCACTTGGCTAACCACTTGATTGACTTGTACATCAACTTGCCATCTTCGAACAGATTCCGCCGTCCAGCCAACTACATGTCCAAGGGTTACGAATCCCGTCGTATGGCTGTGGACTTCTCCGTTCCTTTGGTTACCAATGTCAAGTGTGCCAAGTTATTGATTGAGGCATTGGCTAGAGCTCCTAACATGGAGGTCTCAAACAACGACGCTCAAACTTCTCACTCCAGCACCACATTGCCAGGCTTGATTAACATCTCTGCATTTGTTCCATCCACAGGCGATCTTGAAAAGACCACCAAAGCTGCCCTTGCTGCTGGTTTCACCTTCAACGCTTTCTTGCCTCTGAACTTGAACGGCACTAGTATCACTGACTCCGAGTCTCTCCAAGATGCTATTGATAACGCTTCCAACTCTGCATACACTGACTACTCTGTCTACATTGCAGGAACCGAGGCCAACTGCGAGGAAGCCGCTGCTGCATCTACCAGTGCAGGCGCCCTCTTTTTGCCATTTGCTGACTTGGCCAACTCCAATGTTGCTACTATCTCAGCTCATTTCGCATCTTGGCCTGCTACGAAGCCAATTATCACTGACGCAAAGGCCACTGACTTGGCTTCTGTTTTATTATTGGCTTCCTTGCACGGTCGCTCCATTCACATCACTGGCGTGTCATCTGCTGAGGACTTGAGCTTGATTGAGATGGCAAAGGCCAAGGACTTGAGAGTCACTTGTGACGTTTCTGTGTTTGCTTTGTTTGTTTCTCAAGCCGACTACCCTCAATTCAGCTTCTTGCCTACTGAGAAAGACCAAGCTGCTTTGTGGGCCGGTTTGTCCACTGTGGACTGCTTCTCCGTCGGTGTTTTGCCGTTCTTGCTCGCCAAGGGTCTTGGGTACGATATTGTTCCAGGCTTGGGCTTTAAGGAGGCCTTGCCATTGTTGTTGTCTGCTGTTAAGACTGGAGAGCTCACTGTCCAAGACATTACTGACCGTTTCTACACCAACCCAGCCAGAATCTTCAACATTCCTAAGCAGGATGCTTCAATTGACGTTACCATTGACAGAGTCTTCAGTGGTGACGACTTCTCTTCTATCTTTAAGAATGTCAGCTTGAGAGGCTACATTGAGAGAGTCACTCACCATGCGGACACTGTCTGTTTGGATGGTTCTGTTTTGCCTAAGTCTGCCTCTGGTGAAAACAGTGCTCAGGCCAAGGATGTTTTCGGTGCTGTTGGAGCTGTTCCTCCATCTCCAAGTTTGAGCAACCGCAGAAAGAGCAGATCTTCTTTCAACGAGGGCCGCCGTCCATCTTTGTTGAAAGAACAACAACAAGAGGCTGGTGAGTTGGAGAAATTGGGATCCCAATTGGTTTCCCAACCACCAACCAGCAATTTCTCCGAGAGCGGATCTTTGATCAACTACATCAGAAACAACAACTCTTTCTTGAGAAACTCCGTGTTGTCTGTCAAGAGCTTCACTCGTTCTGACATGCACGCTTTGTTCACTGTCGCTCAAGAAATGAGATTGGGTGTCGAGAGACAGGGTGTTTTGGACTTGTTGAAGGGTAGATTGTTGGCTACTATGTTCTACGAGCCATCTACCAGAACATCGTCTTCTTTCGATGCTGCTATGCAAAGATTGGGTGGTCGTGTTGTCGCTGTTGCCGCTGACTCATCTTCTGTTAAGAAGGGCGAGACCTTGCAGGACACCATCCGCTCGTTGGCATGTTACTCGGATGCCATTGTCTTAAGACATCCATCTGAAGAATCCGCTGATATTGCCGCCAAGTACTCTCCAGTGCCAATCATCAATGGTGGTAATGGAAGCAAAGAACACCCAACACAAGCATTGTTGGACTTGTTCACGATCAGAGAGGAATTGGGAACTGTGAACGGTATCACTGTTACCTTCATGGGTGACTTGAAATACGGTAGACCAGTCCACTCTTTGTTATACTTGTTGCGTCACTACCAAGTGCGTGTGCAATTGGTATCTCCAAAGGACTTGGCTTTGCCATCTTCTATCAAGGAGATGTTGACGCAGCACAACATGTTGGTTTCTGAGACTGAGGAGTTGACTCCAGAGATCATCGCCAAGTCTGATGTGTTGTACTGTACCAGAGTGCAAGAGGAGAGATTCAAGGACAGAGACCAATACTTGAAGTTGAAGGACTCTTACATTGTTGACAACAAGATTTTGTCGCACGCCAAGCAACACATGTGTGTTATGCACCCATTGCCAAGAACCAGCGAAATCAACGAGGAAGTTGACTTCGACCAAAGAGCTGCTTACTTCAGACAGATGAGATACGGCTTGTACATTAGAATGGCATTGTTGGCAATGGTCATTGGAGTCGACTTTTAGAAGTTTTCTCTGCTTAGTGTCTCTGAACAAAGCCATTGCCCAAAATATTCGGGGGAATTTTTGCGGCAGTGAAGGGCTGAAGTTCAGAGTCGATGCTTAAATGATAGATTACAGTTTTCATAAATCAAAAAATATTGATTCGTTACCATAAATATGTATTCAGTTGCTTTTGAAGAACATGTTAGTCTCATCAGCTCGGTGTTCGTGTTGTTGCTTTGCGTGACTTTCGTCTGAGAGTCTATCTGTAACGTCGTCCGCCAGCTGCGATACTTCGCCAGGGTCCATCAACGCGTGGGCTATGTCCATTTCGTCTCCAGCAGAATTAACGGGCGCAAAGTTGTCGACATCATTGTGGACAGGAACCGATTCTCCTGCGCTGTTTCTTTTCCCGCCGCTCTCACCGATCCTTCCTTGATTGCCACCCTTGTCTCGAGAACGATGGCTTGTTGATTCATTAGCTTGGTGGTGTACTTCAGATTCGTTAGACTGCATGAGGGCACGAGCTATTTCGATTTCGTCTCCTCCGGGATTCACGTTGTGATCGAAAGCAGACACATCTGGGTCAACAGGCACGTTGTCGTCACGAGAGGTTCGCTTATTAGTATTGTATTTTGAGGTAAAGGCATGAAACTCATTTTGGTAGAACGGATTGTCAGAATGTCCCCCAGCAGCCGCCACAGCGGCATAAGTAGGTGCTGGTGAGTCGTGATGGTTGCCATGCAGCGAGTGTGAACCTCTGTCGTTTCGTGTATCCAGATCAGAACGATGGCGTTTCTGAGCAGCTTCGACTGCAGCGATAAGACCATCATCCAAACCCGATAAATCATGTGTGAGCATACGCTCAGTATCCCTGCTGGGCATATGATGAAGCACACCCATGTCATTTACATCGTCCAGATTATTGGAGCGCCGTACCATACGACCAAGGGGCTTGCTATTCATGCCGGCCCGAGGGTCAGAAATGTCCAGCAACATCTTCTTGTCCATAGCATTGCGCTTGATGGTGAGTTCTTCCTTGGCAGTTTCCCGACAAGTCATACAATTCTTGATGGCTGCAGACACCGTGTCTTTGATACGTGTCCAGTGATACTTCTCTGAGATAGCTGAGGTTGTTTTGTTGATTCCGCCGTGATTTTCCAAATGCACCTCGGTACAGAGCTGAAGTTGGCGTACAGGATCACTCACAACTTCCTTATCCCGTAGCATGAGCTTGCCTTCTTCGAGCCTGTAATGAGATGCAGAAGACCGAAGCCGTGATTTCTCGTTTCGGTCTGCCATTGCGGGATATTTTCCCGTCTCCAAGTAAAACTTGATCTTGTCGAATCTATAGGCGCCCTGAGTAGAATCTGAAAGGGTCACCAATTCGCGTCCGTATATTATGGCATCCACTGCCGTATCGTGGCCTTTGAGAATACCAGCAGACTTGATTCGGCCAATTCGTTTGAAGTTAAGTGACTCCCATATGCGCCTGGCAGCCACATTTGTCTCGAACACCAAGTTGAACACACAATACGTGTAACCTAATCTTGGAGCCCATTGTAGAAAACAATCGGTAAGAGTTCTACCAATGCCTTTGCCACGGATACCAGCATTGACTAGAAAACCGGCGGTGCAAATATGGGAGGCACGTCCAGGGTGATTTGGCTTCACAAAGAAGGTGCCCAAACACTCCTTTTCCCAGTGCTTTGGGCCTTCAAGAGTAGGGGAATCGCCTAGAACCATTACACCAGCGAAGGCGCCAAACCAGTAGTTCTGGAAAGCCTCGATATGAAGGGTGTCGAAGAAGGCAAAGGTATCTCCACGCTCGATTTCAATATTGAATTCATCACATAAGAAAGCTAGCAATCCCGGCGGCAAGTTGTCGGTATTTTGTAACGGATAGATGGTGGCCGTGGTTTCGCCATCTTTGAGTAGCACAGTGTACCGATCTATTGTGGACACTGGATTGTAATCTAGCTGTGATCTGTAGTGGGCCGGTTGCATGACATCGTCGAATTCCGGCATATTGGACAAGCTTACCAGATGCGGTAAGTAAAGCGAGCTGTTGTGGTTGAGGGATGCTATAGATAAAGTGAAGTTTGCATTTGCTGCAAAAAGAGTAGATTATAGTCTGTTGTGTATATCTTGTAATGTATTTAGGTTTGTTTTCGGTGGTGCGCGGGTATATGCAGGTCACCGACATGGCGGCAGTAAGACATATTGGCAAGAGAACTCTGGGTGAGCAGCATTCCGGAGAAAGATATAGCATGTTGGTGCGTGCATGTGCAATTTACTCCTCATGTCTGGACGTGTCTTCTTTAGCCTTGGCGTGTTCCGGGGATTTGAGAAAGTCATAGCCGTACATGTGAGCGCCCACAAGAGCGTCATGGCCCTTCAAAACCGCCACGTTTTTGATGTAGCCAATTTTTTCGAACCCCAAGGAGTCCCAAATCCTGCAACTAGCTTTGTTGGTTTCAAATACCAAGTTAAAAACACTGGAGCCATAGCCAAGGAGGGGCGCCACATGTAGAAACTTGGAGCCCAATTCTTTGCCAAGACCCAAACCACGACGCTCGTGGTTCACCACAAATCCGGCATTGCACACGTGAGAGCAGCGGCCTATGTAGTTGGGCTTGATGTAGAAATGGCCCAAATATTTTGCAGCCCAGAAATCCCGATCTTTGTCGGCCCAGGTGTCATCATAGTGACCTTCCACCAAAATGCCAGCCCAATCATCGTACAAATATGACTGAAATTCCAGAAATGTCATGGGCTTGTAGTGAGGATACGTTTGTCCCTCATCTATGACATAATTCATCTCGTGCCATGCCACTTCCAAGAGTGCCAAGGGCATATTATCTGGACGATGATCTGAGAGTAAGGTCACGGGGGCGCCTGTTTTTTCTAGAGTAAAATACATATGACCAACATCGCTGGTGGATTTGTTTTCCCTATCTGCAAAAGGCAAACCCTTAAAAAATTCAAAATGGGGCATGTTATAGATAAGAAAGTGAGTCACTGAGTGAGTGCGGGCCGCGATAATATATAGAATACATGAGAGGAGAGATTCCAAGATAGAAGCTTCTGGAAAGTTGAGGGCAAAATGGGTCAAAATAGACATTGAAATTCACATGTGCCAATTAGCTTAATTGTGTGGCATGTACGGATATCGATACATTGGCGAGGATGTAATGTCTGGGTAAATGGTGATTGGCTACTACTAGCTAGGCACTACTTGTCAATCTAGGCAAAGTTGGAGAGGTGTATGTTTCTGGGATAATGTAAGTGATTTATTTCTTTAAATGGGTAACTTACATGTGATACAGTGGTAATTTTGTTATAGTCATTAACACCCGATATTCTGTGAAAGTACTGTTCTGGCTTATAATCTGTATCTTACCTGCACGTAACCTATGGATAACGATTTCTGGAGCGATAAACTTGAAAGTATAATATAAAGGTGAAATTTAGTGATATCGCAAGTTTCTCAAGACAATAATGTTTTTGGCCAAGTGATATATTTTAGTGATATGAATTCTACTCTCGTGGATTGCAATTCTCAGTTGGCCTATGCACACCGAACCACCACTAGAACAGTATATAGAGCCAAAACTATTATACAAAAGGAAAATGGATAAAAGAGCCCGATTCAAAAATCGAAAAGCTCTTTCTCGTAGCCACAAAAATTTTAACCCCCACATCAATGCCGTAACTTTTAAATACTCAACTATTTTAACACCCCACAGTTTACACTACATACACTCGGCACGCGGCCCAGCATCTTTCCTGTATGCGCGCGCAAGCATTATAGTTTCTTTACTTATCACATTCTTCACCAGTTTATCACTACAACACCATGGACGACCGCAAAAACGGCCACCTCAGCGAGGGTATGTATTTAGAGCACCATCTCACGACTCCGCTAACATCCAGCGTATAACAAAAAAGACAAACGGCGCCAGCAAATCGGTACCCGCCTCAGCAAATTGGAAACAACATTGGCCGATGATCGCAACGACTTCTACAAAGCTCTTCTCCACAACTTGCAGAATACCTTGGCTAAAATCCAACAGGGCACCAACGAAGACTATCTTCTGCAAAAGGCCGAGTTGGAAGATACCCGAGATTACGAGTTGACGCGATTGCGCCTCTGGGAAGAGTACCAGGTGAAGCGTGTAGAGGACGAGTATAAAGAGGATATGTCGACTGCCAAAGAAAACTACGATTTGATCATCAAACTCTTGAAAGAAAAGTACTACGACAAGCTTCAAAAACAGGTCAAGCAGCTCAAGGAGGACAAACTTCTACTCAATCTCGTCAACGCCAGTCTGTGGAGCGCAGGCACTCCTCAATACTCTAACGTGTCTGCGCTTACAGCGGCCGCTGCTGCATCTTCAATCAGTCTAACTGATCGTCGCTCGCTTCGCAAGCGGGAAATGAATTCGAGATTCGCTTCAGGAGAAGCAGACGATCTTTCTGACAGTGGACTTACCAGCTCTGCCACACTTTCACACACCCGCAGTGCTCCAATCAACGGCTATGGCACTTCATCCAAGCGCAGGCGTCACTACACCACTCGGTACTCGTCCAATGATGAGCACTCTTCAGGAATGGTCAGTTCCGGCCATGCGCAGGGCAATTCGTCGCATCATGGCAGCACTGGAGTCAGCAGTGGAAACGACAGCAATCTCAGTGAAAAGGATTATGATACTCTCAACAACCTTATTATGAACAACGAGGATGGCGGCGTGACCAAGATTTTCGCTGACAAAAAGACTCATTCTGCGCTGAGCAACACGCGGGCGGCACATAAGCAGTTTGTGGGGGTGCAAGGTTTGAAGCCAGACGAGTTGAGCGATGACTTGTTGTTGCTCCGTAATGCAGTCAATGTGAAAAAGGAAAAGTGATGATCAGGTGATCCTCTGCTTCACAATTCATTGTTACAGCTGGTACACTTCTAAAGCTTCAGTGTGTCAGCATTTGCGAGAACATTCGATTGATCAGCAATCATGTGAAGTGCATTCATGGTGTCGTGGTCATTCGCGTGATTCAAGCACACGATAAAATTGCTCCTGCTAGTCAACAATTGGGGACACGTAAGAAATTAAAGCGGGCCACGATACGTCACCACGTTGAATGTTGCATTTTTTTAATGATTACAGATACCCTTCACTGATTATGGTTACCCTTTGCTGATTACAGATACCATTTACTGATTACAGTTACCCTTTATTGATTACAGTTGGCCTCCTTATTGTTTCAATTGGTACCCCTTCCCTATTCAATGGTGCATCGAAAGCGCGGTCTCACCGATCATCAATGCAATTCTTTACTGGGCAACTTTAAACGAGCCACCATTGAATAGGTGATCGTCAATCGACAAATTATGGTACACAAACAAGAACTTTAAGATAACCTTGCTGCATTCAACCTATCACAAATGAAATTTGATGTTCAGTGCATTGGTGTTCAGGTGGTGAGCCATGGCGAGAACGAGAAAAACGGTAACCGTTATCGGAAGATCGTTAAACAAACGGCCGCGATTCATTGTTACAATCAGCAATTCACAAATCAGCGCCACGGTATGAATCCAACTTGATGCTCCATTTGCCAATACTACCAAAACATCAAACGCCATGAGAACACTTGGAGTTCAAGACCTCTTTTCGAACCTCTACTCGAGCATGAATTATTCCATTTGTATGCCGGCTGTTGTGAATGCTGCAGGGAGAAACGCGCGATAAGATCATCTGGTAAAGGTTTTTTTCTGATGGCCACCGCGCAATTGTGTTTATAGGCATCACTTCCTCACTGGGAATACATCTTCATTTCAGGCTTTACTGACCCCGTTACTTGCTAAAACAATCTACATAGCAGTTCCTGCTCCCAAAGAAATCTTTGAGTACACTCACGTCTCGCAGGCCTCACTACATATTGGCTATTTCGATATTGGCGACCGCAGCACCCGAAAATGCCTGAAGACAGCGGCATTTCCTTAGATGATTTGTCCGCCAGAGGCCACAAAAACCCCAGCGAGGAAGCCGAGTCAGAGCCTTTTATCGGGACTTCCAAATTGGTGCAACGTGTCCGGAGTGAATATCTCTCTCAAAAGTTCAAAAACATGCCCAAAAGGAGCAAACAGCAAATCCTACGAAGAGTTCTCTTAACTGCCCTTTTCCTCTTGACCTTTGTGCTTCTATTGATCTACACAATCAAAAGCGCCAAGTACAAGAAAAGCTTAGAAAAGCTTACCAGCAACGTCAACTTTCTGGATCCAAGAGACCGCAAATTGGGCCGGAAAAACTTAGCATCCCAACGGGACTTTCCTTTCGTCGCGGGCTGCCAAGAACCGGATATTAATGCTCCTAGAGCAAACGCGTCTTTTGTAATGTTGTCAAGGAACTCAGAAATTGACGATGTTGTGAGTTCGATGAAATCAATGGAAAGACACTTCAATCAATGGTTTAACTATCCCTGGGTTTTTCTTAACGACGTTGAGTTTGACGAGAACTTTAAGACGACTGTTAGAAAACACACCAACGCCGAGATTGAGTTTGGTCTCGTGCCAAAGGAACACTGGAATTTCCCCGAGGATATAGATAAGTTGGAGTTGAGCGAGTACATTGAGAGTCAGGGTGACCGCAAGATTATGTATGGTAACATGGAATCATACCACAAGATGTGCAGATTTTACTCTGGACACTTCTACGACCACCCGTTGGTGAAGAAGAGAAAGTGGTATTGGAGAGTGGAACCGAACGTTAACTTCTACTGCGACATGACTTATGATCCTTTCATTGAAATGGAAAAGCACAACAAAAAATACGGCTTCACCGTCTCCATCCAGGAGCTATACTATACAGCGCCCTCTTTGTTCTTGGAGACAAAGGCATTCATTAACAAAAAGCACATCAAGGTCGGGAGCGCGTGGGACATTGTGGCCTACAAGTACAATTACGTGACAGGCGACAATGCTGATAGCTACCAAAGTTGGGCAAACTTGTCAGATCTATATCAACAGGCGACGCAAAATGTGCGTTTGCAGGAGCTTCTCGCTGAAACGAACAAAACAAACAGCTTATTCGACCAGATAAAAGACTTCAAGGATGTTCGGGATATATTTGAATTGGCCCAGGAGAAACCGCCTTTGTATGAAGATAGAGTGGAGAATGAGGAATACAACTTGTGCCACTTTTGGTCTAACTTCGAGATCTCTCGGACGGACCTTTTCTTGTCTGAAACATACCAAGCCTACTTTAAGCACCTAGAGGAATCAGGAGGTTTCTACAAGGAAAGATGGGGGGATGCGCCGGTTCATTCTTTAGCGGTTGCGATGATGCTTGACAGAGAAGAGCTACACTATTTCAGAGACGTTGGCTACAAGCATTCTACATTGGGCCACTGTCCAAACAATGCGCCAGGCAAGCAGCTTCCTTACAAACCGAACGGATTTGTTGACGATCCGCCAAGCGTATGGTATAAGTCTGTGTTTGAAAAGTCAGGACCGGATGAACCAGTGGTGAATGGTGTGGGATGCCGATGTGAGTGTCCTAGAAACTTAAAGGAATTGGAAGATTCGAATTCCCAGTGCATTCGGCGTTACGCTGAAGTTTTATCAGATGGTTTCGAACCGCCGAAGCCATTTGACATGAATGCCATTGAGGCCGCTATACGGAATGGCGCATAAAGCACTTGAGTATTGGCGCTTGGGATGGGCAAATATTAACTAATAGGTAGTAAAATAAGTTACTGTTAATGAAGCGGATCTCGCCTGAGCCTTGTGCCAAGCTGTAGACTGACAGTGCCAATGATAGCTTAATCAAAGGGCCTAGGATGGCTAAAACGGGTTAAATGGCCCAATCAAAATAGCTTGAGCAAGTTCATTTTACGACAAATAATGAAGTAGTCTGCAGCAATACTAAAGCGTTTAAAAAGCACAAGACAAGACATGAACTACAAGAAATTCGAATCGATAATAAATTCTAATATACACTGGAGAAAGAAACTAGTAATACACGGGGCACAATGAACATATCGTTTAACCACCGAAACCATACAAGGTTCTACCTTGTCTCTTCAAGGCGTAAACGACATCAAGAGAAGTGACGGTCTTTCTCTTGGCGTGCTCAGTGTAGGTAACGGCATCTCTGATGACGTTCTCCAAGAAGGACTTCAAGACACCTCTGACTTCCTCGTAGATCAAAGCAGAGATACGCTTGACACCACCTCTTCTGGCCAATCTTCTGATAGCTGGCTTTGTAATACCTTGAATGTTGTCTCTCAAGATTTTTCTGTGACGCTTAGCACCACCTTTTCCAAGACCTTTTCCACCTTTTCCTCTACCGGACATATTTAATTATTTGTTGATATTGAGAAGTGAATATGGTGGGGGAGTGTGAATATTTATATGTTGATGCGTGACGTGTGCCTTGTTTGCACCCACAGCACGGCACGCTCTGTGTGCAGGCACAGCGTCTAAGAATTGGTGTTTCTGTCGACGTGCCGAGAAAGCACAATACAAACATGGTAAGCGCGGGTGCAAGGCCGTTTTCGAGCGTTTCTAGCACCCAAAAGCGCGCGGGTCACGGTGCTGAGATATACGGGTTGCGAGTGCACATTGCAGCACGCCAACGAGCCGTTTCTTTGGTGCGCGGACGGGCTCTGTATGCAGGCCGTTGCTTCCCACCGCCAAAGAAGCTGCGCTTTCCACGCTCGCAGCGCGAATACGCACCTGCAACCGTGGCCGCCGCGAAAGTACTCGTCAGACTGGGGACTGCGTCGCGCGCAGTTTCAAAACAACAACACTCTCAACTGTAATTTTCATATATAAGAGGCGCACTCGCCGCATCATTTCTCATCTCCATATACAACACACAATGGCTAGAACCAAACAAACAGCAAGAAAGTCTACCGGTGGTAAGGCTCCAAGAAAGCAATTGGCCTCCAAGGCTGCCAGAAAATCCGCCCCATCTACCGGTGGTGTCAAGAAGCCTCACAGATACAAGCCAGGTACCGTTGCCTTGAGAGAAATCAGAAGATTCCAAAAGTCCACTGAGCTTTTGATCAGAAAGTTGCCTTTCCAAAGATTGGTCAGAGAAATCGCCCAAGACTTCAAGACCGACTTGAGATTCCAATCCTCTGCCATTGGTGCTTTGCAGGAATCCGTTGAGGCTTACTTGGTCTCCTTGTTCGAGGACACCAACTTGTGTGCTATCCACGCCAAGAGAGTCACTATCCAAAAGAAGGACATTCAATTGGCTAGAAGATTGAGAGGTGAGAGATCTTAGGTTATTCCGGGAATTATGTAAATTAGTGTACAATACACCAGTGGTTGAATCTTCTGTAGCGTAGAATGCATATAACCCTTTACCGTGCGCGCGGTGCACGGGTGTTTCTGCAGCAATACTTCCCCAGAGTTCTCAGTTCGCTCAACATCCACAATGGACGATCTCAAGAAACAAGCTTGCACTTATGTAAACAAGGCGGCACACTCGCCGCTTCCCCCGCTCGCCATGGCGGGGTCTCTCATCTACGTGGGGCTCACCTCATCTCAGGCAATTGCCATGAAAGAAGGTTCCTCTGGTGGTTCATATGCATTCTCCAAATCGTCAGCGCTTGCCAAACCTAGCAGGAAAACCTGCTTGCTTTTTGGTGCAGCAAACGCACTCGGCAGTTGGATCATTTATGACGGTGACGTGGTCAATGGCTCTGGTTTCACTTTTGCCTGGTCTGCGTTGTACACTATTGTCAATGGACGGCCTTCTTTCCGCAGTTTGATTCACGGCCGTGTGAGTCCTATGGCATTGTCCTTTTTGGCCTTGGGAAACACTGCTATCTATGGCAAGCAGTTTTTCTGGCCTTCAAAGTAGTCAGTATATAGTCAATGGGACGGATATCAGCCATTATCGAGGTTAAATCTTTGTAGGAACTTTAATTTGAACGATGGAGTCTTGAAATTGTGATTCTGGAGAGAGGACTCCGGCAACCGAATTAAAAATGGTCGATATATAGAATCTTGCGTATAGCAAGATTTGCTAAAGCTGTTACCGGAGTTATGGAGGCCGATCGAAAAGACAAGACGTTCAGCTTTTAAGCTTTCGGCTAACAATAGGTATAGGTTTGGTTTTATCATTCCCATGATAAAGGTAGGAACTTGTTCTCGTATGCAAAATCCACGATCTTGGAACTATCGTACAACTCGATAAATTGTTGGTCCATGGGTCTTTCTTTGGGCGCAGCAAATTTGCGGTACTCATCAAAGATAATTGTTAGCGACCAGCCCTGGAGTCTTCGCAAGACTCCCACTAGACAACCAGTCCGATGTTTTCCTCGATTGCAATGGATTAATATTGGGTGGTTGGCCGGATCAAGCACAATCTTCATTGCTTCTGTGATAAGCTCGCTGCTAATGATGACAAATGGTTCTTTATTTCCAGACATTCCAAGCTGGTAGAGCTTTATTCCTTCTTGTTCAAAATAGTCTCGATGTGACAGCGGATACTCCTCCGGAATGAGACAGAGAACAGACTTAAGTTTGAGTTTTCTCAAAAAAGGAAAGTTAGCTGGTTGAGGAAACGAGGACCGATATATCTGATTCACCACTGGCGCAAAGTTTTCGGGCGGCGCCAAAGGCTCGTTTTCTTGTGTGTCTGCACCCGCCACTTCCTGGGCCCATTTCTCGGTATTTTCAGGATTGAACTTATCGTCCACATCCTCTTCATACGTTGCGTCGTCTTCCTCGGTGGTGGTGCCCGGATTTTCCTCGAATTTAAGGAGTGCCAACCGGGATCGTATATTCTGCGGTTCAGGAGTGCAATTTAGATCGGCATTGGTTGGGAATTTGTGGGGATTTTGTGTCAGGTGCTTCTCCGAGGTGTTCCCTCGTGACAATGTAGGGGTAGTGCTTTTGGATGCAACTGGGGTTCCCATGTCCTCGTCCATTTGAAACGGGTCATCGAATTCCATAGTGGTGCGGTTGCTTTGAGAAGGATAGCAGATCTAAAAACTCTGATATTGGACTATGGGGAAAATAACGCAAGTGCGTATAGTGCAAGTTTGAATTCTATGGAGCGTGGCGTAAAAGTAGTATGTGTTGAAGTGGTGATCACGATATGGCCATGGCCATGTTGTGCGTGTGTGCAGTACGGGAATCTTACGCAGTGTCTCGTGATTTCAACGGCGGTCTCCAGAACCGAGGAAGCGGTTGATATAAATAGGGCAAATTTCCAGAAGGGCAAAAATAAAAGGTCAGATTTCTCACGTGTTCTTCCAAGAAAGAAATACTCGGTGCAGTACAATTATAGGTCTACTATGTGGGTCTTGAAGTCGTAAACTCTTCATATTTAATGACTTTCGCACTAGTTTCCGCCCGAAGGTAACACCCTTAACTCATCGAGGATTTTTTCAATTGAGTCTGTATCTCCGCCAAAAGACTCATCGAGCGTAACCTTCTCAAATCCCGAGATCGGACTGTCGAACTTCTGCACCTTGGCAGAGCCCGGGTCACTGAATGTGAGTGTCTGGCTTGAAGCATCCAGTACTGCAGATAACACGGTATTTTGGCACGAGTTGGGTGTGGACGAGTTATTGGCCGACGACGCCCATAACGAGGTAAAGGGCAAACTGCATACTATTAGGATCAAGCTGATGTTGAAATAAAGTGGACTTGTCTGAGAGTTGGCATAGTTGTAGATAACCATAGCTGAAGGTGCCAAGCATGTCTGTGCAGTCATAATGAGTAGAATATGCAAAGCATCAAATTGCTTCAAGCCCATCACACGCCGAGCACGGACGGCCATAAAGAGTTTTGTGATTAAAGCCACGCTGTTCAAATTTAAAGACGCGGCGAAAAGTATAAAAGGCACGTTATTTTCCCATGAAGACTCGTACTCATAGATACCATAAAAACCGTCTTTGGTGCGGCGCATACTATGCGTAATGGTAATGATGTACACCACCACCACGGTAAGAGCAAGAAGCGCCGAGAAAATGGTGATGGCAAGGCTCCATACACGGTTTGTAGCCAGCCGAAAAATGACAAAGATCTGGAACACAAACACAACTTCAATGGCGGCAATAAGAATCACATACATGGCATTTACTGCCTGGGTGACTCTAAATGCAGACCACGCGTGGTAGAATAGGCCCGTGTAGTTGTAAGACAAGGAGTTGAGGGGCCCAAACAAGTATGCAAGGTAGAGAGACGAGCGGATTATGAGAAAGAATAAGCAACATTGGTGAAACAAGAAAATCGGGGTTTTTTTGTTGATGACAATGAACCAAGAAAGGATGAGAAGAAGAATGCTGCATCCGATGGCAAGGCCCTGCACTATGCCCAACTCGATATTGTTGTGGAGAAAATGGTTGAGTTCGTGGAATGGCGTTTCGATGGTGACGTTGCCCACGGTGTATTGCAAAATAATTTGCAGCGGGTCTGTTTCCGAAATCATTGGCAGATAGTCGGATGGGCAGGAAACTGGGACAATTATACTTAAGTACTATTTGGAAATCATCTCACTATGCAAGCCATGGCCTGCTATCCATGTTTTAAATGTGCCACTTCATTGCCTAATTGGGTGCCTGCAATGGCCGCTAGTGATGCGCGGAGTCTGGCGTGCGTTTTAAGTGAATAGATGCATATAAAGTGGCTAATGCAGTCTGCGACGCAGAGAAGCTCCGAGACGTAATACGCCGACCAGGCAAAATCATTGTCAATTCTCTCACCATTCAGCCACTTGCTATCTTGCAGAAGATGCATTAAGGTAGATGAATCATAAAGATGGCTTGATGAGTCATTAAGACGGTAAAGATGAATTATCAAGCCAGTGCAGCACTAGATTGGTATTCAGTACATCTCAACAACCAGTCTACTCCAGTAAATTACCAGTGGTGCTTTACCATTATATCTGTCATTCGCTAACTAGTAAATCTCATTATATTGAATCCCCACTATCCAAAGATTCCCTGATAAATCTCCCGCTTCATACACACAGTATTTCGCTACTTGCCCTGCTCAGCTTCGTACCGTGTCTCGCACAAGTAAAATGCACACCCCCGCTCCCCCGAAAATTGGTCTGCCTCTAACTTAATGACACTTAGTGACGAAGCAAAGAAATTTAAAAGTGGGATTTTTGGATTCGACTTTCTTGAACATAAATAGACATAAAATTCAAACCTCTCTAATCTGCCGCCCGCCCATATGGCGCCCGTCAAAAGGCGGCCAGTCACGTGCCGCCCGCGCTCGCCTCTTGATAACACCTGTGAAAGAAAAAAAAGCCCCAATTTCCGCCCAGGACCAAACTTCAACGCACAGGCCTCATATCCGTGTTGAAATACACCATCTCCAAACTTCGGCTGCCTTTTGTAATCAGCATCCAGTGTTTTGCTTGAAAGCCGCTCCTGCACGTCGTGTTCACCCTCTTATCGACACGGATCATCACGGATCCACAGCCCTAACTTCCCCACTCCACGGTCTTTTCGGAGGCTCTGTTAGCTCATTTGGCCGGTGCTTGACTCATTCTGGCTTATTCTTCAAATCCACGGTCCTGCCTGTCTGATTGTCCTCTATGTCGGAACAGAAAGACATATCCATGTTGGATGTTTCCAACGCTCTTGACAGCATAAGCAGCCCTACCTCAGAAACGGCGCCACCGCAGAGAAGAAAATCGACGTTGATATTAACGGACGATGCCGAAAAAATGCATCTTGAACAAAATGGTACCGCTACAAACTCTCAGGCTGCACCCCAAGCGGAAGAACCCCAACAGCAATCGCAACAGCATGAACTGCAGCCCAGTGCTCCACAACAGGAGGAGCAAATGCCGGATCCTAATGTGCATGTTCCTGTTGAGGTGAAGTGGGTGCAAGGTGGAGAGAAAGTATACGTGACCGGCTCGTTCACCGGATGGAGAAAAATGATTGGCTTGCAGAAACAACCTGACAACACCCATGTGGTGACCTTGGGCTTGCCTGTGGGCACACACCGCTTCCGGTTTGTCATTGACAACGAATTGCGTTTTTCCGATCACTTACCTACAGCCACAGACCAGATGGGCAACTTTGTGAACTACATCGAGGTCACCCCTGAGAATGTGCAGCAGCACTTGAGGCAGCAGCAGTCCAAATTGGAGGCTGAGCAGCAGCATGAGCGTGAGCGGCAACAAAAGAAGAGGGATCGTGCTCAGGGGCGTTTGGCCAACAGGCCGCGGTCGGACTCCATTTTCAAATTCATAAACGACGACGACGACATGGGCGACGGGTACCTGAGATACTACGACGATGACGATGAAGACGATGATGAGGACCAAGCCAAAGCCAAGAAGTTGAATTACATAAGTGATATCCCGCCGATTTTCGTGGATCCCAAAGTGATGGAGCAATACTATCTCGCCATCGACGAGCAAGCAAAGTCCAAAAACACCCAGCAGCAAGGCTGGCTCCATCCTCCGCAGTTGCCTCCGCAACTAGATAACGTCATCTTAAACAATTTCAACTCCATGGACAAAGATAACAACTCGGGCGCGTTGCCAATTCCTAATCACGTGGTGTTGAACCACTTGGCCACCACGAGTATCAAGCATAATACTTTGGCTGTTGCCTCTGTTGTGAGGTATAAGAGAAAATACGTCACTCAAGTTCTATATGCTCCGTTACAGCAATGAGCTTGAATAGGAGAAATATCATCAACACAGTCGCTTTCTTTGGCTGCCACCGCCTTGATATTTCCGCAGTGCACGAGCACGCCTTTTGCATTTTGGTGTGGCTAATCGGCAACGAAAGTGTAGACTGCCATTTTGGCCAATCTTAAAGAGAGCTAGAAGGCTCAATGGGCCTGCTGTCCGAAAAGCGCCAACTGCAGCTAACTATTACGAAAACATGTGCAAAGCCCTAGTAACAATAGTGATCCGGGTCATTGTTGCTCTGTAGAACCCTCTTATTAATTTGCAGTGACCAGACGAAATGCATGCAGTAATTATAAGATTTCCAAAAGTGGACCGGCGTTATGCAAGCGATGTGCCAGTAATGAGCGCGGTGCTTACGCCGTGTTGGGGTGTCTGCATATAACCATGGGGCATGCGTCTTCTAAATCTTCAGCCGCTTTCAGAGCCGAATACATTCCCATTGATTCTGTAATTTACAGCATTTCCAATATTAAACCTACTTAGAAAATTTTGCCGCATTTTCATACCAATAGGTGCTGAAAATGTGCAAAACTGCGTCACTGACCCTAAACCCCCTCGTTTGGCACTCAAATTCAATGTCATCAACATTATTGTAGCAAACCGTTTTGGTCACCGGTACCGAATTGGGAAGATATACCGGACTCTTAACTTTTCGACAAGTACGTTTTAAACCTTATCACTTTCTATTTCCTGTCAGAGGTGCATTTCGGAACTAGAGAGCATCGCAGCTGCATATGCACTTGGTGCGTCTACGCGGTTAAAGATATATATATAGGGCGCTCCACACCGCATCAAATGCCTCGTTATTAGACGCTTTTCAGCTCATCACAAAAACACACCTTCACAACAAACTCCACATATGAAGGGCGCAATATGACTTTTGCCCAATTTTTAGACGATAACTTCATACCGCGTGTGCCAGAAAAGCTGAAGCACGTGCACCAAACCGTGGAAGATGAACAAAAACTGATTCATTCCTTAACCAGTGGAGACTCCGCTTCCACGCGTGGCAGCGTCAACCATCTCAGTAGAAGTTTGAAAGGGCGCCATGTTCAGTTGCTTGGTATTGGTGCCACCATCGGCTCGTCGTTGTTTGTGGCCATCGGAAAAGGCCTCCAGTATGGCCCGCTCAATCTTTTCTTGGGGTTTGTGGTGTGGTCCATTCCCATTCTTTTCATCACCGTTTCCACCGCTGAAATGGTGACATATTTGCCCATCACCTCGCCGTTTGTGCGTATGGCAGGAAGATGCTGTGATAGTGCTTTGGAGGTGATGACTGCATGGAACTTCTGGTTCTTGTGCTGTGCCCAGATTCCCTTTGAGGTGGTCACTGTCAACTCCATTCTCCATTTCTGGAGACTGGACTTTTCTGCCGGTATCCCCTTGGCTGTGCAGGTGGTGCTTTACTTTTTCATTAACGTCTTTGGTGTGGCCATATATGGCGAAATCGAGTTCTGGTTGAGTTTAGGCAAGGTCATTTTGGCGTCGGGCTTGATTGTGTTTACGTTTGTGACCATGGTCGGCGGAAACCCTCAACACGATGCCTTCGGGTTCAGGTATTGGAGAGATCCTGGACCCATGTATGTGGCCTACCACACCGGGTCACTTGGCCGGTTCCAGGGTTTTTTGGCGTGTCTCATTCGTGCCACTTTCACTTTTGCTGGGCCTGAATACATTTCCTTGGTCGCTAGTGAGACCATTAATCCCCGCAAGACATTGCCTTCCGCATTTAAGCAGGTGTTTTTTAGATTGACGCTTTTCTTCATTGGCGGAGCGCTTTGCGTGGGGATTCTTGTACCCTACAACGATCCTCTTCTTTTGGAAACTTTGGGCGTCACTAAACCTGGCGCCGGCGGGTCGCCTTACGTTATTGCCATGCAGAACCTTGGCATCAAAGTGTTGCCGGACATTGTCAACATCTTGTTGGTCACAGCGGCGTTTTCTGCAGGTAACTCCTACACATACTGCTCGTCAAGAACCTTGTATGGGTTTGCATTGGATGGCTTTGCGCCCAGGTTTCTTACTGCTACCACCAAGACGGGAATCCCGATCTACTGTGTTCTTATCTCGTTGTGCTGGGCACTCATTTCCTTCTTGCAGTTGAATGCGGGCTCGGCGGTCGTGTTGGACTGGATCATCAACTTGATCACGTCGTGCCAGTTGATCAATTTCACAATCTTGTGTTTTGTCTACTTCTTTTTCTACCGGGCGCTTGAAGCTCAGGGCATCGACCGTAATACCTTGCCGTTTACTGGATGGTACCAGCCATGGCTTGCTATTATCGGAGGCGCTATGACCTTCACCATGCTCTTTGTTGGCACGTATACGGTGTTTTTACCTTCTGAACTGGGCTTCGACTATAAGAGTTTCTTGTTTTCATATCTTATGATCTTCATTGATATTGCCGTGTTTATTGGCTACAAGTTGTTTTTCCGCACGACATGGAAGAAGGCCTCGGAGGTGGATTTGGTGACTGGCTTGAAAGAAGTGGAGCAGCACGAGGAAATGTACTATGCGCAGTTGGCTGAGCGAAACAAAGTCGACGACAGCGGAAACGAGAAGATGACTGTCTGGAAGCGTATTTCCGTAGTGATATTCGGAAGCGAGTTGTAATGTATTATTAGCTTTGCGTGTATGTAGAACGTATGAATAGTATTGAGCGTTCACCACCATCTCGGTGCTCACGCGAATCAGTTTAGAATAACCAATCACTTTCTTTACCAATCATCTTCTTTAGAATTTCCAATAATCTTTATGAATATATTTCCCCATTCATCTTGTTGCCAACTCATTCAAATCATCATCTTATTTTTTTCATCATTCAACTTTTATTTCTTTACCAATCTGATCCCTTTCTTCTCTTTTCCATCATATTTGCAGTTTCTACTGCCGCAGCCACTGTAGTCCACATACAGGCACGGCATATACTCAATTTTTCCGAAGCCAGCGAATCTGCGCATGCAATTCATTGCGCACCATTCCCACGGATAAACAGAACACACTAACACACTAAATCAACACCAAATGTTTAAAAAACCCTTCATCTTCATAAAATATAAAAGCATTCTCGCCCTGTAATTCCAGGTCACGTGGACTGCGTTGCAGCGGCGCCATGGAAGTCGTGTACTCACCAAACTGCCGCTGGTTTTTGTCATTTCTGCATCCCGAAGTGTGCCTAAGTACGCGCGGAAAATTCGTATTCTCACCCTCTCTATCTCCATTACACTTCCGGCGCATCCTCCTCGGCATCCATTCAATCGCTTTCTTTATATGTTGGCACATCTCCAGCATTCACCCGCCTCGTTAACTCTTTCCCGTTTCTGCTAAACGTTCCCCTGTTCAAACCCGGCCAGAACAATCTCGGCCCAGCAGTTCTCCATCTTGCTAGAGACTTTAGGATGACCACAATGGGCTGGGCGCAGGCCGCCGCCCGTGAACCGGCAAAACGACTAATGGAGAACCAAATTCAGTCCTTTTCCCAGTCGGCAATTAACACGCAATTATACTTGGCCATCACGTCCTCTGGCTGCCTGATAGTGGCGTGTCTTGCTGCCATCTACATGTCGTTCGCCATCGACCCCAAGCGGTTGGTCTTCCGTCACCACCTTATTGCGTTTCTCATCTTGTACGATCTTTTGAAGGCTGTGATTCTTTTGATCTTTCCTGCCCGTGTGGCGGGCCGCTCCTCAGCTTACGACAACAACAACTTCTGCCAGGTGATTGGCTTTTTCACGGCCACCTCCATTGAGGGTGCTGACATTGCCATTTTGGCCTTTGCAATCCATACGTTTCTCTTGATTTTCAAGCCTGACCTCAATGTCAAATTCCCCAACTCTAACCGTGTGGAGGGCGGTCTTTACAACTACCGCTACTACGTGTATGGCCTTGCGTTGTTAATCCCCTTGGCGCTTGCCAGTTTTCCCTACATTGACCGTGGCTACAATTCCTTTGTGTGCTGGTGCTACTTGCCCCAAGATCCGGTGTGGCCCCGATTAGTGCTCAGCTGGGTACCTCGCTACTGCATTGTCATTGTGATTTTTGGCGTCTATGGCCTGATCTACTACCACGTGCTCAAGGAGTTCCGGGCGCTTGGCGGTGTCTTTGTCACCATGCACCGCCAGAAGTTGCACCCGACCTCGCTGGCCCGCGAGCTCTCCCTTTTTAACTCCATAGCCTACTTCTTCCGGGACGTGCGTTATCTCATTTTACCCAAATGCATCCTTCCCGATGACGACCGCCACTCCTCAAGCTCGCTGAGCTCCGACTCCGATGAGGCACGCCGAGATCTCAGCAAAATGGGTTCCCCTGCTCAAACGCCCATCGACGAGGAAAATGTATTGGACAACTCGCAGTTCCAGGCCGCCAACCTCGAGAGTTTCCGCTACAGACAAAAGACTATAGAGAAACAGATGAAGTCTATTTTCGTCTATCCGGTGGCCTACGTATCCATCTGGCTTTTCCCATTCATCTTACACTGCACGCAGTTCCAATATGAGCGCAATCACGGCCCCATTGTATGGCTCAACTGCGTCTCGGCATTCGCTCAGCCATTCATTGGCTTTGTGGATGCCATGGTGTTTTTCTACCGAGAGGAGCCGTGGAAATACACGATCATGAGAACCTTCGAGAGGGACAACATGGGGAAAATTGAGCAAAACCTCATGTTCAACCTCGCCTTTGGTGATAATGAATCCATCAATACCTCTGCCAGAATGACGCGGAGCTCGAACGGTGGGCTTAGATTTGATTTGGAGAACTTCTCCCCTTGGAGACGACTTTTGTCGAAGCTCAGGTTCCCATTCATGCAGCTTCCAGATGAACGCAGCATATCAAGGTTTCAGGAGGGAATCATTAGTCAGAAGCTCAAAGATTTGAAAAACTCAGATAACACGAAAAATACCGAGGCGCCACTTGCCGAGAACCCAGAAATCAATACCTTGCAGGCAAAGCATGATTTCTCCAACTTGTTGGACGGTGGCTTCAACGGCAACGACCTCCGCCAAACACTCGATAACTACTCTCTTTCCTTCCACAACGATCGGAAGACGTCCTTGGCTTCGTCCGAGGGGAAACGTAGAAGCAGTCTTGCTTCTGTTTCGAACAAGTCGAGCAAGTCTCGCCGGCCCTCCGTCTACGAATACCATGATCCTATCCCCGAAAACGGTGCTTATACCCACAACATCAACAAGCACTTGCAGCCAGGGGTGTTTGTAAAAAGACCAAGCAATCTGCCCTTGAACCCGATCGAGAAAGGTGGCGATGACGAAGGAGAGGTGGACTTCCTCGAGTTTTTGAGAAAGGGCCCCGAGTGATACTCGGTGCGGCAAGTTCCGCGCATAAAAAGCTCTACTGAGCGCCACAACTCACTAATATCATTTCGAGAAGTGGCGCTTCAAGCTTTATAAGAAGACCTTTTAGACCGACATTGTAGTGAAAGTGTAGTAGCGCGTATTCGCGGAGCTTCTTATGAGCTGCGCACGCTGCATCTTGACAGGCTGCATTGCAAGCCGGTTCGCAGCAACATCGTCCTGCATCACAAGAAGACCACTGACATGCTAAGCGCTTAAGAGCCACACTTACATTCTCTGCTAATAGTTCGTTCTGAACATTTGTTCTTCTTGGTGCCTTTTTCAATCATACATCGACTTTTTGTATATCGATTTCTGTATATCGACTTTTTGTACATCGTTGATTAACAGACTCTCGACATACCAGACATTCAACTCACACATCTGTCACAACAGATTGACACAGCATATTTAACATAATACATACCACCAGATCTGACAAAACAAGTTTGACAGAAACTTTATATCCCCCATTCTACTGAAGCACTCACATCATGACCAGTGGAGATGCCCCAGAAGCTATTGAAGGTGACAGACTAGAGGCAGGTAAAATTGCCCAGAAATTTGTTCAAAGTGATGCTGGAGACGGTACCACCGCTGCACAGCAGTATGTTCACGGCATGCAGCTAGCCTCGGTTCTAACAAGTGTGGTCATTTCCTTGTTTGTGGTGGCGTTGGATCAAACCATTGTGTCCACGCTTTTGACGGTGATCAGTGACGAATTCAAGTCGTTCTCAAAAGTGGGCTGGCTCACCTCGGCGTTCATGCTCCCCATGTCGTGCTTGGCGCCTTCATACGGAAAAATCTCCATTGCTTTTGGCCGCAAATACACCATGGCCGTGGGAATCATCATCTTCGAAATTGGATCGCTCATATGTGCGCTTGCAAACAGCATCGACATGCTAATCGGTGGCCGTGTTATTCAGGGCATCGGTGGCGGCGCCGTGCAGGCCATGGTCGTGGTGATTTTGTCGGAGTCTGTGCCTATTGATAAACGTGCTTTGGCCATGTCGCTTATAGGAATTACTTTCTCCGTGGCGTCGGTGTGTGGTCCGTTTGTGGGCGGGGCATTTGCTACACACGTGACCTGGAGATGGTGTTTCTACATTAATCTTCCGCTTGGTGCCGTGGCCCTTGGCCTTCTTGTTCTTTTCTTTCATCCGCCGCGTCCAGAGGGTAATATTCGGGCCAAACTTGCAAAGATTGACTACATCGGAACGTTCTTGATCTCTGCCGGATTGGTGTTGGTTTTGTTGGCCATGACGTTTGGAGGAAACGAATACTCGTGGCACTCGGCCGCCATCATTTGTCTTTTCACAATTGGCGGGCTAACAATCGTGGGTTTCGTGTACTACAACTTCTTCATCTCCACCAAACCGCTTATTGTGAAGGAGATCGTTGTCGTTCCTCAGATTGTTGCTTCCACTTTAAGTGCTGCGTTCAACTTCTGCTTCTTTATGGGCATCATCAACTACTTAGCCATATACTTCCAGGTCATTTACAATCAGTCTGCCTGGCAATCGGGAATAGACATGCTTCCGCTCGTGGTTAGTGTTTCAGTTGCATCTGCTGCTAACGGTATTTTCATCCGTTTCACCTACTTCATCAAAGTCACCATGATGATCTCAGGAGTCATGGCTCCGATCGGAGTAGGCCTTTTGCTTCTTTTAGGCAGACATACCGCCACGTCGGCACGCATTGGTCTCCTCATCCCCGTGGGTGTTTCCATTGGCTTGCAGTTCCAGAGCTCTCTTTTGTCCGGACAAGTCAAGGCGCCTGGTCACGTTCCGGGATCAATGATTTTAGTGACTGTGTTCATCGGCTTTCTCCGTACCATTGGTGGAGTCATTGGCGTGACAGCTTCACAGCTCATGCTTTCCAGTAGAGGCACCAAATACTTGGAAGAGGCAATCAAAAATTCGCCCAGTTCATCTGTGCTTGGATCTATTCCTGCCAAATCTTTGTTACAATCGCCTGAGGCAATCTGGAAACTACCAGCTGAGTCGAGAGAAATTGCTCTTGATGCATTCATGAAAGCCCTTCATGATGTCTTTTATTTGAACCTAGCATTTGCGGTGTTAATGCTTATATCCACCGCTTGCACTACAAATCAAAGAATTCCCAAAGGAGACCAAATCGGTCACAACAAAGAAGAGGATAGTTTTGAAAAACTTGACGAAAAGGATGAGGAAATATCGTCGCCATCTATAGAGGACGACAGTGCCAATGGCGATAGGGCTAGTCGCCACAGCTAGCATGCTTTACGTGTTACCTTCTAGTAGTAATACAGATTATATTATACAAATAAAATACAGTAGAGACAAAGCTCTGGTAGACATGCTCTCAGGCCAAACATCAAAGCCTGTTTCCGATATCGTAGATGTAATCGCGAATGTGGTCGTTGAGTTTGGCTACCGCAGCTTCGGCATTCTTGAACTCCAAGTCGAACTCTTGTCTCAAGGAATTGATGTGGGCCTCAATCTCGGCATTTTCTGCCCTTGTCTGATCAAGCTTCTCCTGCTTCTGCTCACGGTCTTTGGAAAGCCGCTCATATTCGAGCTCAAGGCCTTTGAGTTTTTCTTTGGCGTTTTGCTCCTTATCTTGAGACTGCTGGCGCAACTTGACAATCTTCTCTTCAGATTTTTGAAGCTGCCTTTTCACTCGCAGTATATGAATTGTGAGTTCCTCGGACATCTGCTTTTTGTCGCCAAGCTCATCGCCCTGCTTGACAATATTGTCTCTGGCATTATCTAGCTTTCGCAAGTCGTTTGTGATTTCCTGTGCGATTTTGATCAAGTTACGCAATTCGTCCTCAACTTGCTGGATAGCATCCACTGTCGTACACTTATTGCGGTACGCCGTTTCGCTCTGCGCGAGATACTCCTGGTGGCTGTCTAGATTTAGCTTTAATTCCTCAATCACGCGCCTTATTAGCGTTGGGTCGGCTGAGGAGTAATTCTTGAGTTTCTCCACTTCCTTGGAGGACTCTCCTATGAGGTAGTGATTGTCCTCAAGCTTCTCGAGAAGGCGTGTTTTCGCGTCCTTGTATTTGCTGTGCTCGAGTTTCAATGCCTCTTGCGACTTTTGAAGTTTCTTGAGTTCCTGCTCTAGCTTGGAGTTGTAATTTGTCAATTGCGACAACGTAGACTTCTTCCGCGTGGTGCCATTTGCAACTTCGTGTTCTGCGTCATTTTCCTCGGCAAGTTTCTCCTTTAGCGCCTTAATTCTCCGGGTGATGTCGACGTTTTGCTCTTCAATCTGACGTATTTCCTGTACGCTTTCCTCAGAAACTCTAGCCAATTGCTCGCATTCCTTTAAATGCTCTTCTCTGAACCTTGCAAAATTTATTACGCCACTGAGGATTCTCCGTGTCCTCGTGGCTTCGGGCCGGACAAGATCCATAAGCGTGAAATCATGAACACCGCAGTTTTCCAACATGACGGTCACTGCCCGGAAAAGAACCAATGTATTGATGGAATCAGTTGTATCATAGCTTTCTCCGTCGCTGTTTTCGTCGCTATTTTCTCCTCGTAAAACATTGTTGGGTCCGTTTTTACTTAGGAGATTTTTGGTGGTCGAGATACAAAACTCAGTAGAAAACCCCATAAATGTATCTAGAATCTGTTCGAACAATGCACGAATGTAGGAGCCTGTAGGACGAGAAACAAGCTCTTCATTGGCAACAAAATCACATTCTTGGAGGCAAAGGGACAACTCCTTGAAATCAAGTAAGGGAAACTCATCTTTGCTTGGGTGCACGCGGTTTCCTCCAAACAATGGGCCACTGGCGTTACCTCGGGAAAAACTAACACGCGGCATGTTGACCAGAATGCAGGGTTTGCTTTATATGATGGCGGCTGAAAAGTATGAGCTAGGCCCCGCGGAACTTCGACTTAACTTGGTTTCTACGATGTGTTTTGATTAGAATGTATTCGCACCTTGTTTACCGAGCGCGACTGTATGCCGTCTCACATGATCCATCTCATAAAGACCGCTTCTATCAGCTGGCTATAAAAGACAGGTATGACTTTTGCGCCCAAGCTGTGTCATCAAATTTTCGTTAGAGTCATTCAGTAATACGCTTAAACACGTTCCGCTGCCCAGATTGCCCCTTTGCAAACCAATTTTATGGACTCCGTAAGAAGCATGTAGGGCACAGCTTTCTCCGCGTCGTTTTCGACCGCTGTATCCAAGTGCTCTAACTCATCGTCCCTGAATTGGCTGATCATTTCTTTGAGACTAGTTAGTTCTGGAGATGTTCTCATGGCGTCGGTTAGTTCCTCACGAGGTATTAATTTTCCCGTTTCTTTATCGAACACATCTATGCCAAACTGGTTCATGAGAATCCTGAGTTGGTGGTTGTAATGGCCTCCGATGACGGTTTCCACTGCCACAGTACATGCCATAGCAGCCTCTTTGCTTATGAGAGCAGTTCCGGCACCCATTGCGATGGCACCAGCTTTCCAGAAGGGTGTGAAAATAGAAGGTCTGACTCGTCTCTCGGTTTGGAGACGATTGAAGTTGTTATGGTGATGAATCTCTTGCTCCCACATATGCTTTAAAAGCGCTTTCAACTCTGGGGATTTATGAGAGAGGACAGCGTATTGGCCCATGTAGATATAGTTTGCCCCTAGCTCACCAGCTTGATCCACTCTGATCACACGGTCAAGAAACGCCTTCTGAGCTTTTGACATAGCACCATACTCCAACTTTTCCGGCGCAAATTTATCTGCATTTGATTCTGGCTTTGCCGCTTTGGAAAGGGATCTCAATGAAGTTGAAAGAAGACGCGAAGATTGTCTTGAGCTTTTCATATTCGAATGCTATAGTTGTGGGATCTTTCACTAATTGCGGTGTTCAGGGGACGAAAAATAATCGACTGATTATGCGCCGCACCGGGCTTCGCACCTAAGAGCGCTAAGCCATATTAGCTGAGAATATTGTTAACATCGATAAGCCAATGCTGTTGGGCAATTCCTGAGTATCACGAGAATTTGATACTGGCTTATTCTCGTTGGAAGGCACTCTCAATCGGCGAAAGGCTTTGTTGGTTATTTCCTTGTACACGAGCCACGATACAGGAAAAATCCCCTTCCACCGAGAAGACTCGGCCCAGCAATCGCTGCTTTTGGAGTAGTCTAGGTTCCCCAGCATTTTGGCAACACCACAGAACTTGGAAGATCCATTGACAGAGAAGAACAAGAAAACTTCGCCCTCGGACTCTCTGTATGCTTTGTCTAAGCGTCGATTTCCTAAGTCAGTGGATGCCCAAATACCTTTATTAATGGAGGCATTCACATCCAGAGCATTGTAGGATTTAATGACAAAGAACTTAGTTGTTGGCAACACGTTAAAGGGAAATTTCCCATGAGGGAGTAAGGGCAGGAAGCCCTCCTCTGGGGGCATCACTGTTGTACCGTTATAGAAGTTTTTCCACTCTGGAGAAACGGACAGAAGCCTCAGCCAGTCGTTTGAAATGAGAGACAAGTCAGTCTGATCGTCACTGCTTTCAAGCTCGTCGTAGACGTGCGGGTTCTCCTGGTCGGCTTCAAAATGTGGTGTTTTGCCATGAAGATTTGAGTAAGCCGAGCGGAAATCCAGAGACCAAATATTCACACTCTCCTCGACAAGTACTCCTCCGTCAGAGTAGAAAGTTGCTAATGATAGAACAAAGTCCATGACTGGTTCACTGCAACAAGTGGCGGTGCTTGTATTCCGAGGTGCCTTAAAACCGATAAGGCCAGAGTCCATTAAGGGAAAGGTACACGCAAGACCCCTGGATGTGGACATAAAGATAGAATTAGAAGACAATCGTAGAAAATTTCCAAACAGTTTGGATTTCAGGAGCGGCGCTTTTTATATGAGTCTCGCCAGGAAATGACACAGATTTGCAACCACCGCGCGCAATAAGTGCGTGCGCACATGTTTGATACTGCGCAGACTAGATACTCTCTGCCCATGACTAAAGTGAAGCAATCCCGAGAAGAGAGGAATAACACCAGGTGTTTGCGGGAAGAAATTGATATTGCCAAAGTCAACAAAATATTTGTAAAGCGGTGGCTTATAGATACTTTGCAGAAGCATGTGCCAGACGATGATATAGCGGTTGAATTTGTGTACGAGCTACTAGTGGGAGCTGAAGAGGGAAAACCAGATATATCTGGGATACGGCAGTATATGAATGAGATTCTCGGTGAGCGAGAGAGCACGCAATTTTGTGTTTCGTTATGGCAGATGCTTTTAAGTGCTCAGAAGTCTAAAACCGGCATTCCTCAAGAGGTACTTCAGGAGAGAATGGATGTCTTGGGCAAACCAGAGAATACGAAAAAGAGTGCTATGGATTTGGAAAAAGGCGAAAAAGGTACTGCATCACTGGGTGACCAAGTGAACGAGAAGGCACTTGAAGAGACAAAGCACATTCTCAATTCGCTCCGGCCTAAGAAACAGACTGGGCCATTAGGAAAACTGCACAGGAGCGAGAAAAACCGGGTACTGAAACAAAGCAAGACAAATTACAACAGAGGGCAGTAGAAGATTTGCATACACCTTGAGATGGTGTACTGATAAGATCATCTACTTGGGTGCAGTTCAGAGATGTACTAACAGCATTCACGGTAGAAGGATCTCTCTTACAGATTAACATTACCTTGTATATAAAATCATTATTGTATATATAACACTACACTGTATTTAACTCACCACACTGTTTATATATTATCTTTACATTGCATACTCACCACGCTGTATATATATTCACCCACTGTACACATTTATGACTGCACTGTACACTTTTATGACTGCACTGTACACTATTATGACTACACTGTACACATTTGTGACTACACTGTATAGATGTAATCAATGCGTTGTATATATTCATCAATGCATGTCTCGCTAAAAAGATTTACTTAATAAAAACAGTTACTTCGGAGACCATCGTATGGAGTTCACCTTATATACACTACAAATACCATAGAGACTGTCACTACAATTAAAACAGTACACGGGCTACACCTAAAAATCCTTTCATCGAATGCATTTCCTCGAAAAGCCTACACAACTCTATTGCATGCTGATCCAAAAATAGGTGAACTAGTGAAATGAGAAGCAAGCTATTCTTTCTAGTAAAACACCTGTTTTTATCTCCACTGTTGCCTCTCATTTCGCACTCCAATGGCCATTTTCTTAAGTGTTAAAAATGAATCGCAACCTGCTCTTCTTTACGCCTACTTCTCTACACATATATCTCCTCTACACCTTCTTCCCTCTACACTTTTCCTTTAATACTTCTTCATCAAAAGGCACTTTTTGAATTTAAGAAAACACTCCTCATCTACTCTCCCAATCCATCATTTAATTGCAACTGCTGCACCGAATTTGCGCGCTCTCCTCACAGTGGTGGGGCTATCGGACATGCGCAACAGTCCCTCTTTTCGGCGTGCGCACTCTAAAATCAATCTTCCAACATACGAACACTCCCTACTCCAAAACACACATAAAGCCAGATTCGACGTCGGAATGTCGGAGTACCAACAAAATAACAACAATGCAAACCTGGCGCCACCACCAGAAGGCCAGGAAGCCAAGGGCGTGCGGATTGGAAAGTATCAGGTGTTAAGAACTCTCGGCGAGGGCTCCTTCGGAAAAGTCAAGTTGGCACAGCACTTGACCACGGGCCAGAGGGTCGCTTTGAAAATCATCAACAGAAAAACATTGGCCAAATCCGACATGCAGGGCCGTATTGAGCGGGAGATCTCCTACTTGCGCTTGTTGAGACACCCACACATTATCAAGCTTTACGACGTGATCAAATCCAAGAATGAAATCATCATGGTCATTGAGTACGCAGGCAAGGAGTTGTTTGACTACATTGTACAGAGAGGAAGAATGCCCGAGGACGAGGCAAGGCGCTTCTTCCAACAAATCATAGCTGCTGTGGAGTACTGCCACAGGCACAAAATTGTGCACCGAGACTTGAAGCCCGAGAATCTTTTGTTGGACGACCACTTGAATGTCAAAATTGCCGACTTTGGTTTGTCCAATATCATGACCGACGGAAACTTCTTGAAGACGAGTTGTGGCTCGCCAAACTACGCTGCACCAGAGGTGATCAGTGGTAAGTTGTACGCAGGGCCCGAGGTGGATGTGTGGTCCTCTGGTGTCATTTTGTATGTTATGTTGTGTGGCAGATTGCCCTTTGACGATGACTTCATTCCAGCGTTGTTCAAGAAGATCAGCAATGGTGTCTACACCCTCCCCAACTACTTGTCGACTGGGGCCAAGAACTTGTTAACACGGATGCTCGTGGTGAACCCATTGAACAGAATCACCATCCATGAGATTATGGAGGACGAGTGGTTCAAGCAAGGTATAGAAGATTACTTGTGCCCACCAGACATGTCCAAGACTGTTCATAACAAGATTGAGATTGATGAAGACGTTATCAGCGCCTTGACCATGACCATGGGCTACGATAGAGACGAGATTTTGAACGTCATTCACGCCAGCAACAAGCAGCCTTCTCCTCTGCAGCAACCCAACGAGATCATTGATGCTTATTTATTGATGAAGGAAAACCATTCCCTCGTGAAGGACCTTAAAAAGAACAAGACCGAGAAGATGGAAACTTTCTTGTCACAAAGCCCGCCTCCCTCATGGAGCTCCAATCCTGACAACAACTATCCTTCCTCGCATAAGGCCCCTGGTGTCCAGCTGTCTTTAACATATCAAACATTGGCCACGGTGCCAGATTTGTCCACGTTGCCAAACTCCACAATTGCCATTTTACCTTCCTCGCTCCCTTCGATACATCGAGCTTTTATGATGCAAAACGCCGATGCGGAGCAAGCAAAGATCAATCCTGTTTCTTCCAAGAAACTGAAGACGAAATGGCATTTTGGAATCAGATCCAGATCTTATCCTTTGGATGTCATGGGTGAAATCTACCGCGCATTAAAGAACCTAGGAGCCGAATGGTCCAAGCCAACCGAAGAGGAGTTGTGGACTATTCGCGTGAGATGGAAGTACGGTCCGTGTATGGTTGATGAAATGGCCAAAGATGGCGAGTGTGTTCCTCCCGATTTGATGAAGATGAGAATCCAATTATTCCAGTTGGAGCCAAACAACTACCTTGTTGATTTCAAATTCGATGGATGGGAGAGCTCCTCGGGAGCACGCACTGCAAAGCAAGATGTGGACGAAATGGGGTCATTCTCGGCGTATCCATTCTTACACTTGGCTACTCGGTTAATAATGGAGTTGGCTGTGAACTCTACGCAGTCATAAGAGATTCTAGAGAGACATGGAGTAGGTGAGAGCGGATGTGGCTTAGATTCGCACAACGATAAATATAATGATAATTTGGTAGCTTATTAGAATTTAAAGAGGTACAGGACACATGAAGCATCTTCTTTTAGTGCCTACCGGGCGCGCTCGACCTCCTTACAGGGTCAGGCAGAAGCTCTTCACAAAGAAACACTCCAGCAAAGAAAATGCAGCCAAAAAATAATAAGCTGAGGCTGAATTTGATGGCACTATTCAAAACGAGAACGAAACATGCGGATAATTTTAACACAATTTGGGCTTTTTTGACGTGCCTGAATTTCGTCCAACGCGCTCGCGAATTCAGAAACTACCTAGCGAGAATTCATTAAGCAGGAGCGAATCTTTGTGTTCTGCATACAGTGCGCTCGCGCACGTAATTCTGGCCGAGCGCCCATACTTTAACTGAATGCGGCTACTTTGTAAATAGAGCGAAACAATTAAGGCAGAATTCGGTGAGACGTATAAAAAAAAGGCTGCTTCATCAAATGGGAGGTACGTATCTCTTCAGACACGATTTCGACACCAGACATACATCCACAAATCTTTTTTGCGAGGCCACATACTGTTTTCTTTTTTTCAAAAAAAATTACAAGCCTAATTCTTCAGGACATTCATCAGATAAGATCCCCACCGCTCCTTTAATCATTACTGCATCGCGTCATTCAATTTCAGCCCTTCAAGCAAACGAGTACGCTAACCACAGAGCTAAGCAGTACACATACGCAAATTAGCCATACCTCACGAAATTAGTTTCAAAGTTTTCTCTTGAAACTATCAATTAATTACATCCGGAGCAAATCCCCGCTCTCCGTCCTCGTCATACCTGATACCCCCTATTTCACATGAAGACGCTCAACATAACGGATCCCCAAAAGTTCACGGCGGAGGACGCCATTAAACTTCACGAAGTCGGCAAAATCATTTTCAAAGCCAAGAAAACATCCCTCGTCACCGGAGCCGGTATATCGTGCAACGCCGGCATTCCCGATTTTAGATCCGACGACGGCTTATACAATATTGTCAAGTCCAAGTACCCTAATAGTTTTATCAAGGGCCAAGATCTCTTTGACATCTCCCTTTTTCGTTCTAGCGAGACGCTTTCAATTTTCTGTACCTTCATGGAGGGTCTCTACAAGTACTCTTTGCAGGCCAAAGCCACTGAGACTCACAAATTCATCAAAACTCTTAAGGAGAAAAACAAACTTTTGCGGTGTTACACACAAAACATCGATAGTCTAGAAAAAACTTTAAACTTAAAGTGTGGTATTGACTCGAATGAATTTTTTGAGGCTGGGACCACTACGCCCAAAACGTTCCGCCAAAACTGGAACGACTTGGATGTGGTTCAGTTGCATGGTAACTTGCACAAGCTTTCTTGTACACAATGCCTCACGCATTATGATTGGACTCAGGAGAAGCAGCTGTTGCTAAAGGAGGGTGAAAATCCTGAGTGTGACAATTGCCATTCAAAGTACCAAGAGCGTTTGTTTTCGGGCAAGAGAATCACCGGAAATATCGGAGTTCTCCGGCCTGATATCGTGTTGTACGGCGAAAACCACCCGCAATCCGAGATATTGTCAAGAGGTCTTAATTTAGATATGGCATTGAAGTGTGACTTGGTGCTAATTATGGGGACTTCTTTGAAAGTAGACGGAGTCAAAAAGCTCATCAGATCACTTTGCAAAAACGTCCGGGAGCGAGGCGGAAAGGTCATCTTTGTCAACAAAACGCCAATTTCCAAACAATTTGCCAATCTTGTTGACTACGAAATCCTCTCGGATTGTGATCTTTTCATTCGGGCTTTGCGTTTCGAAATTCCCGACTTGTTCCTCACACAGGAGCAGCTTGACTCAAAGAAACTTCAGAAATCAAGTTCTAAGAACGTTCAAAAGGAGAGCACAGAAATTAAAGCCGAAAAGATCAAAATCGAGCTTGGGGCTCATGAAGAAACAATGACCAAGATCAAAGTGGAGGGAGACAATGCTTCCCACAATGCTGTGGGTCAAGCTTACACACCACCAACTACGCCAAGCAAGAAAAGAGTCATTTCACTTTCTAACAAACCAGCACTCAAGAGAAATCCAAATAAGAGGCCGAAGAGGGAGCAGGATCTTCCCTCCCCGTGCAATAGTTATTCTGAAGCGGTCAAAATTGAGAGCGATAACGAAGTTGCCACAGATACTGACGAGTGTGACTTTTCTGGGAATACTGCGATGAGGCAGGAACTAACCAGCTGCTAGAGCTCTGCTAGAGCTTAGGATGCGGGATTGCCCTGCTGCGATTATTAACGACTACATAGAACCAACGAACCCATTAATATTTTATGACCATTCTGAGGCGTCGAACAGTACAATTATACATCAGACGACTCGGATCTCGCTTCTTATTTCTTATTTGACTCGGGCGTCATACCAGATCCGGTACTGCTCCTGACCTTGGTAATAACCTCTGTGCATCTGCGCGGGAAGTGGAGCCGCATACTCACTTAAGTTAACTACATCTTCGCCAGAATCCACAAAAGCCACGCTTAAGTAAGGAATTGAGCCTCTAAGATTATTCCTGGGCTCCTCTATTTTGTCCAATTTGACATAGGCCGGGCTGCATCTCTTCAATAATTGCCCGCTAACGTGCTGTGTATCCCAAACGCAGTATAGCAACAGTTCATATCAGCCGATATGGAATCGGTCTCCAACTTCCTAGAGAACATAATAGCAGTGGAAAGCACCGAGGAACAGGATAAAGTAGATCCAGAGCCATCCGATGATCATAATGACCAAGAGGACGGCAAATTGCCGGATACAGAGCATTTGCGCAGGCATCAGGCCAAGAATTTCGTTCAATCCGCCACCATTCCGGAGTTTTGGTATTTGGAGGACGACCAGAAAAAGGTGGCCAACCAGCTAACGGATAAGATCATGGAGAAGCTTTTGAGTGTCATCATTAATACCGAGGTGGAAGGTTCGCTGGTGCTTGACCTGCGTATGATAGTTCATAAAGACAGACCGCCATTATCTATGAGTCTCATGTCCATAAACAGCACCCAAATGGCTCAAAAGGCGTCTCCGGTTTTCGAAGTCATTGACTTTGCCCTATATTTTGCCGGATGGTACAATCCTTATCTCACGGTGGGGGTTATGTTGATACTCACCTTGATGGTACTCAATCCATACTTATTAAGCGTGCTACCTTCATTCCTCCTCATAAAACGCTTTATGGTTCCTAGTTATGCCAAACTCTTCCCCCCAGACCCTTCGCTCTTGCTTGATCCCAAATCGGGGCATAATCCATTTTTACATTCAGGAGCACCTTTGCGCAAGTACGAGCAACCGAAGCCAGTTTCACAATTTTCAAGGGATTTTATCATGAATTTCACTGACCTCCAAAACTATTTGGTTCCATATATAAGGCTTTATGATTTCTTGCTTATGTGGGGACAACACTACTTCTTGTTCGAAGACCTTCAATTGAGTTCCATTGTCTTTCTAATACTCCTACTCAATATTGCGCTCAACATGATGATCTTGCCTTACGTCGTTCCTTTCGTCTGGGCTCACTTCCCATTGAAATTCATGACGCTTGTCACAACGTGGGGACTAATAATAGGATTGCATCCTAAAATGAAAGAAAAGTTGCTCAATTTTGTCGACACAGAGGACGCCAGATTAGCTCGTCTCGATGCAACAGACCGGATCGAAAACTTGCTCATGAAATTGGTGACCAGTGAAGAAGACATTCCAGAGTTGACTCGGGAGGTTGAAATCTACGAATTGCATTTTTTCAACCTGGACAACCAGTGGGAAGCTGTGGGCTTCACATCAAACTTCTACACTCACAACCATCCACAGCGGCATTTGAATGAGCTTGTCCAGAATCAAGAGCCTAGTGATGAACCAGGGGACACGCATGACTCGGTGACTCCGGAACAAAGTACAGAGGCCACCTCTATTGAATCTCCGCCCAAGGATGATCTCGAAAGTCTGGTTTTCAATATTCCACGAGTGGCGCAAATTTCAGATGTGAAGCCCCCGAAATATTGGAAGTTCGCAGAGTCAAAGTGGCAAATCGACTTGGATCCAAAAGAATGGGTGAATTCTAATTATGTAATGGACTTGGTCAATGTGGACACGGACGAAAAGTGGGTATATGATTTCGTGGAGAGTGAAACCTCCACTGACGGGCAAATCTTCAGACGCCGAAGATGGACAAGACAGTGCGTTAGGGATGGCGGAAAGGAATTGAAGGACTCAGGAGTCACGGCTGATAGACTCAGCAAAACCATTTCGACCCTCTTACTGTGAGAAGATGTGTAATCAAGGCTGCATGAATTCTAACAAGCTCAATGTTTTGGACGTATCCTTCTGCGCTTGGTTCCTTTTAGCGGCCAATAGAGAAGAAAGCTCCGATTTGTTTTTCTTTTTTTTCGTGGTATGCTCCGCAACTCTGGAAGATGGAGGTACTGTGACTTGCTTGACAACGCGCATATTTAAAAGAGAAGCCAGTTTCTTTGTGTAATGGCAAACAAGACAAGTTTTCTGGAAAATCCTCAGGCGGCTTGCCTTCTGCTTAGAGCCGCTCTTAACTTTTTTTGTCTTAAAGGCTATCTTGTTAGAACAGGTGAGGCCAGAGATGAGGTAGATTCCGCAGTTGTCGCAATGACAGTCTGCGCCAGGGTACGCAAGCCCATTATCGCATGCGTATTGATCCAGCGCTATAGCATGTTTTGACAGTATAGGATTGAGAGGCTGGTAGTGTGCTAAGTTGTGCAAGTGTACAGCTTCAAGAGCTCCCATCACTAAAAGTTAGGTTAACGTTTAATGTGGAGTCGCACTATATAGCGACAGATGATTACGCGATGCAGAGTGCGAATTGAGAGGAACCTCGCTGGAGGCAACTTAGGCTACGAGCTTGAGATAAATCAGGCCATAATATGCAAAGAGAATCCGGGGCCGGCGGAATTCAATTTTCGTCTGAAGCCATCGCAAACTTAAATTTATCCAATATAATTTCTATTTTGGAAATTTCGATTTCGTCCGAATCGGTCACAGTTTCCTTGAATCATCGTGTATGAAATTCGTTCTAATAGTAATATTCAGTATTATACTCGCGCGCTCATCACCGAGTCGGGTGTGTCCAGCACCAATAAAAAGCGCACAATTATTCATCACCTTATAAGCCGATAAGCGGATTCACTTTTCGCACCCAAACTATTACGCTTACTTTCGAGCGATTCTACTTGGGTATTTTTTTTTTTTTAAATTTTGAGACAAGCATAAATCGTGTCTACAACCACCCAATCGCTTGACGAGCATTAAAGTACTTCTTTCTACATATAACCCATCAAAGTCATTGCTTCCATCCTTCTACTTCAAATTTCATTCATCGCATCGGAAAATCATTTCAGTCTTTTAAACATACACACAATGGTCTCTATAATCATGCATCGAAGACGGAATATGATAGTTCCTAAATCTATAGTCAAAGGAGAGAAAGTTTTGAAACTGTGTATCCGTTGCAGGCACAACAAAACGAAGTGTGACGCTGTGTTGACAAGCCCTTTCCCATGCTCTTACTGCTCCAAGAAGAATATCTCGTGCCAGCTAGACATCTCCAAGCCGTCAAGTAGAGAATATGACTTGACTGAAAAGGTTGTACAGGAAGTCAAGGACCTACACGAGAAAGTCGACAAAGTGATTACCAGAAAATCTCTCTTGATACTGAATTTTATGAATGCTGGCTCCAAAAGCCGGTCTGTCAAAAGAGTACCATCTCAGGAAATTGAATATGTTCTTGATGCACCCAAGTCCCCTGAAAGTAACAACGTCTATATTGACCCGATTCCAACTCTTAGTCTTCGGGATTCTTTCAACATACACACCAATCTGACCTCCGATCCTGTGTCCATATCATTAGATAGAGCGGCGCAGCTTCTCGAAACTTTCAGAAAAGATTTCTCGATTCACCTCCCCGTCTTGCCGGATTCTTTTTTCAAAAAACCTTTGCATTCCATTCACCAGGAAAACGATCTTTTATTCTGGTCTATCATGGTCACTTCCCTTATACAAAAGGGCTCTGCAGAAGAGTACACCCTTTTAGCTGCTCATGTCCAGAACTTGGTGGTCGTTAACTGCTGGTTCAATACCCCTCGTTCGCTTTACAGCCTCATTGCATTACTAGTATTGACCACCTGGCCTTTGCCCGAGAAAAAGTCTCTGCAAATACAAGATAGCATATCCGTGAAGTACATTTCACTCATGAAAAGCTTGGCTCTCCAATTTGGCCTTCATAAATTGACCTTCATTGAGGAATTCAGCAAGAAAACAGTCATGCATATGGACGGGAAGCCGGAGATCGATAACACGTACCGTGAGAGAATCTACAAATACGTTAACATCAACTCCAATTACTGGTTGGTCCTACTCGGTCTTTCAACATCCAACTACAATGGTTTCCACCAAGACTACATCATTAACAAAGCCGCTAACTTTGACATCTTCAAGCAACAAGACTTCGCCAGTGAGGACAATTTCATCAACTCAATTTTGAAGGTTTCATTGGTGCAACTGAAAATGAATGAAAACATGAACGATTTAATAGAGAATCCCAGCAAAGTTGGCAAATTGATTAACCTCAACATGTTTGAACAAATCCTCGACGCATTCATTCAAGATTCTTCCCCCTTGGTGAATGATATCTTGATCAATCTCTCGCTCGAATATTCCAAAATCCAGCTCTATATCTACTACTTGTCAAAAGTTGATATAGACCTTCATGACTATAAAACAGTTATCTACAAATCAATCACAAGCTGCAAGGCAGTACTCGATCTTTATGAAAACAATTTTGCTCTGAACAGCAATTTTTTCCTGATACCTATCCACTACCGTTTCAGTATTGAGTTGGTTTCTTTGATGTTGATGCAGATTCATGCATGTCCTTTATTGAATAGTCTCCAAGATTATTCTACGGTCAAAAGTCTATTTCTCCGCTCCTATGGTATTTTGACAAATCATGGCAACTCAGAGTGGAGTCAGTTGAACAGGAAGTTACTTACTATCATCCACAAATACGACCTGTGTAACAAATTGAACGCTTTGTTAAACAAATCGAAAAGTGGCTCCTTCTTTTTGGTTGACAAGATGAGCAGTCATTTGGTCTCCAGCGTTCACTACGAAATGGTTTGGGACATCTTCAAAGATGAAAAAAGAAAAATAACCCCAAACCCTGACGAGATCAATTGGGCCATTTTTGGATTGAACAAGGATCTTGACGAGCATCGTCAAATAATTAATTATATTTCAGACTCCGGATCAATTTTGAACTGAAGCATACATCATAAACGAATTTAATTATTAATGTTGTAGTCTATGCTAACCATTTGGCGTTAAGTTTCTTTGAGTGAACTAAAGGCTTTGTAGCAATATATGCTAGCAACAAGACTCCAATCGTGATGACGAGTTTAATCTTATCGAAACTTATCAGTAGTAAATCATATGATGAAGACGGTTGCACTGTGGTACAGAACTCGTTCATGTCATTAATGACGCAGACCACGGTCGTGGACTCCAATTCAGTAGGAGAAACTAGAATTTGCTGCCCACTTTCACTGAGAATTAACTTATGCTTATGATTCAAAACTTGGTACAGATTCTTGTAAATGACGGGCTCGTATGGCGAAATCTTAAAATCATCCATGTAGTCATCGGACGTCATTTTTCGGTCATCGACTCTCCTACTATTGAGTAAGAACTTGGGAACTTCTACCAAGCTTCCTGTTTCGGTTAACACAATGAGCGACTTGACCGTGATTCCAAACTTGCTCACAGTTGATACAAGTGCCTCAATTTTTTCTGGGAAGATGAATGCTTTGGAGGATATGCTTAAGTTTTTTGGCACGAATGAAGACTCTTCAGGTTGTGGCTTCTCCGCTTGAAATAAGTCCACTACCACGATCCGCTGCTCGACCTTAGGGTATAATTTCAAATAACTGTAAATCACCCAATTGTCATTTTGCTCTAGCCTGACTGACGTGAGGTCAATCAATTCGTCTTCGTGGTTTTGTTGATGAATAACATTGCCGGTGATACCATCAACGATTCTTAGAATCAAGTTTCTATCTGCTTGACTCAAAACAGAAATTAAGTTGGGATTTAAGTGTTTGTACAACACGGATCTGTCGTATCGTGTAATTCCTGGTGCAACACTCAAAGAGTCTTTGTTTTTCACGACTTGGATTATCGTTTCGCTAGGAAGATCCAAATGCCATGTATCTAAAAGTTTGTTCCCAACTAGCTTATGAGAGCTGATGCCATGTTCTTTTTGTTCGAAAAAAAAGTGAGGAGAGGTAGGAAGCGCATCCTCAGGAATGAACTGAATAGAATTTGCAGATTTTAAGGCAACAACTTGTGGTACCTCCCCTTCTATACTCAGCATAACTTTCAGTTCTAGCTGATAAACTTTTTCAACTCTCGTAGGTAAAGACTTTGTCAGGATATGCTGACCTGTTCTTAAGTCGAATGCCAACAACGAGTACTCGGAAATGACCAAAACATTGTCCCCTGTAGCAGTGAGCTCAATGAATTCACCTTTGAAATCAAGCCCTTCCGTCCAAAGAGTCACCTGGGTGCTAGAGTCCACTGCACTTAGAGTTTTTCCCTTGATGTCAATCGAGACCACAATTTTTCCAAATCCATAACCTATTTCGTCAGTTTGATCGCTTGTAAAGTTGTAATTCCTCAAGGACGTTAAAAATTTACCGAGGGATACAAGGTGGTTTTTATATCTCAAAAGCCAGTGTAAAAGAACACTAGCTGATTCCGTCTCCTCTGCCAAATGATGAACCATATCGAGTTTGACGAGCGAATCTGGCTTGTTGACCATTATTGACTTTTTTGGCAGTCTTTCATAATTCAAGGGAATCTGCTTAGTTTCACTATTCTTTGACTCCAAGTCAATATGTTCGACTAGAATGTTTCCGCTGTCTATTGTCAAAGAAGAGATAGATGATTCACCCAAGTAAAGAGAACTTGAGCTCAACACATTCAAAGTATCAGTCTCGATAGAATCCTCCTTCCCTGTAGCGAAAAATTTCTTGAGTTTCAAAACCACAACTTGTTCATTGGTCAATATGGCTGCTGAGTTTTCATTGACTTTGATATCAAGAATCGACGAGAAATCAGTTCTGAAAATTTCGTTAGCTCCATTCTCTAAGGTTTTAGATATCAAGACAGAAGATCCAATTCTTTCTATAAAGTAATCATTTCTAATGTTATTCACGAAACCTTTGGAGGTAGGAAACTTCTTCTTGTCAACAAGATAATGCTTCCAAACTTCGGGTGTCACCGTTCTATAGCTTAACTTGTCGCTGTGGGAAATTTCAATGCACTGAGAATCGATGAGAATGAACGTTTTGTCCTGAACTGTAAATTGGGCGAAATCTTTTTGCTTGAAAGACCCCAAATTAATCAAGTCGTTGCCATCCAAGTAGACAAGTTCGCCATTTGACTGTAACAAAGCCAAACCTCTGGAACCGATACCGGCTAGATATAATGGGGTGCTATCCAATTCGGCGGAGCCAATGAACACACCCGAGTTCTTTTGAAAGAGCGAAATGTGGGTTGAATAAGACGAGTATGTGACAATTAGACTTTCCGTAACCATAAATTGATCATTTTGATGAAGCGACAAGTCGATGTAAGATTTGACTCGTCCAGAGTCTAAGTTTATAGTGAACAAATAGTGTTTGTCGGAAAGGCCTATAAGCGACGATTCGTCAAGAAGCTGTGGTTCATGGAGGGATCCGTATTTGTATGTGATCCAATCCTTCTTGAAGGCTTCCTCTATCAACACTGCACTAGTCAATGTCGTGAAAAGACATATTGTGTTGATCAAATCTCCTAGTCTCATTAGGTGCTAGTCAATAGGTAGAGAATTAAGTTTCTATGTGCGCGGTTGAATAGGTAGGTGCGTTTAAATTGGCCTGAGGTGAGACTCTATGAGCTGAAAGACAAGGGACAACTTAAGTTTATTTCAAGAGTGCATTCTGAGCTGTCCAGAATAAATTACAACCTAAATAAGTTACCAGATCGAATTCAGCCTCTGATGTTATATTTCTTACACGATTTAAGTGATTTGAGTTTTCACTTTTGCGGCTTTTGAGCTGGAAAACCACATAAAATAAAAATGATTTGACCAGAAATTTCGAAGCTTTGGATTTTGAAAAAATTTAATAGCTTTCAAAAACACCAATTTCCTGAAATAGCTATGAGTTACCTGAAATCCGGCAATCTTTTGCGCTTCTACAACATGAATGCATTATATAAAGTGTATTCTATATCGGTGATCTTGTGTGCAACCCTTATCGCAGAAATGAGGAGATACGGGGGCGAAGTCTCAAAAACTACATTTTATCACACATCTTAACCACGTAAACTGAAAATGCATGCACGTGATTGGTTTTTAGTACTTATGGCCGTTATATTCCCCCCTATTCCTGTGGCGGTGAAGAGAGGATGGTCTTGGGATTTGGCTTTGAATGTTTGCATCACCCTTCTTTTCTTCGTTCCTGGGGTGATTCATGCCTTATATATCATCTCCTTGTACCCTTACGAGGAGCGCATATTGCTTGACCAGGAAAATTCTGTATCGGGTGCTCAAAACTACGGCTCCGTGTCCAAACCTTAGTTTGTTTTCATTCAGCAAAGTGCTGGTTAGATCTAGTTGTTCATTTTAAGAAGTTAAAGCAATAAATATATGATTCAAAATATGTACGTAAGGTCGACTCAACTATACTGTGCCAACATGCCTCAAAGCTTAGCAAGCGCTCATGGAAGCTCATGCTCCCCAGCATCGAACGATTTCTTGATCCTGGCCATATACTCGTTTCTTTCCTTTTCTCTGGCCGCAAAAGAGCCGTTCAATTGGTTGTTGATCATTTCATCATCGACTCCAGAAGAGATCAAGGAGTTCCATGTTCTCAAGCGCTCGAATCCGTTCTTGGCTGATTGGTAGTCCATGAATGCTTGGTGGATTCTCTCTCTGTTTGTGGCCACGAAAGGACCATGTTGCACAATCTTCTGGTCCAAAATTTGACCTCCAATCAACACGAACTCAAGCTCGCCTTCTTCTGTCTCCGGGTACTCAGCGAGCACGTGGTCACCGTCAGGGTTGAAGAAAGTATTGTCGAACTCGTTGACCGTGGTGTCTTTTTGTAATTGAAGTTTGTTCCCCTTTAACACGTAAAGAAAGAAGTTGAAGTCCTTAGGCACTTGTTGGCTGTATTTGGCGCCAGGCTTCATGGTAACGTGGTAGTAGTGGACGGGAGTGTATGCCAATTCCTTTACGGACTCGGTGCCATAGCTGTTACCTGAGATGATCTTCACCTTCAACTTGCCGTCTTGCTGCACGACTTCAGGAATCTCCCAAGTCTTCAAGTCTCTGTATCTTGGCTCAACCTCCTTCAATTTTTCTGGCAAGTCTACCCACAATTGTAAACCGATATTAGGGGAGCCGTCCTTGTGGATGACGGGCATTTCACTATGCACAGTACCTCTACCTGCAGTCATGAATTGCAAGTCACCTTCTCTCAAAACACCTCTTGAGCCTGTGAAATCTTCGTGTGCAAAAGCACCCTTCAACATGAGGGTGATGGTTTCTTGACCAAGATGGGGGTGTTCAGGGAATCCTCCGACTCCGTTCGATGAAAAGTGATCAAAAAGCAAGAATGGCGAGAAGTTGCGTAAGTTCATATTTCCAATGGAACGCCTGACTGTAGCGCCCACTCCTTCAGCCTGTTCAATTCCAGGCAAAACCTTTTTGATGGTTCTCAAAGATGATGTCATTTCTTGTGTAGCGGTAATTTTAGTGTTTGTTTGTTGAGTTATTTTGATAATAAAGTTTGTTTGTTAAACTGTGAAGAAAAATGAAATTCGAACAGAGTCAAGTTCCTTCTTGGCGTATTTATACCCATAGCCGTTGGCTGCGCAGCGCATACATTATTAGTAGGCTTTAGTAATTCTGACCAAGCGAGAGCCACCCTGCAGGTTCTCCAGATAAAGTCAAATGCGATCCTGCACGTAGTATACACTGACACACCGTTTTACTAAACCCTCAATTTTGTTGAGAGCGCGGCTGGAAGCCACCAGAAGAACCAGCTTACCATTAGTTCTGCATGTAGCTCCATGGCATTAGTCAAAAGCATCGACCTTTACATCTGTAAAGTCAGATACATTACCAAAAATTGGTCACGTTTGTCTTTCTATCAATAATTTTACTGCAATCCATCATTCTTTTTCTTTCACTGATCATGCTTCTGTTCACTAATAATGCTTCTACGTTTACTTCGATCATGCTCGCACTCGCTCACTGATTTCTTCTTGAATGTCGATTACTTGAACAATTAATATAACGAGTAATAATTACTCACATGTAGTCGGAGCATAAAAAACTTCCTTTGAATTTCGAGAATTTATCTCTTCCTTACACACTCTAAAAATTGATTTTTATTTTTGCTTAGCACTTGTTTCCGTTCACTGAAATTCCATATCTTATATTTTCGAGATCGCGCAGCGAAACCGCGAAGGGTGGAAATTTTCTCACTCTACAACTCTTCTTCTCAACACCAATACAAGTCATTTCAAATTTCATTCCTGTAAGTCACAACCGCATAACTTAAGTTGCCCGACCAGACTTTTGTCTCAGCCGTCAGGCTGGATATCGGCTCAATGTGTCTCTATGCGAATATCAATTCTTTACCACCTGAGAGTAATGAGGCAGCTAACGAGCCGTTTTCCATGGTCTCTGTTTTGTTTTGAGATGGATGATAATGTGTTAGCCATCGTTCTGCCGTCCGAGACTGTCCCGCTTCGTTCTTCAAGGCACTTGCCAACGGATTTTACCTTGACGTGCTTTCGTTTTGAAAGCATATCTCAAGATAGATGTCCTGAGGTTCGTGCTTGAGCAAAGCAAGGTCAATCTTTGGTTTCCAACCATTTTCAAATGGCTGAAGTGGCTTTAGACACTGTCTAATTATCACCCTTCGGCTATTCCGTGGTAATCACATATCGTAGATCACATATTCTGTAACTGCTCTGCTATCACATCCTCTTCGCTCTTTTTCTCGGTTTCAGGCCTGCCACCGCCTTGCTTCCAGAGCCACAACGCTTCCACTGCATAGGTTCTCACGGACAAATTCTTGGTTCTGGCTTCGTCACTGGCGTCTGTTAACGAATCGACGACACGGAGTTGCTCAATCAAGTCCCACATCAAGCCTTCGAACTGAGCCATCGCGGCCTTGGACTCGCTCTGCAAGATCTCGTTCGAGTCACCATCCTCACCCTCAATGACTGGAAGGATGTTGTACTTGTGCAAGCCCAACTTGTGAAGAATACGGCCCAACATCTGGATCCCCAAACACCTCTGAGTAGGCACAACAGATCTAGAGAGGTGCACGAGCTCGCCCAATGTATATCCTGCGAGCTGAGGGTTGTCAGAGTGATGGTGGAGGCCCATATGGGTAGGCACATCCTGAGACTTTGTATCTAGGTCAACCAAATTGCCCTTGAAATCAAAGCGCATGTCACTGATGGCCTCGTAGGTGCTGATCTTGGTGGTGGGCATTGGCGCCTTCATCCATGCCAACTTGGAAGTTTCCTTGGGCAAGTCTGGGTAGTACTTTTCGTGAAGAGCGTCTAGAAAGTGAGGGTCGTTGATGTCCAACTCAGGATCATCTTTCGGAAGCTTGGGCTTGGGAAAGTGCAACTCAGGCTCTTCTTCGGGAACAATCTGGTAGTCATCACCGGCAATTTCATCGTCGGTGGCCAGTTCTTGTTCCTCTGAGTCGTGCACGTTTTGCTCGTCGTCGATAAAATGATCCATAGGGAGTTTCTGCACGCTGTCTTCCTCGCTGAAAGTCACGGTTTTGATTCCTAGTGCCTTGTTGACATCCGAGGAGTCAAGATGCGGAACAGAGTGGCCATTTTTGCCGCCGCCAATCCATCCACCATAACCTTCGGAATGGTCATGATGCAAGTGTGCATCCTCAGCGGCTCTGGCCTCAGTACGCTTCAACAAGCTTTGAATGAGTTTCGGGTCGAGGCCACGAAGCAACTCCTCCCGCTCCTGTGTGAGCTCCTCCTCGGTATATGAGGCGATTTTGTCCAAGTTCTCCTTGTGAATTCTCTGTGCCTCGTTCATCTGAGCCTCGGGCCTGGCATCGTTTGAGCGTGCTGGCTGATCTGATTCCTTTTGCTTGGCCTTGAAACGAGAGTTTTTTTTCTTGAGCTCAAATTTTTGGAGTTTGGGAAATCCGCTTTGGGCAGAGTAAGTGTCTATCACCGGAGCTACAGGAGCCACGGGCTCGTGCTCCACGATATCTCCAATAAGATCCATTTCGTCTGCTTCAGCGATGTATCTTAATTAAATAGTAAATATATGCAAAAAATCAGACGTGTCAATGAGATGGATCAAGTCTATTAGGCTGTGATTTATGAGTTGAGATGCAAGTTGAGATTTGTAATTTGAGATGTATAACTTAAAAGGTAGACTGTATGTGCCTCTGCGCGCTAAGAAACGATGGCCAAATGCTGCAATCTCGCAAAGCTGCGAAAACCACCAAGAGACATCTTCTTTGTGGGCACAAGCAAATAATCAAGGCAGATAACCAAGGCATCAAAAGATCATATTAACTACTCGGCAAATTCATAAGTTTACAAAACAACTAGAAACGTTATGCCTTTGGACGATTATAATGTGGACTGTTTACTCGGCAAAGGCTCTTTTGGTGAGGTTTACAAGGGGAAGCACCTTAAGACAGGGAAAATGTATGCACTCAAAATCATAGACTTGGATGAGGCCAGTGATGTCAGGGACTTGATCAAAGAAATCCACTTTCTCACCCGGGTCAGGTCCCTGTATTTGACCAGGTACTATGAAACTTTTTTAAAAGAAACCAAAATGTGGATTGTGTTGGAGTATTGTGGCGGTGGCTCGTGCTCGGACCTTTTGAAGTGTTTTGGTAAGCTCCAGGAAAACGTGGCCGGCTTCATCTTACGAGAAATCTTGAAAGGTTTAGAGTATCTTCATGGTCAGAAAAAGGTACACCGAGACATCAAACTGGCCAACATCTTGCTCACGGACGAGGGAATGGTCAAGTTGGCGGATTTTGGAGTCAGTGGTGAAATGTCCTTGACTAGGACTAAAAGAAACACTTTGGTAGGCACCCCTTACTGGATGGCGCCGGAGGTGATTACGCATTCTACAAAGGGTTACGATACAAAGGCTGATATATGGTCCTTAGGAATAACTGCTATCGAGTTTGTTGTGGGTCACCCTCCACTCTCCACGGTCGAGCCCATGGAAGCTTTATTCAAGATTCCAAAAAACAAGAGCCCTGAATTAGAAGGCACACAGTACAGTGCCGAGGTCAAAGACTTTGTCAAGTACTGTTTGCTCAAATCAGTGAAGCAACGCCCCAATGCCTCGACATTGTTGCACCACCAGTTCATTACGTCGTGCCCGGCTGATGTCAACATGAAGCAGCTTTTAGCAAAGAAAAAAGCCCGGGAGAACAATCAAAAGAAGAGACGGCCTCGGCGTCCACGAGAGACAAATGCAGACAATATGGAGTCTATCAACTGGAAATTTACTTCGACTTTTCACGAATCCATGCACCCAAAGAACAACGTCATCAAGCCTCAGAGCGTCTACTGTGATTTGATCTATGAACTGCTTACCAAGGTGATGAACCGGGCGAAAACCAAGCCTGCACGCGCCTGTCTGGAAAGCTTGAGGGCTGGATTCACCAATGCTGAGCTTAATAACATTGGCCTTTGCCACGCATTTATTGAGGAGCTCCAGGTCTTGCTCAACGAACAAATGAAGGACTAGTTTTTGGGATCATGTTTAAGATTTTTATCATTGGTCCCTGGTTTGCTTCTAAGGTGCATTGCACTGCATTACCGCAACAATCAGATCAAGCCCATCAGATCAAGCCCATCAGATCAAGCCCATCAGATCAAGCCCATCAAATCTAACTACAAATTACTGCAACCACCCATTTTTCAGCAGCACCATTGCATTTTATGAATTAACCACTTTGTGAAACATACCAGTTACTAAACATTCACTGCTGCTGGGTGCCAACTTCCATATGATCGCTAAAGATAGATACTGCGTTCGCGTCTCTTGACCACTCGCTCAAATACACACCACTCGACAATTTTCAACATTTATTAGCTGTTGCGTGACATTGAAAGATTCTGCTTTCGTTCACTCAAATACTTCTTCAAAGAAATCTAGTAGGCTCTCCAATACCAAATACACACGCTGGATGACTGGCTGCGCACCCGTACACCACAGCGCTTTTGCAATCGGTTGCTATGGTCCTGCTATCTGTACGATCGCGCTTTGGCACCTTGCAAATACGCGTTTGACCTTCACACACTCCTGCCGATCTTGGATCTATTCTCCTCATCTGAAACTTGGATTAGCGACATATTCTTTACCACATAGTCAATTTCATTAAAGGCACGAGTCTTGAATCTGCCAGCTGTTCTTCATCTTTAATTTTGGGCTGACAGTGTCTTGATACAAGCCTACATACACCATACCAAAACACGGTTTAGAGCTGCCTCTGGTAGTTGAATATCTCCATACAAGGAACTCTCGGACTTGTTCAGCCTTAAACTTGGCATCGGTTTTAACCAACGGTATACAATCGGAACCCACAGTCATATATACACAGCATGGCGCCTGAAACACCAAAGCGATCAGCTGAAAAGTCTGTCTCATTGACTCCCTCCTTCACATTTGGCCTAGGGAACCTGCCGTCGTTCAGATTTGCATCTCCACGGAGCTTGAATATCCTCAGCTCTCTCTCTCCGCATCGTTTTTTTGGCAGAAACAAAGATTCCAATTATAAGCCAGAGCAGGACCCGGCTTCTAGCAGCCACGCTACTGTGCTGGCGACTACTAAAGAATGTGCAGATGTCGACACCACGTATGACCTGGTAAAAACTGCCGATTCGGTAGACATATGGTCTCTTGCTGACGATTCTCAAAGCATATCCATGAATCTCACCTCAATCAACGAGGAGTCCGACAAAGATGTTTATTTCTCCCCCAACGAATTCTTGTTTGGCTCGATTTTCCCAGAAGACTCCAAGGGCACGTCTGAGACCACACCAAAACTGCAACTGAAGAAACGCAAGCTATCAGTCATCGAGGAGTCCCCTTGTAAAAAGCTCGCATCGCACATAGATGCATTACAGTCTCCTCAACGGGTACACAGAGAAGAGTTCCTACCAGACTCCCCTAAAAAGAGTAAAATCTGGAGCGCCAGCTTGGATCAGGAATTGCTTAAGTGCCATGCCAAATACTCTGCTTTCAAGCTTCTGCAACGTGATGATCCAGAAATGCTCAAGCACACTTCTCAGAACAAAACGTTGTCCAGAATGTTGGCCAACAAGACTGGAATTCTACGATCTGCAAAGCAAATTTCCACACGCTTGCTGAAGTTGGTGAAAAACACTGTGCCCCAAATCAATATCATATCTGACGGCGTGAAAACTCCCGAAAAGCAGGGCTTGCCGAGTGTCAAGAGTCTGGCGATCGCGTCCTCTCCTCTCCCGGCGCCTAATGGCAAAAATCAAGTGGCCCACCTTCTGAAGATGAACTTATCTTTTCAATATAACGACAGAATTCAAGGGAGCCATGTTTTCACTGCATTCGAAGCCGAGGGAGACACGATGTCTCACAAAAGCACTTTGAAAGAATTTAAAAGTAGCTTGGCTGTGACCAACAGCTTCTTCAACGAAGACTTTGATCTGATTTCTGAGGACCTACGCCAAATGAAGGTGGGAATTTGCAATGTGAGATGCGAAGTGAACTTCAATTCAGAGTACAATGCAGCCTCCTCACCCATTTCCCCCATGACTGACCCTCGGCAATTTACAATGGAAAACGGCAACTTCCTGTCTTCCTTGCTAATCAAGATCCCCAACAAGGAGCATTCTGAATCTTGCAAAAATTTGATATGCTCGACAGTCATATACAAGGGGGATGATAGAGTATTGCACCGATCGAAAGAAATGGTCAATGGTTTCCCAAATCGAACCAATGATTTTGATGTTGAGGTTCCCTTTTTAAACAAGTTTTGGTCTGCGTATTTGAGCTACTTATCTAACGGAACTCAAGAGTATTGTGACCTCGACAAGATTGTTGTTCTGCAAACCTTATTCGAAAAAGATGGAGACACTAATGTGCCAGTATTCTTCATTGTCTTTTCTTTTTCTGCGGCAAAGACTCAGTGTGGCAGTGCCCAAGTCTCTTTGCATTTACTCCAGGATGAGAATGACAAAAGTGATGAGATTGACGAGCTTGAAACTATGCTCATGTCTTCTCCGGCCCTCGCATCATCCCCGTTTGACGCCTCTCCTAGAAGAGATTTCCGCGTCAATACCAATTTCCGCAACGAAAGTCAATCACAAGGACCCAGTTCTGCGCCAATCTACAACACCGCAGTGCTCCAAACTTTCAGAACTGGCTCGCAGTTCAACGGTGTCCCAGTGAAACCTGCTATGCAGCATTCCAAGTCGACCACATTCTTGGGTACTGATGCTTCCCTAGAGGGGAACAAGCAAGCTCGCCAAATACAAGGCAACTTATTGCGTCACAGTTCTGCAGGACAAGTGCCAACAATGATGAGCATGGGTGGTCCGCAGATGCACGAGGCACCTTTTGGCTTCACTCACGGCCCTCCAGAACTCCCGCAGCATGCTCCTGGGCAACCAGGCGTGGTCAATGCTCCTCCATTGGTTTATTTTCATCATCCAAGGCCACCCCAATTCGCCATCCCACCAAGTGACGCTCCTCCGAGCCAAAACTGGGTGCCTTTGCCTGAGCAGCACCCAGCTGTGCAATCTGCCCCGTCAACACAACTTGGATTTACTACACGGTACGCTCAGCCCCAACAGATGGGCGTTCCTGAGGAAAAGCAGCCAAGTGCCAAGGAAAGATCGGCAGTCAAGTTCGGACCGATTCTTCTGTACGATCCCTCGCCGAGTCTCGATAGAGCAACGTCTTCGCAGGACTCGAATGCGGGATCCAGCTACCAGCATCGCTTTTCGGTTCCTCCACGAGAGATATTTCATCCGCACAAAATATGATTTTCAAGAGCTGGATGAGGCTAGACCCATCCTCGATATATCTTCTCATAGACAATTGTGATATACATTCTAAACTTTCATAGAGACTGAGTTCACCTACGTAGATCATGTCTCACAGCATCTACCGGGATGCTGCACAGGGTATACTGCACACAGGGTACAACCGAGTACAGAACTCTAGTCTTTAGTTCCTAGCTGTAAACGAAATCGTTCATTTCCTTTATCCAAAATCGTTAAATTGCAAACCATTCTATAATTTTGGCTCAAAACACCCTATGTTTACGGTCCATAAGAGCGCGTCGCGGGCCTCATCCTTCAAAGCGCGTCTACAAGCTACTCTTTTCATCACAATGGGAGTAACTGGTCTACTACAACACCTCAAGGAGATCCAAGAAAAGCAATCGCTCTCCTCATACAAGGGAAAGACTCTTGCCGTTGATACATATGGCTGGTTGCATCGAGGGTTGATTCTGTGTGCCCAGGACTTGTGCACAGATGTGCCTACACGCGGCTATGTGACATCAGTGATGAAGAAAGTCGACATGCTTCGCCATTTTGGCGTCGAGCCATATATGGTATTTGATGGACTGCCGTTACCAACAAAAGAAGGTACGCATATTGAAAGGCGGGAGAAGCGAGAGAAGGCACGCGTCGCTGCAGCCCTGTTTCTCAAAAAAGGCGACCGCAAATCAGCCTGGAAAGAGTTTATGAAGGCAGCAGAAGTGACTCCCGAAATGGCCAAATCTATCATGGTCGAGCTTGACCGCAAGCATGTCAAGTACGTGGTGGCACCGTACGAGGCTGATCCCCAAATGGTGTATTTGGAGAAGATCGGCGAGGTGGATGGCATTTTATCCGAGGACTCTGATCTTCTTGTCTTTGGATGTCGCAAGTTGATAACAAAGCTCAATGACTATGGCGAGTGTATTGAAATTGACAGAGCTAATTTGCACAAGGTGGGCAAGGCCTGTCTAGATACATACACTAGTGCACAATGGCGACTTGTGGCGATCTTATCTGGATGCGACTATACTAAAGGCATTCCGGGTGTGGGCTTGAAGACGGCGTTCAACATTGTGGCCAAGTTGCAGTCACTCGAGAAGATTGTGCTTACGCTACAGGCAGAGAAGAAAAAGGTGCCTGAGGATTTCTTGGAGGAGGCCTTGAAAGCAGATTTGGCGTTTCAGTTCCAGAAAGTCTTCAACCCGTTGAGCCAAACCCTGACTACGTTGTGTGAAATACCCCAAGACTTGGGAATTGACCCTGAACTCATCGAACTCTGTTGTGGTCGAACTCTAGATGAGGACATCCACTCAGGCATTTCTAGGGGCAGGTTGCACCCGTCATCACACCAGCCTCTCATCTCCCGCGAGCAGAACTTGCTAATGGCCAAGAGCCAGTCGTTCTCTGTATCCTCAGTAACGAGCAAACAGGCTAGTACGGTGAAGAGCAAGTCTTTCACGAGCTCAAGATCCATTGGAGACTATTTCAAAGTTGAACAGAAAACGGAGACCAAGGTTCAGGTGAAGCGTGATAATCAGAGTGCAGCCAAGCTCTCCCCCAACAGCAAAAAGCTCAAACGGGTGCTGGTGACTCGTGGGCTCAATAGCTCCTCATGCAGCAAATTTTTTTCCACTGGTCTCAATCCTCCGGTACCTCAACTCTTACCTTCGGGTCCTGTTTTGCTGGCTGGCGACGAAAGCTTCCTCACTGGTGAATCGGAAGTCCCTGAGTCTTCATCTCCAATCAGAAACGAGGACTCCACGCAAATCACGCTGTATTTAACTGACGATGACGATGATGATTTTGGAAAGCACTCCGTTTTGAATAGCGTGGCCCTTTCCTCGGTCAAGTCCGGTGCGCTGACAAGCCTGCTACAGTTAGATAGTGAAAACGATGACGGCTACGAAAATGAGATTGACGAGTCCCCCGAGAAGGTCACCGAAATTGCTCAGTCTTGGAGGGAAAGGTTTTCCTTTGGTAGCAAGTTCCAGTTGCAGAAAGCTAATGCAGTCAAAGTGCATAACGAGTCAAAGACCGATGGCGGAAGTTCCGAGTCTTCACTGTCCCCGAATACTCCTCCTGCTCCGCAAATCTCTGCACACAAAGCACAGAAAATACTCGAACCGGAGTGCCCGTCGTCTGATCGAAACTACCTCAGCGAAAGTGAAGGGGAGCCTTTTGTGGTGAAGCCCTCTGTAAAAACAAATTCTGCAATCAAGTTGCTGAGATTTGCTTTCACCGGCCACTAACACTTCGCTGCTCATTTTGTCATTAGGTCATAGAATTGAAACATGTATCTAATTATAAGCCGCGTAGGAGACTGGCGGCTATGGCGCCCTCTGTGTAGAGTTTCTGGTCTGTGGGCACTTCCAGGAGCTTGAAGAGCTTTTTGAACTTCTTTTCGTCATACCTGCTGAATAAAAAGGCATCTGTTAGATGCACACCTTCGACTCCTAGCAAAGTTGAGAGTTTTGGTCCCAATGCGTGGGCATCCTCTTCAGGATCTAGCACTTTGATTGCAATGACATCGTTTCTCGTCTCATCGATTCCAAACCGTCTCAAGGAATCGTTAATGTTGTTCACTGGCGAGAGATTAAAGATGATCTCGGTGTTGAGAGAATTGGCCTTCATATCCCCAGATGCCAGATTTTGAATCGCCTTGTGTAGAGCACAATGGAGCTGGTCTATGGACACGAGATGCGTGGTGCTAAGAAAACAATAGTCATAGTTTGCATTGCGGTTTATCAACTCTGACTTCACTGTAGCAAGTGTTTCTGTGTTGACTTCAGGGAAGTATGAAATGTAGACCTGATACGCGGGATACAGAGGAAACAGGATCGTTGACATTATTCGTGGAAATGAGTCTATTATGAAGTTTTATGAGTATGATGAATCGCGAAATATGATGTAGGTCGCGATCCATTTCTAAAGCTAATTCGCGCTATCAAGACTCGTAGAATTACACTACTTACTGCAAACTCATTAGCATTTAATGGCTCTGAAACAAGAAAACCATATGTGTCTCCTCTAGCATTATTCCATAATTCAAAACTGTTGCAATCCTGTCAAAACTCGCTCATACTGCCACCGTCCACACATTGCTGAACTATCACATCACATCAGACAACCCACATAAGCTCGATATTCATACTACCAAGTCCTCACGCTGCAACGCTCACATCCAAAATCAATCATATGGACTTGAATTCTGCGATAAACAAAACGGTGGATAGCTTTTTCCCGGAGAAATCAAGCGTTCATGAACTATCCCCCAATTCAAGTGCTCGTATCTATCCTGAGCTCCTACTACATCTGTCCCAGCACGGAAACAAATACTACACATCCCTTCAGAAATACAGCCGACAGTTTATCGATGACCAGGAAACCACAATCACGCAATTTTCACGCACGAAACTCTCGGAAAGTATGGCCAGTACTATACACGGCTGGGACGACACAGAGACGGGCTCAAATCCAATAAAAGAGACCTCTAATCTGCTATCGGGAAACAACGCAGCAAACTCTTTGTTTTCGTGGTCTTCAGGTGACAAATATATTGCTGCTCGTAAACTCGAGCTTTTGCACAAAAACGAGAGCAAGGGCCGATCCAGTGGCTCAAATACCCTCGGGCTGTCCGGTGAATCTGTGGATTCCGACAAATTGCCTTCATCCTCGCGGGCCAAGTTCCACTCATCGCAAAGGCTACATAATGTTGTGGAAAAGGAGAGTAACAAGTTCATTCAGGATCGGATAGAGATTATTAAGGCCCACCATATGAAGCAGGCATCAGAGCGCATCAGCCAGCGTAAACGGGCCGACCACGAAATGCATTTGCGCCGGCTTAAGTTGAAGGAAGAAAAGTATGAAAAAGCACTCAAAGCCGCCATAGCTTCTCAGAATACCCGCCGCAACACCGGGTTTTTTGGCTCGCTCTTTGGCTCGAAGCCCGTTTCGAATAGCTTCACTCTAGACCTCATTGATACCGACACGTTCTTTACGCTGCCAGCTTCAGTTCAGGACTCACCCACGATAAGCGCTTCATCCCAAGAAGAGGTGCATGCCTCGCCAGGCGGTGCTCCAGGCCCGGCTCTTGACATTCTTAAAGGGCAGGATAAAATATCCACAATTTCCAGCCCAGGTGGGTCCTCGAAACAGCTGCATGCTGCACACGAGCTACTCGACACAATACCAGGCGCACCACTAGAACCAACAACGAAAGGCAACGCGTCGGTGGACTTACTCGTTCTTTGAAATGACTAACACGACGTATATTTCCTAAACCTAAGATGCCTCTGACTTTTCTGTCTCTATAAAACAGTTGATCCCCATAAATGCCTCCTCCAATGCTCGCTCAAACACAGTCTTGAGTCTCCATCCAGCGCCCAAGAACTCCCGGTTCTGCGAGAGCTTGTTGACGTATGGGTCGTAGTATGTGTCTGTAATGTCTAGAATATCCTGAGCAGGTTTGCCCAAAAGCTGATATTGTTTATGCAAGTCTCTGTCTCCACAGAACGGCGTAAATGGGCTTTGATGGCCGTCATCGCCTTGGTCCTTCTTCCCAGAAAAGTTGTTTGATTGGAATTTCTGGTCCAATTGGCTGGATATCTGTTGTAGTTGTCTCTTTCGTAAAGAAGAGCGCTTCAACTGGAGGGACTTTTGTTGCTTCATGATCTCTTCCGCGTTGGCGTCGGAGGACTGCAATTTCTCCATCAACTCGGATCGCTGCTGCTTCTGGAACTCGACATCCTCGGCTTCCATCTTCTTTTGAATGCTCAACTTCTCTTGTTTTAATCTCTCCATGGCATCTTGGTATTTGTTCACATCTGCGTCTTTTTGGGATTCTCTCATGGCAATCTCGAGGATCTCGATCTTGTGCTCTGTCTCGTACTTGCGGACTTGGTTTTCCGTTTCTTCCACGTCAATTCCCTCGTTGAGGTTCATGATAATTTCCTCCACCATCTCCAAATACTCGTTGTACTCCTTTAGGCCGGTAAAGTCCTCCTGTGTCTTGTTGTAGATGCCCAGAATGCGCTTTCGGATATCAATCTCCCGCTCAATTCGAATGTCGTCAAAGACTTGTTTCTTGAATCGGTTTTTCCTGATAATCTTCGTGCACTTGGGGTAAGGACACTGTGCTGGGCCCAAGGAAAAGATCCGGTCAACACATGATTCGCATATCTTGTGATAACATTCCGGATTGATGAGAAATGTCATATTAGGAGACAAATATCGGTCTGTCTTACAGATCGGGCACATGTCCCGTGACAAGTCTTCATTCATGGTGTGTGGTGGTTGTCTTTTGTTGTACAGTTTCTAGAAAGAGATATCTATATATGTCAGCTGAAGCGCACCGTATGCAGTGCATATGGCAAATGCTTACTAACAGTCTATAATAAAAAGCTCCTCGCACTAGAATAACAGTGAATTATTCATCTGATTTTCTCAATCCATCGAGGTATAGATGCATTTCCTTTTGGTTCCCTATGGTGTCTGCACTAAGGGTATAATTTAGTTTCCATTAATGCTACGCTGGGGAATTTCGCGGCCACACTATCTTGCGCGCAGAGTATTCAAAGCTAATATACTACACTAAGCACAATTACTTCACATTAACCCTGAACTTTCTGCAATCTGACAATAGTTGCCACTGGAGTAATCTGCAGACTAGACATGGACCCCATTGCGCCCTTGGCGTTTCCCTATTCAGTTTCGTCATCCGCCAAAACCGCGCTAGTGAACTTGTACATCACTGATGACAGCGACACTTCCCGAGTGGCGGTATCAATCCAAGACGATCGATGCTCTCGGATTAGTCATGTTCATAGTGATAGTATGGAGCCGGTGGGTGGACGAATGCATTATGTCTCCGACGAAGACCCTGAGAGCCCACTTCTTCTATCTGTACCCAGTACTCAAAACCGCCTAAAGTTGGAGCTAGATGTCGGCGAATTAGCCCCAGATAGCAGTCTATTGATTCTCAAAAGCTACGGCTCCGAACCAGATTCAAATAGAGTCGTGGAGTACCTACGAGGCATTGGTGACAGCCGCACTATGGATATCTCCAAAATCACCCTTGATCAGTTGACTCTGACTCGCCAGCACTCCTCAAATATCATCAGCGACACATTTGTTGCGCACAAAGCAGCGGGGCGAGTCTTGTCTGTATCCTTGTGGTCACAAACTGCGTCCTCGAATACCCCTAGCTTCATATTCTCATTCAAGTTCTTTGTGTCCGCTTCTCTTCCCAGCAAAACGAATTCGCCTGCAATCCCCAACCCTTCCAGGTTTGAGAATGGTCTCTCCGATCTTCCCGAAGTTGGTCCAAGGGAACTCAGTGCACAAATGAGCGATTTGAAGATTAGACACGCCAGCGGCGAACTCCCGAAGGATGGTAAAGACTTTAACTTGTCCGATTTGCGCAAAGCTTTCAACTTTAACATACATGACGGACCTGGCTTCCGCAAAATGCTACAATTCTATGAGAACAATACTCCTCAGTTAAAACGAGCCATTCTCACCTTCCAAGATGAGGTTCGCAGCCTTGAAATTTGCTCTAAACGGCTATTGTCTACTCGAAACAGAATTGTTGACATTCTAGATACAGTGGTGCAGGTTCAGTTCAACCCTTTACTAGAAAAACTCGACATTGTTAGGTCTTTCGCTCAAAAATTTAAAACGGCTTTTGATCACGTTGAGAAGATCATTAACTTCATGGTGAAGGATGTGTTCAGTCAGCAGTCCATTCCGAAAATGGTGGCTTATTGCATTTCTTCACAATCGTCTGACTACGAGCCCGCCTCTTCCAAGAAAGCTTTCGAGAAGCAGTCAAAAGAATTTTATGACTGGTTACACAAGTATCTCTCGAATGAGAAAGACAGGCCTGAGCTGAAACTTCTTCTTAAAAGAAAGAACTTTGAACTTTCGAAATTCGACTACTTAAATTCCTTGAACTTAACTTGCAACAACCAGTATCTAAATCAGTTGTTTGAGAATATTTTGAAGTTTTCTAGTTTGCCGGTGACGGAAAGTGGCTCCCTCAACTACAAGCTATTTCTCGACAACAAAAAAAGTCAAAGTCTTCTAAACGAGAACTCCATTCTTTACCTAAATGGCTTGTCAAGGTTCAACAGCGAAAAGCTTCAGTTCCGTCAAATGATTGAATCTTGCCGAACCAATGAGGAGCTTACCAACCTTATAAAGCGCAATCCTCTTAACCCATCTCCTGAAGATGACGTGGGCAGCCATCTCCACTCGAATATCCTCACAGTTTCAAAGAAATCACATGATGATCTTCCTGCTATCGATCTCGATTTGGTGTTTCCTAACTCTCTGTTGACCACGCCACCACTTGCATCTAAGGGGACCTCAATGATGGACCTTGATGTGGATCAAAATCCAAATATCTCTGGAATCTTATACGCACTTGGTGGACAAGGAAAACCAGGATGGCACAAAGAATGGGTCGTTTTGAAAAAAGGTCAGTTAATGGAATTTTCTGACTGGAGAAATGGTACACAGCCAATCAATAAGGCTATCGATATCGCATTGGCGAGCGTAAAACCAATCAATAAAGAAAAAAGACAGTTCTGTTTTGAAATCATCACATCTAAAGGCCAAAAACATATTTTCCAGGCCACCAACAACGACGAAAGAAATCAGTGGATAAAGGCTTTATATAATGCTGGGCAATTAACAGAGAGGCTCATCAAGAAACCAAAACCTATCAATACTGACTTTGCAAGCGCTCAGAGAAAATCGAGGTATGAAGACAGAGGTTCACCAGTCTCGATAGTTTCTGGAAGCTTATATCCTGTTAATGACTGTTTGATGAGTGTTCGATCAATAGATGATAGTGATAACAACATTTGCGCTGATTGCTCATCTACAGAATCTACAGAATGGCTTTCGTGCAACTTTCTTGTGGTTGTCTGTGTAAAATGCTCCTCGTGTCATCGCAATATGGGGTCACATATATCGAAAATCAAGTCTTTGAAGTTAGACAATTTCTTAGATGAGAGCAAGGTCTTGCTTCGGTACGTGAACAATAGGTCTGCCAACTCTTACCTCGAAGAGAACGTGACCGATAAAATCACTGCAAACGTCACTGACGAACAACGTTTACGATACATTAATCACAAGTATGAGCATCGAACTTTCATCAAGCCCATCGCCAACCTCAACTCATTGCTTGTTGAGAGCATTCAATCCCTCGCAATTTTAGATAGCATCAAATATCTCAATTGTGGAGCCAACCCGAATATCAACTTGCAAATGTCAAACCCCGAATGGACTGAACCCATGACAGTGCCTCTCTTTGAGTATTCATTGAGAAAGAAGGTCGAGGTAAATGAGGGAACTTTAAGCAACGATTACTACGTATTCTCTGAGCTTTTGATTCTTCATGGATTCAAATTGGAAGGCCTCACGTCCTTACATCCTGAGATTATCGACAGTTACGGAGCAAAAGCTTATTTCTCTAAAAGAAGAGCTCGCATAGTTGGAGGTGAGCAGACTTCCTAGCCAGTTTAATATAACCTTTTCATATACAATTCAATAATTCCGCTAGTGAACTAGGTTAAAAAGAATAAAATAATGCGATTTCTGTGGATCGAACACAGGACCTTCAGATCTTCAGTCTGACGCTCTCCCAACTGAGCTAAAACCGCACGATGAACCCATGCCGGGACTCGAACCCGGAATCTTTTGATTAGAAGTCAAATGCGCTAACCATTACGCCACACAGGCAAGTCTTGAAGTTTATCTATGCTATTTTAACACATCATTTATATTATATTGTGTAGCTAGTTTCACCAATTAACTCCACGTAATTTAATAAAGTTGCGCTAGAGTGTGTGTTGTCGTCATAAGATCACGAGGTCTATTAAATACCTGAATCCTTAATTGAACTTAAAGTTTCGCGGTGCATCTGTCATATCCACACATTGTTCTCATCTCATGTATGGGTATGAGGAGAGTACTCAACCTTTTTAGACGCCCAATTCATTTCCATCATTACAGATACTCTATGAACAGCACTCTTCAGAAAAGCATCACATTCAACGAGCCCGAGCAGCACATCAGAAATCTTTTGCTTCTGTTCTGCGACCACTATAACTCTAATGTACCTGCAGAAGATCAGCTAGTGCTCCGTATTACCGGAGGTTGGGTCCGAGACAAGCTCCTCGGCGGCAACAGCAATGATCTCGATATAGCAATTAACGTTCTCTCTGGTGAAACGTTCGCTCTGGAATTGCTTACATGGGCCGAGGCCAACAATATTGACTTGGGAAAGCATCTGTCGAGTTTTTCCACCATAAAAAAAAATCCAGAAAAGTCTAAGCATTTAGAGACGTGCACAACCAAACTCTTCGGGTTAGACGTTGATTTTGTCAATCTCAGAAACGAACAGTATACTGAGGGCAGCCGTGTGCCAATCATAGAGTGTGGTACAGCAGAGGAAGATGCGCTCAGACGAGATGCCACGCTTAATGCTCTTTTTTACAATGTCAACAGCGGCCAAGTCGAAGACTTCACCAATCGTGGCCTAGATGATTTGAAAAGTGGCATTCTCCGCACGCCTTTGGCGCCACTCAATACATTTTTGGACGATCCACTTCGGATTCTTCGATTGGTGCGTTTTGCGTGCCGCTTCAATTTCACCATTGAGCAGGACACTTTACGTGCCATGGAAGACGCTCGGATGAAAGAAGCTCTCGAGTACAAGATCAGCCGGGAGCGTGTGGGTGTTGAGTTGGAGAAGATTCTTGCAGGAGCAAATGTTCCATACGGCTTACGTTTGTTCAACCATATCAAACTCACAGACTGCATTTTTAGCACGGGCGGTTTGATGCACACGATTAAAGAGATCAACAAGCAAGAGGTATTGGACGAGGCCGAGTCGTGCCGAGAGTTGATCAATGTGAGGGTAGATGAGGCAACACAGCTATTTGAGCAGTTTCTTGAATCGGTGCAAAAATACCCCGAGCTCTCCGGTGTTGCGAAAAAGGTGCTTCTGGACAAAGGCGAATGCAAACTCTTTTGGTTGAGCACAATCTTGCGCCCATATGGAAGCATTGCAGTTGAGGTAAACGCAACGAAGCCAAAGTCTGCAAGCTATGTGTGGGCCATCATCAAAGAGGGATTGCGTTTTGGCAAGAGCGACTACGAAAACGCACCTAAGTTGGTAGAAAACTCTGCTGAAAGTCACTTTGCCCAGGAGTTCCATTCAGATCCATCAAAATTCTCCAGATCACAACTCGCCCTCTACATTCGTCATTTTGGGGACCATTTCCACACCAGTGTTTTAACACATGCCTTCAGTGACTACATCGAGTGCTCCGAGGTGGAACCTTCGCTCGAGGTCCATGTGCAAAGAACCGAAGTCGAGTCCTCGGGCGCGCAGAAGGTGATGGAAATTTACGAGTATTTACTCCAATCCGTCAAGGCCGAGCAGCTCGAGGACGTAAATTCTTTAAAGCCCATTATTGACGGAAAAGTGATTCTGAAGGTGTTGCAAAAGAAGCCGGGGCCATGGATGAGCAGCGTGGTGCAGGAGGTGATCCGTTGGCAACTCGATAACCCCGAAAAGAGCGTGGATGAATGCGTGGACCACATCCGGGACCACTGCAGAAATCTTTCATAGAGGCAGGAATAACATGGTCATAATCTATACAAACATTTTATTAGCAGAGCACTTAAGCAGTAGTTGTAGCTGCGAAAATAGCATGTCGCGCGAAATTGGCCTCGATATCATGCCGTTACCGCTCAGATGTCCTGCACCACTGCAGAAAAAAAGTCTGAACTGACTCATACATCACGCACACCAACTCCACACTCAGATCATCCGTTACGTGGCTTTTCTACAATGACAGTGGAAAAGGTGTCTATTCTCGGATCTAAGTCCATCCATGTGGGATACGAGATCCAGGACCACATTGTGGAGGAGATTCTTCAAAATGAGAAGTCGTCTACATATGTCATAGTCACCGACGCTAACATGAAGAAGACTGCTCCTTACAAAAAATTGGTGACCTTGTTTGAGCAGAAACTACTGTCGAACACATCCAGGCTCTTGCAGTACGCCGTTTCTCCGGGCGAGAACAACAAGTCCCGTGAAACCAAAGCTCAGGTGGAAGATTTCTTATTGCTCCAAGGCTGCACCAGAGACACGGTGATAATCGCTGTTGGAGGAGGTGTGGTAGGCGACATGATTGGATTTGTCGCCGCCACTTTCATGCGGGGTGTCCGTGTCATCCAGGTGCCCACCACCTTGCTTTCAATGGTGGATTCTGCCATCGGGGGAAAGACAGCCGTGGACACGCCTTTGGGTAAAAACTTTATTGGTGCTTTCCATCAACCCAAGTATGTCTTTGTTGATGTTTCTTTCTTATCCAGTCTACCAGCACGTCAGTTCATCAATGGTATGGCTGAAGTGGTTAAAACGGCTGCCATTTGGGACGAGACCGAGTTTACCAGACTTGAGAACTTTGCCAAGAAGTTCATTTCTGTGGTGACTGCTGACACAATCGATCTCTCTGTGATTAAAGATGACCTTGTGCAAACGGTTCTTGGTTCCATCAAAGTCAAGGCAGACGTGGTCTCCAAAGACGAAAAGGAGTCTAGTTTAAGGAACTTGCTTAACTTCGGTCACACTATCGGTCATGCTATTGAAGCCATTGTTACTCCACAGGCCTTGCACGGTGAATGTGTGGCGGTTGGAATGGTTTTGGAAGCTGAATTGGCTAGATACTGGGGTATTTTGAGCCCCACTGCCGTTGCCAGATTGACCAAGTGTATTTCGGCATACAACTTGCCAGTCTCTGTCAACGACCCCATCTTCACGCTGGTAATTGGTTACAAGCGCCATTTTATTCTCGTTGACTCTCTTTTGGCCAAGATGGCTGTGGACAAGAAGAACGATGGCTCCAAAATCAGAACTGTGATCTTGGAGGCTATCGGAAAATGCTACCAATGGAAGGCACATGAGGTATCCAAGCAAGACTTGCGTTTTGTGCTCACGGATGAAACTCTCGTATCGGAATTCGATGCCAAGCTCATCCCAGCACACAGTATTATTACTCCTCCAGGCTCAAAATCTATTTCCAACAGAGCATTGATTTTGGCTGCTCTTGGTCAGGGCACTGTGCGGATCAAGAATTTGCTCCATTCTGATGATACCAAACACATGCTTGCTGCTGTTGCTGCACTCGATGGTGCCAAGATATCCACAGAAGACAATGGTGACACCATAGTCGTTGACGGAAATGGTGGCAATCTCGTCACGTGTGATGAGCAGATCTACTTAGGAAATGCTGGCACCGCATCAAGGTTTTTGGCGTCCGTTTCTGCTTTGGTCGGAATCAACAAATCTTCTAACGATTACACCATTATTACTGGTAATGCAAGAATGCAGGAAAGACCTATTGGCCCATTGGTTGATGCCTTGACTGCAAACGGCTCCAAAATTGAGTACTTGAACAGTGTCGGATCTTTGCCATTGAAAATTCAGGCTGGTCAAGGTTTGAAGGGTGGCAGAATTGAATTAGCCGCCACGATTTCTTCGCAATATGTTTCTTCCATTTTAATGTGCGCTCCTTATGCCAAAGAAGAGGTTACATTGGCCTTGGTCGGCGGAACTCCAATCTCCAAGTTGTACATTGATATGACAATTGCAATGATGAAAGATTTTGGTATCACGGTGACCAAATCCTCTACAGAAGAGCATACCTACCATATTCCAAGAGGTGTTTACAAGAATCCAGCTGTCTATGAAGTGGAATCTGATGCTTCCTCTGCAACTTACCCGTTGGCTTTTGCAGCAATCACAGGTGTTTCCTGTACTGTTCCTAACATCGGGTCATCCTCGTTGCAAGGAGACGCTAGGTTCGCTGTGGAAGTCTTAAAGCCAATGGGATGTAAAGTGGAGCAGACTGCTACCTCGACAACTGTAACAGGTCCACCAAGAGGTACTCTCAAGAGGTTGCCCCATGTTGATATGGAACCTATGACAGATGCATTCCTTACCGCCTCTGTTGTTGCTGCTGTTGCCAATGACTCTCAGCCAACACAAATTACAGGAATTGCTAACCAAAGAGTCAAAGAATGTAATAGAATCTTGGCTATGGTTGATGAACTCAGAAAGTTTGGTGTTGTTGCAAGAGAATTACCTGATGGAATTGAAATTTTCGGTATCCCTATTGACAATTTGATCACACCATCTCTCGAAAAACATGGTGTTAAAACATATGATGACCACAGAGTTGCCATGTCATTCTCCCTTTTGGCGGGCTTGTGTAAAGAACCAGTCTTAATCACAGAGAGATCGTGTACTGGCAAGACATGGCCTGGTTGGTGGGATGTTTTACACACCGACTTCAAAGTGGCTTTGGACGGTTACGAACCAAAGAAAGACTTGCTGGATATTAGCATGCTTACTAACAAAAAGGCAAATGGTAACAGATCTATTGTGATTATTGGAATGAGAGCCGCCGGGAAGTCTACTTTAAGCAAGTGGATTGCCAATGGTTTGGGTTTCAAAGTCTTGGATTTGGATGAAGTTTTTGAGGAACAGTACGGTGATATCAGACCATTCATCAAGGAGCATGGCTGGGAAAAATTCCGTCTGCTTGAAGCCAACATTGCGAAAGAGGTTTTAGCTAAATATCCGACAGGCTATGTTTTGGCAACCGGTGGGGGTGTTGTCGAAGGCGAAGGCTCCAGAGATCTTTTAAAGGGCTTTGTCAAGAGTGGAGGCATTGTTCTTCATTTGCACCGTGACATTGACGAGACTGTCGTGTTTTTAAGCTCTGATACTACAAGACCAGCTTATGTGAGTGAAATTAAGGAAGTTTGGCAAAGAAGAGAGAAATGGTATCATGAATGCTCGAACTACTTCTTTTACTCGCCTTACTGTGGTACTGAACAAGAGTTCGGCCAGTTAAAGCAATCATTTCTTAGATACTTGAAGACAATCACAGGATCTCGTGACCGTGCCATCTTGAGTGAGAAATCATTTGTTGCAACTTTGAAGTACGAGGACTTATCGGATTGTGTTGATGAAATAGAGGACCTTGTTGCTGGTTGTGAAGCAACCGAGTTGAGAGTGGATTTCTTGAAAAAACAGGATCCTATGTTTGTTGCGGAACAGGTGGCTTTGCTCAGAAAATCTACCAACTTACCTATTGTCTTCACTGTTCGCACTCAAAGCCAGGGTGGCAAGCTTTCTGACGATAGAGAAGACCAATTGGCCGAGTTGAGCTTGATGGCAATAAAACTTGGTGTTGATTTCCTTGATGTACAGTTAGCGAGTCTGACATCTCTTTTGCGTCAAATTATTGGCAACAAAGGCTTTACTCGTGTGATTGCAACTTACATTGACCTTAACGGCGATTTGTCCTGGAAAGATGCAGAGTTTGATAACAAGTACAATCAAGCTATAAGTTCAAATGCTGACATCGTCAGATTGATCGGTTCCTCTTCAAACTTCCAGGAGAATATCAACCTTGAGCATTTTAGAGCGAGCCACAAAGAGTCACCCTTGATCTCTTACAATCTTGGAGACAAAGGAAAGCTTTCTCGGGTGCTCAATGGCTTCATGACACCAGTAAAGTGTAATGAAGCAAATGCAGAGGCCGGGGAACTTACGTTGAGTCAGGTTAACGAGCAATACACTGCTCTTGGTGGTATGTCTCCCAAGAAGTTTGCTGTTGTTGGAAGCCCCATCTCCCATTCGAGGTCACCATTTCTTCACAATGCCGCCTACAAAAAGTTTGGTTTGAAGCATGAATTTAGTATCTTTGAGACAGATGACGCCAAGAAGGTTCACGATGATCTCATGACCAAAGAGGACTTTGGAGGATTGGCTGTCACGATACCTTTGAAGTTGGACATCATGAAGTATGTGCACGAATTGAGTGATTCCGCAAAGATCATCGGTGCTGTCAATACAGTCACTCCAATTGAAGGCCAGCCACAAAAGTTCAGGGGAGACAATACTGACTGGTACGGCATTAAACAGTCCTTCACCAGAAATGGATTTACCGCCAGCAGTACCGCTATCATCAATGGATTAGTGGTTGGCAGTGGAGGAACCCTGAGAGCAGCCGCATATGCATTACGCCAATTGGGTTGCAAAAAGATCTACATGATCAACAGGACTACATCCAAGCTACATGAAGTGAAGAAGGCATTGCCAGAAGACTTCAACATCGAGATATTAGAGACGGCCGAAGAGGTGGACGCTGCTGATGCTGTTTCGTTAGTTGTTTCCTGTGTTCCTGCAGACAAACCCATTGATGATGGTTTGTTGAACAAGTTGGAGAAACTCCTACACAATGGAGCGCAAAACCAGCAAGGCGGTTTTAAGCCCACTCTTCTCGATGCTGCTTACAAGCCTAGAGTCACTCCAATCATGAAAGTTGCTCAAGACAAATTCCACTGGAAAGTCGTGCCTGGAGAAGAAATGTTGGTGAACCAGGGAGTTTTGCAGTTTTCCGTCCATACTAAGCTTAGTCCACCTTACAAGCTTTGCTATGATGCTGTCGTACACGGGGCCTAAATTATGAGCTGCAATATATATAGAAAATATATAACTCGTGAAGTTGCTATGATCACGCGCTGTTTCAACGTCTAATGTTTCTTTAAAGTGGTACCTGCGCATACTCATGCAATGTAAAGATAAGGTTACTCATTGCCTACATGACATTAATTTAGCTCGATGGGATCGTTGCATCGTCGGTTGTCAATGAACCGAAAGGGTATTTTCTCGTATTTTTGAATTTGAGTGGATTTCCAATTTATCCTGCCAGTACAAATTCTAGGCAAATTTTGCAATCTCAAGGCGCGTAGTATACTTGCGTGTCGCTTCAGCCTGTAGCGAACGAAATAAAATAAAAAAAATAAGTCATCTACAGGCGTGCATATATAGTCATCACCGGCACGCTCCGATACTCCACTTTACATTTCAAATAGCACACTCTACAAAGCCAACTTTGACATGGAACACGCCATTTCCCGTTTGCGTGTCTCCATAGTGAGGAGAACATTCTCGAAACAAAATCATTTCCAGAGCATATCGCTTCTCCACACAGGCGCCAAGCATCGAGATATCAAACAACAAGGACATGAACCAAAGAACAAGCACAGCCAGGGTATCGAGAATAGCCAAGATATCGGGAGAGGCCAAGCATCAGACCAAGATGCAGAAGCCTCCGGCAGCGGGCACAGCTTTTTTGGCTCGTTAAAATCATACTTCTCCATGGAAAAGCTGCAACGACAGTTAGACATTGAGAAGCGAGAGGAACGAGAAAACGCCTCCAATCCCTTCATCCAATACCCCCTCATAACAAAAGAGCAGATGCGGCGCTTGTCCAACGATGCGTTCAAATTCGAGTTTGCTTATTCCTCTTACGCGCATCACAGTTCCAACAGCGACCCCACCATTCATTCTTTGAGTGATCTCACAGACCCAGCACAACTAAACTCTCTTCTACCTCGGAGAAGACCCCACGGTTCTCCCAGTGACACACTTTCTATCAAAGCCGGCGATGACGCCATGTTAGTGTCCCCTACGGTGATGGCCATAGCAGATGGCATTTCAGGCTGGGAATCCAAAGGAGAGCAGTGCTCTTCAGGAATATGGTCCCGGTCAATGTTGGAGACTTTGAGTCGTTTGATGACCGAGTACAAGTTAAGCCATGCGCCCCACTCTTTGAACAGTAGAGACGTTGACGAAATTCTTGACGACTCGTTCTTGCATACCTCGCATCTTATGGATCTTCAGGGCTTAAAGGGCTCTTCGACGCTCATCTTAGGAATGCTCGTCGGTGACTCGTTGAAGTACATTAGCATCGGAGACTCTAAACTTTACGTCATTCGTGATGGCGAGATCATCAAGGAGAACACCGAGCAGATGGTGGACTACTTGGTGCCCCAACAGATCGGAACGCAAACGCTAAACAGTCTACCCTCGGAGATGGCCATAGTCGACGAGGTGCCGTTACAGCCCGATGACATCATAGTCATGTGCTCCGACGGTGTGTCCGATAATCTCTACAGCTGGGAAATTCTCCAGGCCTTGGATGAGTACTTAAACTTTAAAAAGGACAATTTACGCAGTGTTCCTGCCAAGATATTGGCGAAGTGTAAGGGAGTTGCGTTTGATGATAATGCATACACCCCATACAACGAGAAAGTCAACGAGCTCCCAAGCAAGCGTATTGGGAAGCTTTTGAGTTTGGGCGGTAAACTAGACGATATGTCTCTCTGCATTGCCCGCGTGGTCGAGAATAAAAAGGCCTGAATGATAAGTTCATCAAATTTACATCCGTTCAGCATATAGCAGAATATTTTATTAGCTAATCTTATAACATTTATACGTTGGCCACCTCCGAGAAATATTGCCTCAAAATCAAGGAAAGCATTTCTGGAAGCTCATTTATATCTCTGACCACAACGTAGAACTCGAATGGGAAAGTGTCCAAATAATTATCCACCTTCAAAGTCATAGCGCCGGTGACTGGGTCCGCAACATAGCTGACCTGAGACATGTCTAGAATAGACTCGTTAGTAGTAATGCCGTCAATGACGACGAACACGAGCATAACCTTTTCTTCTCTGGCTCTCCTCACCAACCTCTGTACTGTGTCGTGATCTTCGCAAACACCATCGGAAATGATGATTTGCAATTGCCACAAGTCACTGCTCGAGGATGATCTAGCATTTTCAAAAATCTTCAACGATTTCTGGCATAATTGCTTGATATCTGTGCGCTCTTGCTTGAAGTCAAACCACTTGAAAACGTTGGCTCCAGTTTCCAGGTTAAATGGCTTGTCGAACGGATGGACCAATTTGACGTCCTCACCGAATCTCACCACCGATAATCCACCACTCTCCAATTGAGTGAGTGCCTTCGAAACAAGAGCAATACTATTGAAGGCGAGTTCAGTACCCTTGCTTTCGCTCATGGACTTGGAGTCATCGACCGCAATCATGATTTGATACTGCCTCTTAGAAGGCTTGGTCCGTCTGAGCCAGATCTTGTCTTTGCGGAAGTCAGAAGCAATGTATGAGATAATTCTCTTCATGTTCAACCTCTTTCCGGTCTTGTAGTCGCCTCTTAACTTGGTTGCCAAAGTAGGCTCCAAGATAAGTCTCAATTGTTCACTCAACCCTGAGGCCAACTCTTGTGTTGCGATTTCACTATTTCTCCACAAGTCTCTTGCTTCATTGAGGTCCATAGCTGGAACATCTTCGCGATTGATCACATAGTCCTCCTCCCTATAGGATTCTAACTCGTGCTCAGCTTCAGTTTCATCTTCCCGCTCCTGGGTTTGAATGACCCCGTCTTCGTCTCTCTCTTCGTCGACCTTCCTCTCGCCAACGACGCCACCCTTTGTCTTGCCCTCGAAGTCATCTGCGTCTTCGACTGCTTGGTCCTGGACTTCTTCTGTGTTTTCGTCGACTTCCATATCGTCCTCTTGCTTTATGTTGACATCCTCTGGAGCGTTCTCCTCTTCCTCTTCCTCATCTATAGCCATATCTTCGTCAATGCTCTGGACTTGATCTTTGTTGTCTGCAGCACCGAGAGCTTGGGTGTCATGCTTCGTGTTTTCACCGTCAACATGTTCAAACTCGTCGGGTTTGACATCTGCCTTTTCCTCGGTCTCTTCCTTCTCTTCCGTGGAGGCTTCTTTGATTTCCTGGCGTCTGCGATGAAATTCCTTCAACGAGTCCCCTAATTGCTTCAAGGACTCTTTCATTTCATCTCTAGCCTGGTCCTCTGATGGCGCTTCTTCCTCTTTGCTTTCGTCTTGATTTTTCTCTGCAGATGCAGCACCCGTGGTACCAATATCATCTTTGTCCTCAAGAACCTGATTGTCTGCACCTTCTCCTTGTTCACCTGCTTCAGTCTTGGTGGCATTGTCCATGTCAATGTCTTCGTTATTGTCATTGTTTTCAGCTCCATCCTCGCCTTCAGCTGCATCTTCTCCGTTCTCTGCGCTTTCATCTTTTTCCTCTTCTTTAGGCTCCTCCTCTTCTTCTGGGCCTTTAGCGGTCTCTTCATCAGATTGGCCATCCTGTGCTTCCTCATCAATATCCTTGTCAGCACTTTCAACCTCTTCCTCTTTGCTCTCATCGTCTCCTTCAACACCTTCCTCGTCAGAAGCCTCGACGTTTTCTTCGTTTTCTTCGGCACCCTCCTCGTCGTCTTTGCCGTTTTCTTCCTCCTCTTTCTTAGAATTGTCGTCTTCAACTTCTTCTTCATCGACATCCATCTTGTCTTCAAACTCCTCTTCATCTTCTTCACCCTCGCCGTCTTCCTCATCATCTAAATTCAAATCTTCTGGAAGGTCCAACGCTTCAGTGTCAGGAACGTGATCGTCTAACTGCTCGTTTTCATCATTTTTCACTTCATCTTCCTGTTCTCCGACGTTGTCTTCTTCTTCGCCATTGTCATTGTCTTCTCCATTGTCTTCATCCTTCTTCTCATCACCTTCCTCCTTTTGCTGCTCTTTCTCATCCTCGTTTGCTTGCATATCGTCGTCATCATTTGCTGAGTTCTCTGGCATCTTATCCAGATCCTTCTCTTTCTCATCCTCCTTGACTTCCTCGTCCCACATTTTTTCATCCACAGCATTTGGATCAAGATCATCTATATCATCGACTTCTTCATCTAAATCTTCTTCATCCTGTTCATCCATATCCTCATCTTCCTTTTCTTGGTCAGAAGCTTCCTCCAAGTCACCAGCCATATCTCCTTCGATATCGACCGCGTCATCATTCTCCTCTTGGTCTTCGTTCTTGTCCTTCTCTTCATTAGGTTGCTGTGCATGCTCCAACAAATCGTCGTCTTCCTCGGCATCGTTGGAGTTATTGTTGGCACCATCCCCATCACCTAACCCTGTACCGTCTTGCATATTCTTGTCTTCCTTTTGTTCGTTAGGACCCTGAGGGGAACAGAAACCTTCGGTGGCGAGTGTGTGCAAACACTTGACCAATATGAACGTGGATTTCGAGATGGCTGTATAGTTGTGCTTAGCCTTCTCTAACAACAGAATACAAAGATTCTGGTATTGCGTGATCAAAGGCAACGTAAAAGAAACCAAGGCAAGAATTGTAGCAGAGGTCTCAGGAGTCTGCTCAATCTTAAGAATTGATTCTCTGGCTGATTTTAAAGTCGCCAAAATCTTGGAGTGATGAGTGAGCTTTAGGCTTTTAGTCAATCTTTGTTGAGAAAGAGTAAGCCACTCGTCGCTTTCATCAGAGATTTCCTCTGTTTGTAATTCGAGAACCTTCTGAACCGCCAAGATGGCTGATGTAGAAGCCTTTCTCAAAATTGTTTCAACATTCTCCACCGTATGGAAGTCACTTATGTCGGTGCACAAGTCCAACAGTGGCTTGAATGCTAACTTTTGGATGAACGTCAAGACAACGTCGGCGACGAATCTCAAATTATGATTCGTAGTGGCCCAAGTGTTCAATGCATGAATTGTATCGTTCAAGTAATCTTTGAAAAGTGCCACAATATCTTTTTCGGCAGTAGTGAAGAGTCTCGACCCTTGTTTCGGCAATGCAGATGTAACCTCAGAGCACTTACCCTTGAGTTGGGAAAATATGGAGACGTCCACAGCTTCGACTCCAAGATACAGCGCTGAGCCCAATATATCACTTGCATAGTCATATAGCCTGTTTAAATTGGATGACAAATGTCCGATCTCCTTCAAATTGAGTTCCAATGATTCCACAATGGAAGCCTGAATTAAATCTTTATTCTCATTCCTGTTTATGGCTTTAAATTCCTCAGCCAAAATTTCGAGTTCTTCAACGGTCTCTGACAAGCCCGAGATTGGGCCTCGAGTTGTAAGCAAAGAGAACAACAAGTTCTCCGCTGCCGCAAGGCCCTTTTCAAGATCGGCTTGGGGCACTTCCTCATTTCCACCGCTAATTGCACTTCTCAAACGTGGCAAGATTTCAAGACACCTGAAGTAGTGGCCATCAAGACCTTTCACTGAATCGAGCTTGAAAGGTACAGAGTTGACAAGTATCAAATTAACCGTAGCCAAAACCTTCTTTATGTCCGATTTTACTGTCGTTCTAACTCCAATTCTTCTCAACTCTTTAAATGTGTCACTGAGTAATTTATGCTTTTGAGACTTTAAGGAGGCGACAGTCTTCTTTGTATCATCATTCATCACGCTGGGAGTTTCTTTTCTAAGTCTCTCCATTTCTTCCACAATGTCTTTTGTGAAATCGTACAAAGAAGGCACCAGGTCATTTGAAATCCGCTGAATGTACACTTTCATATTGTTCTCAACAATGTTAATGTTTTTCAAACGAGCTGGCCTTGTGCTCCAGCTTTCGATTCTTTCGCATTTAGAAATAATACTGAGCTTTTCATCTTTGGTCAAGTCCGCCAGATTCTTGAGCTTGAGCTCCACGGTCCCTCTCTCGGTAACCGCATCAGTTTTCGGAATTCCCGCTTCAATGATAGGAGCGACGGGTGTTGCCAATAAAGAACGGTACTTTCTCACAATCTTGTAGAGATTATCGTGAGACTTTTTGGAGCTTTGTCTAAGAGCGTCAACGTTCACATCCTTCCAGCTAGCGAGTAGAATCACCTCTGAAATGCCCTTCTCCAAGGTCTTTTTAGTAGTCTTGACAGTCTCTTCAATGTGAGGAATAAACTGCTCGTAGAACCGAATGAAATTGCCGAGTCCATTTGTCATATACTCCTGTGACGTGTCCAAACTTTGAAGGTGGTTATAAAACGCCTTGACTAGGTTCAATCTAGGTTGAAATTCACCAAATGTCGTCTCACTCATAAAGATATTCAAAGCACCGAGTATTTGAACAACAGATGGTTTCTCGTCGTATTCCTCACTCAGACTAGCAGGTACGATGATAGTTTCAAACAAATGGAACCACCATTTACCAATGGATGTCTGGCATTTCAAATCTTCCTGATTGAATAAAGTCTTCCACGAGGAAAGTTCAAGTCTTCTCCAGGACACAATGAGATCTATGAGGTCTTCATAAAGTACCTTGAGAGAAACTTGACTCGAAGCAAACTTTTCCCATTCATGAATGAAATTGAAGATAATTTCAATCTTGTGCAACAATTTATGAAGGGGAAAACTTGAAGGGTAGCTCAAGAACTCATCAACTGACCTAGCAATGTTTTGGAGAGTGGCATGTTCTGGCCATTGTAACAACAATTTTGCAATAAAATTGTGGATGGAAAGAGTGACTTTCATTGCTCTCTTGTACTCAGCAGGATTTGGTTCATGGTAAAAGCTGATTTCACTGCCAGATTCAATCAGAAATTTTTCATGAGAAGTTTTCATATTTATCAACAAGGCAGCCATCTGCGAGGAATTGTTCGTTCCATTGAACAATTCCGGGTGAAGGGCTTGCATCTCGCAGCAAAGAAGGGACCCTTGTCTTGTGAGTTCAGTCACAGACATCTTTTCGTCCTTCAAGAAGAACGAGATATATGACTTGGCAATCTTGAAATACAACTCATCGTGGGTTTCAGATGAATTCTTTTCATCTGAGCCAAGATCCATCACTTCGTCATAATCAGGGAATAATTGCTTGAAATCTTCCTCAGCATTGTCAGTGTCTTTATGCTTGTAAATGGAACCTTCTTGAGCTGCGATTTCGTCTGCCTTAATCTTACGATATGACCATCTATAGTACAAAGATTGGAAAGCTTTGTTGATCACCTCATCGGACTTAACTGCCTGCGCGAAAGATAAGTTGATGAAGTATAACATCACTTTCTCACTCAATGTCTCAAAGCCGCTCAATTCCTTGTTCAAATTAATCACATCTTCGAAAGTAGACTGTATGGACGACGGGTTCATGAGAGTCTCAATTTCAAGCTGCCACATGGAAGACAATTTTGATGTTGCTTGCTCATTTTGACTGTCAATTTCAAGGAGATTTAATCCCAAGCGGATGCCATAAATATACCCTTTGAGTATATCATTCAAATCTGCGTGTGTAGGATATTTCGCATCCAATCTCATTATGAAATTAGACGAGTTGTTGTGGAACATGCCAACCTTTTGAAGATGGTTTCCGGAAGCGAGATCCTCTGCCGCATTCAAAACTTGCTTGATGGGCTCTATATCAATAGCGGATTCCATGAATGCATTCCACTCATCGAACAATTCGTCTATACTTTCAGAGTTTCTGAAAATTTGGGGTTTGGAAAACTCAATTTCGGCCGCTTCTGGTAAGCCTGATTCTAGTTGCAATCCTTCGTCGCCACTGATTACTCCGCTGACAGTTCTCCAAGACGAAACAACCTTAGCTAAGGCTTCTTGGTGCTTCTGAGACACAACAAAAGACACGTGATCCTCAATTGCAGGATCAAGTGGAGAATTAGGTACATACAACTGTATGCACCCACTAGCAAATAGAACCCATGCCTTACCCAAAGAATTTAAGCGGTTCTCCATCTTGAAGTTCTTCGATGACGAGACCAAGTGCAATGAAGGCAAGAAAAACTGTTCAAATATAATAATGACCGAGGTGTCGCAGGTTTCTCTAACGCCAATCAAAAGTTCTTTCACAGCGTCTTCGTCAATATTTGATAAGTCGCCCAATGCATCTGCAACTTCTAAATCATGAATCTTGAACATTTCTTTGATCCAGATGACAAGAATGTTCTCAAAATTCAATTTCTGATCCGTAAGAATCTCTTTTGAGGATTCAATCATGTTTTTTCCCAAAACCAACACGTCATCTAAGGTCTGGTTCAAAAACTTTCCCTGACATGTCTCAATTTGCACTGTTTCTCTTAAGGCAGAATTCAAGAAGACATTCGTGAAAACTTCTCTGGTAAATGTGTCCTTATTCCAAAGACAATCGAAGATTCTGGGGTAAGGCGCCAACAAATCTGATTTTCTGGCTGCAGCCAACGCTAAAGTTGGTTTTGAAGAATAATTTGCGAGAAGCAATTGTTTCTCGAAACTAGGGTTCTTGAAGTAGTTGCTGATTTCCATGAAGTTGGATAAAGCAGTGAATTCACGGTCAAAAGTGTTAACACGCTCGACAACAAAAGATTCAGCGATGTCTGAAAGTTTCTTGAACGTCGTTGTGAAGCTCAAGAAAATCTTGCTCAAATCAGCATCATTAATTGAATCAGCAACAATTTCGTCATGAATCTCTAGCATCAGTTTTCTAAGTCCAGTGACTTCGGCGTATGTGTCTGGATATAATTTCGCCGAAATGACATCGAAATCGTTCAATAAAGATAAAAGGTTGGCATAGTTGACCCAAGCTTTCTCAGACTTCGGATACACTTGTCTAAAATGATTCCAAATTTTAGTCATGGAAAATCCAGAAGTGAGCTCCAATCCTATTCTTAACGAGGTGATCTCATGTGCAAATTCGTTCACAATTGCATTTGTCTGGTTTTTCTCCAACCAAAATGTGATCATTCCATGGTATACCCTCAATTTCGACACATTTTGCTCTATGGATGCTTGTAACAAACACTCACAAACCGTCTGGAGCTCAGCCAAGTTCTCATATAAGGGATAATTTTGCTCCATGAACTCATTTTCTTTCATTGACCCCTCGAATACCTTGGTGATGAACGAAACAACTGCTTTGAGATATGAGTAAATGTGAATCTGAGGAGCCTTCTTGAGTTCTCTTCCTAATGTAAAAGCTGCTGACTTCTCGATAAAGGATAGGTCACTTACCTTTGCTTGAAGAGCTCTTTCTTCGAGTCTCAGAAGCGTCTTTTGTGAGGTAACTATGCCTGAAGCAACACAGAAAAGCATTGATGACTCTGATCCCTTTAAATCATGTCCCTCGCCCTCTTTTTTGAGGAAGTTGATGATGAAACGATTGATTAAAGGATGCAAAGTCTGGTTGGCAGCGAAATCATCAGTCACAATGCTAGAAGAGCTAGTGTTTGCATAAAGCCTTCTCATGTTCTTGACAAGTCCGCTGTCGAAGAGATATTTGATCAATAAGCAAGTTTGGTCGAGTAATTTAATTTCCAGTGAGGCGAACTCGGTACTTTGAAAAGACTTTGACCAATATTTCACATCACGAAGATGGTCAAACGTGAAAATGCCAGCGAGGGAGTATGCGCCAATATCTGACGAATAAGCGCAATCATGTAAAACTGAGAAATTTCTGATGAAGGAACTTGTAGAGGCAATAAACGCTGAGGCTGGTCTTATCAAATCTTTGCTTTCCACGTTCAAATCTTCCATCAATTCATCCAAGTTTTTAGTGTCATCTCTTTGCAAGTTATCCGCATAACCAAGACATTTCCGATCAAATGAAGTCGATCTTGAGTGCAAGTCCTCCAAGTAGATCTCCACACATCTATTCCGCATGGCACGAGATAACTCACCATATTTGGGGTCGACGGTCAAAAACAATCTAAAGTTTTTGTGCGGAACAATAACTCTAGGTGAGCCATCTTTCTGAGAGCACTCGTTAATGATCAAAGAACCATTTGTCTCCAAAAGAGAATTGAGTCTATCCAAGACTGAGGGGTTGCACAAGTTTGCGTTGTCAAGAACAAGCCAGTCCCCATGTGTGACGGCTTTCACAAGTAGACCGTCAAACCAGTTGAATTTGACGGTTGAGACTTCGCTTAGTTTCTTGTCCAACTCATAAGCCGATATGAGAAGGTGTTGCAATTTTTCATTCTCTGTTTGCGCAACAAACTTCTCGAGCTGTGTCAAAAGTGCTCCAAAATTGCTCACATTGATTTCTGTTTTGTTCATAAATTCAAGAAGTTGCAAACAATCAGTCAAGACGGACTCTTCTGTTTCAGAACTCTTCAAGTTGATAACAACCAAATCATTGAGAAGAGTAAAAATTTGCCTCGTGAGATCATTCACTGATCGTGTAAGATCAAGTTGCTCATATCCACCAAGAATATCCATGCTATCAACGTCGCTGTTCATAGAAAACTCGGAGAGCTTAACGCCCGCAATAGTAGCAAGATACCTGATAAGTTCCGTTTTACCAGCGTTGGTGGGCCCTGTAAAAATGAGAGGCAAGTTTTCATTGACGGCACGAATAGCTGACTCAAGTGCTTTGTAGTTGCATTGGAGTGCGATAAAGTTGGACTTTTCTGACGAGTTGTCGTACAGTATGAGTTGAGATCTCTTCAATACTGATCCGCCAGCCTGTACGTAATTCTCGCCCAAGGAGAAATAAGCATCTTTGTATTCCTGAGAGCCGAACACAGATTCGAATAAGGCCTTTACGCGCTCGCGATCCTCTTGGTTCCTGAACCTGTGACAGATAACCATATCCAAGAAGTCACCAATTGAGACATCAGACGATGTGCCCAAATTGCTTTTTGAATTGTAAAGGCTCAACCAACGCAAAGTATCACGCAAGTTAAACTCCCAAGGACCACCGGACATGCCCCAGCTCTTCTTTATGACAACCTCTTCCTCGAGTTGAGACATGAAGTTGATCATTTTAAGACAACTTTCCTCTGAAATTTGTGGGAACAACTGCTTTGAAATAAGAACCAAATCCTCCTTCTTTAAAATATCCATGTAGACGACAGAGAAACGGTTGACAAAAGACTTGGGTAATCCCTTTCTGCCACCTCCCTGGTATTGAGGATTTTGGGCAGCAAATACCTTAAAATCAGGGTGGCGAGGAAAAGAACGGTCCAATTCTGGAATGTAAGCTTCTCCTCTATGATCCAAACACGCATTCAACCCCTCCAACACAGATTGTGAAGCCAAGTTCATCTCGTCAAGCAAGACCCATTCACCATTTTTCATGGCTCTGAGGAAAGGGGCGTCTCTCCAGACAAATTCTCCAGTCTTGCCTTCTTCCACTGGGGCATCTGAGCCGAACAAGTCAATGAGATCTGTTTGCTCAGACAAATTGATTCTGATCAAATGGTTTCCGGTCGCTTTTGCGATAGCAGATACCAAACTTGTCTTTCCGACACCGGGACTTCCCTCGAGAAGTATTGGCTTATTGACTTGCATGGATCTTATCACCCTCATTGCGTTGGCAGATGTAGTTGGTGCCTGTAAATTGAACAGATCCTCCCATTTGGCACTTGGGAGTCTTGGAACACCAAAAATGTCAGCTTTCAAAGTATCCTCGGTCACTTCGATTAAGTACCTATCTTTCTGAGTAAAGTGGCCTGCTCCTATCAACGAGGACAATTTTTCGATGCAGTTTTGCTTATACTGGGATAGCTTCTCCTCGTTCTCTGCAAGGTATGCAGTATTATTGGTTCCAAGAGCATCCACGAAGACCATCAATGCACCATTCACAAAAGCAATCTCCCTCGAAATGCTGCTTTCACATGAGTTTATGAACTCGACCCATGCCAAAATATCTCTGAGGGAAATAACTCCGCTATTCGCATTACCATTGCCCAATTTCTTTCCGAACCACTCGGAGAATTGCACCATGGCTGTACTCAAATGAACGCTGTCTTCTTGCAATCTCGACTTCACGATTTGTTTGACGTCATTAAAGTCGTCCATAGAAGGCACCCACACCTCGGTAAATCTGTTCCGGAGCGCAGGAGACAATTCTTTCTTGCCGTAGTCACCACCTGGGTTCATGGTTGCCAAAAACTGGAAGTTCTCTGAAGCAGTCAAGAAAGCATCCTCGGTACCTTTTTCAGCAAGCAACAAGCTTCTCTCCGGCTCCAACACTGAATTTAATCTCTCCAAAACCGAATCATCGGCCAAGGAAATTTCATCCAATAAGAAGAATTCTCCCCGCTTCATGGCTTGAATCAAAGGCCCATCGACCCACTCAAATAAAACGTTCGAATTCTTTATCTGCTCGTCGATGCTCTCGATCAAACTTGAGAGTTCGGAGTCTTCAGCAATTGACTTCTTAGCTTTTTCGTAGGCTTTAATCAAATCCTCAATTCTTGAATCCTCAAGAGAAATCTCGATTTTCAAAATCTCAAAAAAAGAGTTGAGGCTCTTCATAAGCTCTGCCCTCAACTCAAACCTATTACGGAGTGGTCTTTGGGCACCCAAAATGTCGCCTGTCTCGGTGTTTTGATGAGCATTGACGGTAACGAGCTCGCGTCCAAGGAGACGTGCAATAATTTGACACACTGTGGTCTTACCGCATCCGGTCTCACCTACCAAAAGAAGAGGTTCTTGGTATTTGATAGACATCGATACCAAAACGGCCAATCGCCTCATGGCTTTGGTCCACACAATGGGCAGGTCCAATTCCATGAGCTGCTTGTTTTCCAAGCTCTCATAGTATGAATCCATGTCAAGTTTGACCCTCATGACTTTCTCGATAGTCTCTTTGACCACTTGCTTCTCTTCTTCGGAACGTACTCTCTCGGCTAAAAGCATGTAGCCGTTAGCTGCAAGTTCTTCGTATCCCACTGCCTCTCTTAAGGCCCATCTGAACAAGTCTCTTAATGTGGCAAATGAGTTCTTTTGCTCAAAAAGCCTTGTGGATTGGCGGCGTACAGAAAGCTGTTTATAGACCTCCACGATCTTCTTTCCATAAGTTGGGGCGATCTGACAACGCTCCTTCAAAATGATTTCGAGTTCGTCCTGAGGTATGTCATCAAAGTGCAACTCAAGGAATCTGTTTCTAAAAGCACGCGAAAGAATCTTTCTACCTCCGTATAGTCCGGGGGGATTTTGCGTGGCAAAGAGCATAAACTCTGGGTGAGGAACAATTACCTCTTGTGTTTCAGGAATGAATAATTCTCTGTTATCATCGAGCAAACGATTCAAGGCTTCCAAAACATCAGTAGGAGCGAGATTCAACTCATCCAAAACTATCCAATGGCCTTTTCTCAAGGCCTCTACCAATACACCTTCTCTGAAGACCAATTTTCCACTTGAGTCAGAGACATAAGTTCCCAAGTATTCTTGTAAGTCAGTGTGCTCATGGTTATTAATTCTCACGAACTTGTGGCCAGTGATACTGGCCAAGTAACTGATCATGGAAGTTTTACCTGCAGATGTCGGACCTTGCACCAAGACAGGGAACTTTCTGCTAGCAGTAGCACGCACCAAATTAAGAAGATTTTTCTCGACAAAAGGGGTGATAATATAGTTGGGGCTGCTTATCTCCCCGGAACCCTTCTTCAACCAGTAGTGCTTAAACTGAACGTACTCCTCGTTCGCAGAATTTGGAGGAGGAGGGCATCTCGAAATCACTTGCTTTGCGTTGCTCAACTTTTCAACGGTGAACTTGGCAATGATTGGTTTCAACTTATTCTCCGAATCTTTGTCGAGTAATGTCAAGAAGGACATGCAGAAACCTTCGTAAAGAGCTCTTCTTAATCCGTAGATGGAAACGATGTCACGCACGTAAGTCAAAGTTCTTGTCAAGGTACGAATACTAAAATGAGGTTTCTGATTGGCACCGTCCACGATCTTGTTGGACTCTGCCAAAGACTTCGCTTCGTAGTATAACTCGGCGATATCCTCGATCACCCAGTCGTCACCCACTGCATACCTGTCAATGTACTTTTCAATAATGGATGTCAAATCCTCTCTATCTTTGTCAGGGGAATGCACATAAATTTCACTGAATCTCGATCTGATACTAAGAGGCAAGTCCCTCTTGCCCACATCGGTTGACGGATTCATACAGCCGAAGATTCTGAAATCAGGATGCGCCTTTATGGCATCGACATCACCTCTTTCACTTAATAAGATGGATCTTTGCTCCAGGTTTTCAGAAAGCAAGTCAGCTATACTCTCCAATGTATCTGGAGATGCAAGATTGATTTCATCTAGAAGAAGCCACTCACCGTTGCGTATAGCCTTCACTAATGAACCCTCAACGAAACTAAAAACAAAGGAGTTTTCGAGGTTTGCGGCTTGTGTAGAAAAGTTGTCGACACTCTCTTGGAATTTTTGCCACTTTTGAACAAGTGTGTGTTTCTCTTGAGATCTGAGCTTTCTCTTCTTCTTAGGGCCCTCATTTTCAGCTTCCTCCTCGGACTCTTCCTGCTTGCTAAGAAGTTCCGTTGCCATCTTTACCGCTTCTGACCAGAGTTTAATGACATTTTTCCACTGGCTTTTGTTGAAGCATTTCGACAAGACGGCAGAGTATCTTGCATTTTTCTTCTGGGAGAATGTAGCCAAGAACAAATTTTCGAAAACTTCTTGTAATGGAACAGCCACTGTCTTGGTGTTCACTGGTTTATAGCCTCCGAGAAGATCACCTGATTCGGTCTGCTGCGAGACGTTAATAACAGTGAGTTTCTTATTCATCATCTGGGCCACCTCCTGTACAACAGTTGTTTTTCCGGTACCAGTCTCACCCACGAGAAGGACAGGCTCTACCATTTCAATGCCCACGCCTATTTGCTCCATCAAGCGCTTGGAGTGTTTCGTTCTGGCAAATGTGGATGCCTTTTTGGCGGACTTCTTCTTGGAGTAAAGGGCTTTGTCGGTGTAGGACTTCTTGAGATAAGCGCGTCCAATTTCAACCTTTTCGTCGTCCATGTATAGCGTGGGGACATAGGTCTCCATGAAAAGATCAATTCTGGAGGATGGAACCTCCAAAACTTCACCAACTGCGCTAATAATCAAACTCAAGGCCTTGTACTCTGTGATCGCACTTCCGAAGCAGTCAACTGCCTCAGCAAAAATATTCTCGTAAATCACAGATTCTAGCAACTGATCAGCAGAGGTGACACCCTTGTTTTGGAACATGCGATCACACCGCGAGCAAAACTTCATCAAGTCTCGGACTGAAATCACTCTAGGGTGCGAGCCTTTGTTGAGCGAGACAAAAGATGACATGGAGTAAATGTGGCAGATGCGGTTGTAGACGGTGATGAACTTGGCAACCAAACTTCTCAAGAGTGGGTATCTTGTGGCAAGAATCTGTCTCAACTCCATCTCATTGGGCGTCTTGACTTCAACAGTGTTCCATAATCTCAAACCGATCATGTCCGGTATCCTTGAGCTTGAGGCATCACTATGGGTACGTACCGTAGAGATCAACTTGAAACCACTATGAGCTTTGATGACTTCACCACGAGAGGGAATGCTCAATTGTCTCTTCTCGAGGAGGGTCAATAAAATGGACAAGACCTCAGTTGGAGCTTTGTCGATATCTTCCACCAAAACCCATTTCCCCTCTTTGACTGCCGTTGTTAAAACACCAGACCTCCACTCGAAACTACCCGGCTTTTCACCAGATGTGTAGGTGCCCAATAATAGTTTGGCGTCAGTCTGCTCACCCAAATGAATCTTGACTATATCATCCTGGACAGACAAATATTTGGCAATTTGATTGATGAGGAAAGTCTTTCCTGATCCTGCTTGGCCATACAACATAGCGGGCCTGTTGTTTTGGATATTCACCGCCAAAGTTTTGAGTACATCCACCGCGTTGGACGTTGGAACAGCCTCCGAGTCGCTTGATTCTTGGAAAAGAGGAGATCTATTCGTGACAGCCACAAGTACTCCGCAAATGGAAGTTACCTTCATGGATAAATGCTCAGGCCTGAATTGGACTTTAGGCAAGTTCTTGGAGTTCACGAGAAGAGACCCGTTCTGCGCAATTGCAGTAAGGTTTGATAGTCTCTTTGCCTCCACCAATTCAACAAAGCGAAAATCAATTTTGGTATCATGATCATACACACCCATTAAAGAGGCATTGTGAAGATGTGTGTTTAGCATTGTGTTCCGCGAGGAATCGGAAACATTTAAGTACTTGCACAAGATCTCGATTGCCAAGAACTTGCACACATACGGCAATTCAGCGCCACTTATTATCTCGTACAAAACTTCGGGAGTAATGAAAGCACGGATCATTTGGGCATTGCACGAGTAGAGCCTGTAAAAAGCCAAGAGTATGTCCTGTAACTGCTGAGCAGGCAAAGTCAAGATGGACTTCTGGAGAAAATGGTTTTCCAGTAAATAGTGCTCCAACAATAACGAGCATTCAGGGAAAAACTTGTACACTCTAGAAATGGCCAACAAAACCAACGACCCGTTGAGAGGAGCTGATTCAGATTGGGTGTTGGTGAAGGCTGCCTCGAACCTGGCGGGAGAGAGAACCCATCTCGAAATTAAGTCGAGAAAAATGCTGTGGTAGGAATGAAAGACTGCAGCTGTGGTCTTGTGATTCAATGCAAACAATGCTAAAGCGTCCAAGTTTTCTGTTTCGGATTTGGATATATCGTAGGTAAATCCTTTGGGCGTCTTCTTTTGGGGTAAGCGTTGCCGATAATTCTCGTACTTGGCGTCGGCCAAGGAGAAGTCAACTTCTATGATGTGATTCATCTTTAGCGTCTAAAATCGTCAAAAAAAAACTGTGATTGACTGTAGTAGCTGACTTATCTGGCACTATAGAGTATCTATGGAGAAAAAATACTGCGATGAGCATCTGCGAGTAGTGAAGGTGAATGCCGCGCTCACCAGAACGGCCCAAAAACCAGGACACCACAAAGTGTAAAGGGCTTCATATTGAGGTCTTATTCTCGATGTAATTGCAAGTTTTCGAGCTTGTAGAAGGATATCAAAGAAGATTGGGTTATGCCTATGGATTTGTGTTGTAAGCAAGATATGTGGCGTGTGCTGGCTGCGAAAGTAAAAGGCCTGCACACATCAGTGCTGCTCAGATATCTGTGGAAACGAAATTAAGGCAACAAAACCGTAAATAGCTTGGTATTTATCTCAGGAGTATTATACAAGAGTTGTTTTAGATTCAAGTTAAACATACCAGCATCATGATGATGCGCTCCAATGCCATTATGACAATACAGTACAGTGAAATACAGTACAGTACAACAAAAAACCATACTAAGTACCATACAACAAAGACCATACTACTGAGTACCATACAGCAAAGACCATACATTAAATTACCGTGCCATTAAAACACATACATGTCTACGAATCTTTTTCCGCCTCTAATTCGCCAGGAACAAGTATCGATCTGACTCACGTGACCTCTCATAGTGCCGGAATCTTTATACGCACTACCGGCTGCGAAATTGGCCTTGCAAAACTTTGTGCTTGGGCGCAAAACCTCTATTCAATATTGATCATGATTGCACTGGCAGTTGCTATTTTTGCTGGATTAAGTAGTGTTCTTGCCAGCTACCAATCACCCAAGCGTATGTTTTCTAAAAGGTTCATTCTTTCTCACAATACTGACTGGTAGAATCAGAATACCATTGTGTTTTGGGATCAACGGAGTTTTTGAACAGAGAAGACTTGAGAAAAATCCTGGGATGTCGATCACTTTTGGGTGACCTTCGAATTGTTAAGTTTGCTGACTCATCATTCACTTTGGATAATCTCGAGCTTATTGAAGGCAGTCTAATCATCTCAAACTCCACAAACTTGAAGTCCTTCACAGCGCCTCATCTCCACACAATCTCCCATTCATTTGACATAGCTAGCTTACCAACGCTTACCACTATCGAAACGCCCTTACTTCGCAAAGTACATGAATTGAGCTGGACTGTGCTGCCCCTTTTGAGTGAGGTCAACTGGGGCCGCTTAAAAGATGTCAAAAACATCACTATTGTCGACACCTCCATCAACCGACTAGTGAACTTTTCGGGACGCCTGGTTGCTGCCTTTAATGTGAATAACAACAGATTTTTAGAACTTGTGGCGTTTGACTTCACCGAGGTATCTGGTGACTTCCAGCTCTTCGGTAACGCAAGAAACCTTGAGGCCAACTTTAGCCTGCTCGTGAGTTTGACCAATATGACCGTCAGCGACGCCTCCAACTTGAACATGAGGAGCTTGAAGACAGTAAGAGGGTCCATAAACTTGTTGCGCAACAGCTTTTATCACGTATCCTTTCCTTCTTTGGAATTTATTGGGGAGTCCTTCAAGCTTTCGCAAAATCCAAGAATTACCAGCGCAGACTTTAGTCATGTTTCTAAGATTGGCGGCGGATTACTGATAACAAACAACACGTCTCTTCACAAAGTCGATTTCTTTCCTGATCTCGAAACCATTGATGGAGCTCTTGAAATCCACGGCCATATGGAAGCTACATCCTGGGAGAGTTTGAAGTTGGTGAAAGGTAGCATTGACCTTTTTTCAACGAACCCAGCATTTGACTGCCAAGATTTTGAGACAGAGAAGTTAGAAAGCGCTTTACGTGGTGGAGAATTCACTTGCAAGAAGTTAAACAAAGCTGGGCAGGCTGTGGAATTTGCCAACAGGTTCTATAATTCTGGCAACTACCTTCAGAGCATGGTTTGCACGGCATTGCTCGCGGGGTGCTTCATAATGTCAATCTCTTTCTAGCGAGCCAACTCTTAGCTGGATTATTGATTTTTCCGATAGAGGCCATGATCCTTGATATACTGATTGATTTCCGGGATTACAGGTAAATTGTCATCGACTCCTCTGGAGTGGCTATCCCTGATGAGCGTGGAGGAGACAGAGTCAATGGAGTCAGGACTCATCAGAAGAGACTTGACGAAAATTCTTTGTGCCCAACTGGCTGGAACTCCAGCATGATCTCCTCTGTTTATTCTTTCGACATATCCCAGCTGTAGCTCGAGGTCTTCTGCTTTTTCAGCTCTCGTCAAGCAAAACAATTCGGAATACGACATAAACTGAGCAAGAGAATCCGCCAAGCTGGATGGAAGATAGTACTTGGGATCCAAAACTCGACTTAGGGTATCGAAGCCAAGCAAAAATGTCAAGGTACATCTCGGGTAGTGCTCACTAAGATATTGTGACTTATCAGCAAATTTGGCGCACGAGGTTAGGCCTATGCTGACGTTGACATTGGATGACTCCAACAGCTGGGCCATTAACTGCATCATGTTCATTCTGTGACTCAACAGCTCAATGTCTGCGGCACCTTTATCGGCATTTTTCACTGAAAGTAACAACAACACACCTTTTTCAGATGTGTCTCCGAAATCGTACTTGAGTGCTTCCGAGACAAGCGCATAATGGGCTAAATGCGGCGGATTGAAGGACAGATCAAGAACTAGAAGCCGCCTAGATTTATTGTAGATTGCAGGGCTGTTGATTATTAGCAACTTTCTGCCCGCATCAATGAATTGCTCTAAACACTTGGTGTAGTTCATACTTAATGACATAATGTAGTCAAGACGCGCTACTTATCGGATAACACTGCATATTACTTACAAACGGTTCCAGGGCCAACTTTCACAACGACTTTACAAGCGATAACAATTGATATAAATCCGACAAAGCGAAATAAATGCGCTTCTATACTGGGCTCATTGCAAATGAAAGCCGCCAAAATATCGTAGATTGGGCTTGATAACCAATCACGTTCGTCAGAGTTAATTGCCAGACTAACAAAGATCGTTATATAATAACAAATTCTCTTGAATGACTAGCATAAGTCCTTAAACAGACTTAGATCAAAGCTCATCCTTGGCAGAATTTTCTACCTTGACTCCTTCGACGCCAACCAATTCAACGTCGAAAACTGTGGTGGTTAGTAATTTTCTTTCCAACAGCGACTATTAAACATAGCCGATTGTCATTCAAATGTAATACATACCAAGATTTGCGTTAGCAGGAATCGGGCCAATACCTCTCAGTCCGTAACCCAATTCTGAGGGGATGTTCAATGTTCTCTTTTCCCCAATGCACATATCGAGAATGCCTTGCTCCCAGCCCTTGATGACTCTACCTGATCCCAACTCAAATTGGATTGGGCCACGGCTCAAAGAAGAATCGAATTGTTCTCCGGATTCGAGTTTACCCGTGTAGTGAACAGACACAATGTCGCCGTTTTGGGCCTTGTAACTACAGCTCTCGACTGCGTGTGTAACCTCTGTATATTAGTACTTTCTCCGGATTAATTCAACATGGCCACATACCGATTCCAACTTCAGCTCCGAAGACAGGGGCTAAAAGGGCGAAAAGACTCAATATCGATGAAAATTGCATATTAGAAGTTGAGTTGAATATATGGTGCGGCTTATCTTTTGAAGAAGTGAGGGGTTATATGCACTACAATTCGGCTTACTTACTCAGTTCGCATCTTACGTACGTGTTCTTAATGATATATCTATTGTACAAGCTAAAATAAAAACCTCATGTGAACCTCTTCACACATTTCTCTCCGTTGTAAGAAACAAGGAGCCCATTCGTAACCCAAATTCATATAATAAAACATTGGTGAAAATACCATATCCATCCCTCAAACTTTTTTTTCTTTTTCTTTTTCTTTTTCTTATTCTCGAGGTTTCACCACCAGGAGGCTTGCGAGCTCTCTAGTTGGTGAAAAATCTTCCCTCCTCTAAGTCATCAATCGTAGACTCCACAACAGAGTCGTCGTCATCATCTTCAACTAACTCGATAGTCGCATACTTAATCATGTCCCATCTTTTCCAGAAATCCAACGCATCATTGTAATCATCGGAATCAACTAAATCTTGTAAGAAGTACTTTGCTTTGATCAAGCGATCCTTTAAAGCCTGTAAATGGCAGGAAGACGGATCCTTGTCGGTGGAAGTATCGGAGGAACTTTGAGGCATTGATGATCCAAAAATTGATGGCTTTCTTCCCATGACTGGTTTAGCCAAATGAGTCTCGAACTCACTTTCGTAATCGGTTAAATCAGTTGTGTTGCCACAATCGTCTTCATCATCCGACCCAACATTCGAGGCAGGGGTATTATACCCGTAAGTCTCGTCCTCTATAGTTGATGCAGCATTACAGTATCTGGCCCAAGCTTCATCAATAGCACCCACGAGGTAGTCAAAGCATTTCGACCTCGAGTGCTTGTCCGAGTCAGGCATGGAGCGCTTCGTGCTGCTAGCGCTGGAGGAGCAGCTGTCGGAAATCTGCAAAAAGTTCCCAGTAGAGTTGCTGCGACGAGCCACTTGTATATTTCCGTTAGTATTATTGACGTACACCGACGAGGCACAAGGTGAACTGGACAATTTGCAATCCAAATTCTCGGCATTTGAGTTTGCTGGCCGAGTCAAGAATGGCAAATCAGTGTCATCATCATCGCTGTATTGCGAGACAGCGTGTGACAACTTCTTGTCCAAAGAGAAGGACACCCTGCTAGAAGCCCTCCTCTTAGCCCGAATTTGGTCGGCGATATAACAAGTGTTGTAATCCTCTGAATCAGACATCGAGTCTGAAGAAGATGAGTAGCAAACTTTATTCTGGAATTTGTCGAAACATACTTGAGTCAATCTTTTGTTGACAGGGGAGTTAATGTCGATCTTGGACAAGCAAGACCTTTTCGATGCAGGTCCGTCGCGACTAGGTAAGTCGCAGGACCGCTTTGATGCTGAGAAAGCTTGTGAGCACAACGCCATAGTAGAGTCAGGGGTGCGAAAATCACGTGATTCTGGCACAACTATTCACAACGTTTGGATTTTTATGCCAATAGTGCGAAAGTCAAAAAAAAAGTCTGAGCCGTCCAATCAAGGGGTCAGAAACACTAGCACGCAGGAAGAATTTTCGAAGGCGAAATTCAAGGCTAAGTCAAACAGGCCAAAAGTGACAGTGTTGAAAAGATCACCCGATTAGAATCCTAATTTAGCGAAGCCTGCTAGCTAATTCACAAAGAATATATCACACCGATGTAATTTAAACCAAAAACTTGCTTGAAGTTTAGTTGTTGGTCAAACGAAAAAAAGGTGAATTCCAGTGCGAGGATAAAAGTTTGTGTAGGAGAGCACAAAGAAAGGAGTACCGAAAATCGAAAGCGCACACGGATATAAAAATATTCTCGCTCTTGAGAACAAATAGATTCAGTGAGCTATTTCTATGGCCAGCGAAGCACAAAAATAACCCTTTGCGCATTTTTTCCTGTACACTTTTTCGCGAAACAATAGTCTCATTGGCCAAATTCTGCGTTTTAGTGCGGGTAACTTCAGCAAACTCTTAACTTCTATACAGACACGTGTTCGAATGCGGCAAGTTTCAAGGCAACCCCTATACTTCCCCGGAGAAGAGTTCCTAACTATGCCGCTGGGGACATATATAATATATAAGCATCGAGTTGCATGGCTGTTACAGTTGCCAGTGTGCGGCCATTGGATCATCAATTCTCTGGCACGCAATTTTGTTTCAACTCTCACGGCAGTGGCGTTTGAGTTCGGGCTCTCTAGACGCTGGCCGCATGCAAGCTGTATGTTATATACAGAATCATGTATGAATTTTGAGCATCTTTTCTTAAGTTGAATATGCACGGGGCGCTATGATAGCCGCAAGAACACCTTCATTAAAGCCTTTTCTGGCAAAAGCTCTCAAGTTCGACTATGACAGTGCATTGGCCTCACATTACGCGTAAAATGATGACGCTTTTCGATTTTTTCGTTCAGTCCAATGTAAAAGTGATCTTTTAACGTAGCGCGCATACTGCAACATGCTTGAAACCTGGCTTTTGTTTTAATAGTATGTTGCAAGAATGCATAATGAGCGGCTGAAACATATTTGCAACCTTAAAGTGGAGCACCTTAAAACAAAAGCTTTCAAGCAAAAATCAGCCTATACCATGGATTTCATATCGCTCTCTTTAGGTAATTGTTAATCTTGAAACAGCAACGCATGTTAAACATTTACCCCCGATGAAATTTCTATCGACAAAATGTTTATTTCATTTCAGTTCCCCTTTACTTTAATGCAGACAAACGTGACGTGTGCATTGCTAGTAAAAAGTGGGTTTTTCACGGATACAATGGACAGAGGCTGTGTGTCGAAGATGGAAAATTTCAACAAGTCTTGGAAGTTTAAAAGAGTTGTTATTTGCGGGTTGCTTCCACTTTGGAGGAGTTTGAGGCCATCTTTTTTTCAAAGCCTCCCATGACTCGAATAAGCACGTTCAACAATTTCCCAAAGTTTTTGTTGTTGACAACCATCATTTCATCTTTACGAAATTTGTCGTATAGAAGCTGGCATATGGGAACAAATGACTTTAGGCCCATGAAAGATAGTCTCACAAAAATGAGACATAGAAGTTCAATTTTGTCTATCATGGTAGCTTCGCTAGGGAGAGCCACGTTTCTGGTGTATTCTGTGATGTCTTTAGTGCTTGGGTTCATTCCTAGATCAATGGCTAGCTGTTTCAAAAATAAAACCTTTGTGTCGAAATCCATGTCATCCAATATATCAAGAGCCTCATTTCTGCCGCCAGGTACCTCCATCAGCGACGCCATGGGCACAGACGTGTGCTCGGCATGAATAAAAGGTATGTACGAGTATGCGGACTCGGTACACTTGTTTATCAATTGGTTCACTTTCAGTGTTGCTTCGGTGCTATTTCTAGCCATCGCTAGCTCGAGAATGAGTCTTCGCCAGCCGATTTCCTCGACATATGAATCCTGTTGCGACATGACTTCCTTCAAATTGCGGTTGATGAGAGAATTGAACTCCTCGTTTTGTTCATCAAGATACTTTTCCGTCATTGGATTGGGGCCCTCTCTTATCGAAGGCTTCCAGCCGCTCACATGAGCATCATCCTCAAGCACCCCATCATCTGCATCCACGAACGAGTCTAGCTTTGTCAGCGAAGACAGAGAATGGATGCCAGCAGCCATTCTTTTCCTCATGATGCTTACACGAATTTTTTCTGCTGGGCTCAACTCAGCTTCATGCTCATCCTTTATTGGACTTGGTGGCAGGTCTTGGTCTTCTGCAAGAATCGATTTGACAACGGATGGGAGGTTGTCTGAATAGGGCAACCTATAAACCACGGATCCTATCAACTTCCTGACAACCATAATGCAGATTCTTAGCCTGGGTTATTAGCGTCTTGTGACCAAGAAGTGATGCGTCAGGCGTCTAGTCTATTTTAGCGCTTGGTTCAAGAGTGTATCTCACTCTTTGAGATGACGGTGCGTGTAGAAGACATCAGATATGCATGTGCATGATAGTGAGGCTCAGAAGAAGCATGCGCAGCAATGATGTTCCCCAGAGTCCATGAATATAATGACGCGAGACTGCGCAACCATCTTACCATCAACTCTCACAAGCGACAGTACAAACATTTTCCAGCATGTCATCAATCTTAGTGAAGTGGATTGCCAACAGATTCTTAAAAGATAACCAATTGACTAAATTCGGGGTTGAGGACCCATACTACGAGTACGTGGAGGTGGGAACTCTCGCTAATGGGCAACCCAAGTTGAAGAAACAGAAAAGAAAAATTCCAAAGGGCATTACTGCCCATGACACCAATATTTTGAACTCTGTCAAAAAGCAAGCTTTTAGATACGACATGTGGTTTACCTTTTTCGGCTTGAGATTTGGCTGGTCGAACATTGTCGGCTTCGTACCAATTGCAGGTGCCCTCGTCACCAATTACTGGTCGCTTAAATTATTCTACGACGCCAGAAAATTGAAAGACGGTCTTCCCTTGGATATCCAGATGATCTTCATCTTCAATATCATCGTGGATTTCCTTCTCTCCCTTGTGCCAATTGTGGGTGACATAATTGAGATTGGCTACAAAGCCAACCTGAGAAACTTTTTGTTATTGGAGAAACACTTGACCCGGGTCGGGCAGAAAAACTTGGGGCTAATTTCGGAGCTGGAGGTGCGTCCGGGTTTCATCAATGATAAAGTGCAGCCGTACGTTGACGATACGATCGTGCCGGGTGCCGTCAAAGCAGGAAAACAAATAAAGAAGTTTGTCAACAATAACATTCACGCAAATTCTGCATCCAGCTCCAAAGCTTCAAGCGCCACCACGCAATCCTCTGAAGCCACGGCTACTGGTTTAGTTGACACAAGTCACGATGACGATGCCAAGAGCATCAGAAGTTTTAAGGGCACTCTATAAGAACAGGGAAGTTTCAAGGGCACTCTATAAGAATAGGAGGGGCCTCTTTTTTGTTATTCTGCGGCCCATTCCAAACAATAAGACTTTTCATTATGAGAAAGACTTAAAATATTGGACCATAATAAATATGCTGCAAAATATATTACTGTAAATTTTCTTTCGCGATAATTCGATATTGGTAGCAAAGGGCCGATCCACTCGTGAATTCTGTCATCTTGACTTGAATTTTCTCTTCTTAACTTTTCTCTTGCTTGTGTAACATAATAAAGAAAGACTTCTACAATTAGTTTGGTCTTTAAACAGAAGTGAAATTGGACATCCTAAAACTTCCCGCTACTAACCATTGGTTTGCACATTTTGCACACTTGTAGACTTCACTTACAAAACTAAACAACATCGTAAAAAATCCAAATTTAGGAAATGCCATTTGATAAAACACTCATAGCAATTCCGAGTTTTTGAAATAGAGATTACTTATCCACAAGGCTATTTATCTCGCCAGAATACCATATTATCATGCGTGATGGCTCAGCCCTCTTCATGCATCGAGCGACTACGCGCATTTGAAAACTCAACATTGTCAGACCAATTGAGCTATAGATCACATATGTCCGACAAAGAGTTAAACAGCCCCGAATCCCCAGCAAATGGAGAGCTGGAGTTGCAGACTATTCTGCTAAGTGGAGAAGCTTCATCACTTTCGGAAAAAGTTTCTGATCCTGGCAATGAAAATGCCATTGATATACCCCACGACCCAACGAACTCAGACATTTCGAGCCATGCTTTGGCCACAACTGATTCACAAGCCGAAAACCAAGAGCAGATAGATAATCCTCCGACAGAGGAACCCACGGAAGAAGACTTGAATCCAGTCTTGGCGCAGTTTATGGCCGCGTGCCAAAACGGAGACTTGAGCACTGTCGAGTCTCTCATATCTTCGAGACAAGTTTTGGCAAGTGACACTTTCAGCCAGGGGATTACCGGACTCCACTGGGCAGCAATCAACAACCGGATTTCTGTGGTGAGATATTTGTGTGAAAATGACGTCTCCAAGGCAGATGCCAACGCTTTGGGAGGAACTCTCTCGGCCAGCCCTTTGCATTGGGCATGCAGAAATGGCTTGGTATATGTTGTGGACTACCTCTTGTTACATGCGAAAGGAAACCCGGCCTTGAGAGACTCTCAGCAATACAACGCATTGCACTTGGCTGTGCACAGTTCCAATATTACTCTAGTGGTCTACATTCTATTGAAGTGTGTTGTGATCGATAAGAGTCTATACATCGATGAAGTTGACAATATCAGGTGTACCCCTTTGCATTGGGCAGCCTATCAAGGTGATATTCTCAGTGTGAACGCTTTGCTTCACTACGGTGCCGACGTGGCAAAAGAGGACAAGAACTTGATGACGCCCTTGCACTGGGGGTTCATCAGAGGCTACAAGTCAGTCTTGGCCGCTTTGGAAAAAGCGGGCTCCGATATCTTTCACAAGAATGATAAGGGAAAAGATTCCTTTTCAGTGTGCGTTGATATGAACTGTGAGAACACATGGCATGCCGTTTTAAAAGAGGCTGATAGATCCCCTAAGTCGAACTGGCAGAAAAGAAGCCACTTCATTAGTGAGAAAAACGCCAAAATCATTACTTTTGTCACACCTTATATCTCACTTCCATTGGTTTTGCTGATTTGTGACTTCAACGAGGGCTATGCTATTCCTAGGATTTTCCTGGCGGTAGTTGTCTTTGCTTTGTCCGTGCTCGCATTATTGAAGATGGTGATCCCCATTTACTCAAGGAAAGAGAAACCGCTCTTTCAAACCCCATTTTTAGCGGGATTGTTCTCTGCAACTGCATTCTGGGCTATTGTTTCGTGGCTATTCACCGTCTTGCGAGTTGTCATTTTCAAAAAGTTCTTCACATCAGTTGCTTTAGCAATTCTCATTGGCCTCTTTTCGTTCACATTTTTCAAGGCGATGATGATCAACCCCGGATTCGTGCCCGTGCCTTCAGATCCTAATGCTATATTCGAAGACATAAAGAGTTTGGTATCTTTGGGTCAGTTTGATACGGAGCACTTCTGCTTTAACACTTTTGTCCACAAGCCTTTGAGATCTAAGTATTCCAAAGTCAATCATTCTCTTGTCGCAAGATTTGACCATTACTGTCCGTGGGTTTATAACGATATTGGTGTGAGAAACCACAAGTTGTTCATAACATTCGTCTATTCCTTGCTTCTAGCGATAGTGCTCCTTTCAACTCTGCTTTTTGAATTCTTTGAAATCTCAGGAAAGGCGTCAGGCTACGATTCAGATAATGAGGCAACGTGTATGTTTTTGTCGGAAGAACTTTGTGCCGGATACACCTTGCACCCATTTATTTTCAACTTGATAGCATGGTGTTGCTTCCAGGGTATCTGGATTTCATTTCTCGCCGTGGTGCAAACATTCCAAATACTCAAAGGACTCACCACTTATGAGTTCAGCTCCCTAAACAAGAAAATGTCCACTCCGGCATTGAATCATTCAACGGTTCCCGGGGACTTTGATGGTCCCACGTCTGCTAACAATCGTCGCCACCATGGGCACAAGGCTGGTGGCTTGAGTGCTTGCAGCAGGTTGGTCGGATTGGACCAATTTTTCATGACGGTGAAAGTTGCTTTCATGTCCATATTTAACGTCACAACTCACAACGAGACCTACACTTCGATTGAAAATATCGAGATTCCTACAGACTTTGGGTGGAGGCAAAACTGGCTTGATTTCTGGTTCATTGGAGATGTAAGCTGGAGAACCATATTCTTCTTACCCATCGAGGCAGAGAATAATCTCAACGGCCAAACTGTTGACTACTACAAGCTCTATAAGTATCCGGCAAAATTCAGCGGCACAGAAGCTGTGTGAGCTTCATTATATCAACACGGTCCGCATGGCACTTCTTTGACGAATATTCTTAGACGTGGTACAGCGTCATGCACATCGGCTAATAGTGAAAGCGACAATCGCATCTCATCTCATCGCATACATATACCACAGATGCTTCGCAGCGTAAGATGCATCAGTAATCAGTGTAAACTACATTTACATGGGTCGACCTAACAACAAAGATTGACTATAAGACACAGCAATAATCGTAATGGAAAATGCCGTAACTTGTCAGACTGCCACTTATACCCACCCCCGAACAAGTCTTCCGAAGAAGCATGAGTAAGGGGGTCAAGATCATCGCTCCTTTTGTATGCTGTAGTCACGAGGACCAAGCAAAAGTAAAAGGCAAACAAAATGTAGATGACTAGACCGCAAAGGATCATAGCCAAGCTAAATTGAGTCTCACTTTGAGGGTATAAGGGTATCTATCTCATCAACCAAGTTGGAAACAGTGGCTCTTTATGTAAGGGTCAAAGTGGAACGTGACCTATAGAAATGATCCTATGAAGTACGTCGACAGAGAAAAAAAAAAAAACCAGTAAGACGGGCGGGATCGCAGGGTTTTTATAGTGGAGCCAGGACCTTTTGCCGGGTAAGACTTCCTGCGCGCGTGTTAGGGTTCTGACATCAAGACCTAAAGTTGCCATAATAGTGGGTTGCAGGTACCTTAAACTTAATTTGTTTATCATCGTTAGAAACAATTTTTCTAATTCGAACCAAAAGCGTTTCCTTGTTTACGTTCGCTACTCGAAGAGCGTATGCTCTTCTCTTTTAGGCAAGTATTAGGCTACCCCAGATTCAAATCCGGCATACACCGTCTTTTACCTTATCATCTCAGTTCGTACAATAGCGTCTTGATTGAACGTTAAAGATTTGTCCCTTACTCGAACGTGAAATATATGCTGAGCGGAAGACTGGCAGGAAATGTTCAGATTACTAGACAATCAATTCAAAGATATACGATGTCCCCTTGCAAGCCGAGATGGTCAATGCAATGTTTTAAATTGCCTATTTTGCCACGAAAGCAAAAAAAGAGGACTAACGGATGCCAAGCAAGTTGACAAGCGAGCAAAAATCGAGCCTTCGAAGACAAATCTTGCCATCTCGAAGCCTTTGCCGGAGCAAGACGTACCAGAACTGGCTCAAATAGAGGAAAAAGACTACTCGTTCGTAGTACCGAAAGACTTACACAATGGGCTTCTAGTTCAACGCTACATGAGATTACAAAATACAAAAAAGATTGCAAAATTTCTTGCGGAAAATGCTTCCACCTCCATCCCTAACAAACAAGCAATCAAAACGGAGTATGATTTGGCTAGTGCTAGTTCCAGTGTGACTGAATACCAGGGCAAGATCGATTTGTTCCTTGGCGCCAAAACCCCGGCAAAGAAATCCGACCCAAAGTTTTTCTCGCCTATTGAAGTCAATCCCTCGCCGGCTATGTTGCCTGTACGCAGAAAGTTTATCGAGCATATCACTGAGGCAATCAAAAAAGCCAAGCCGGAGATCGAGACTCCTGTTCTTGAAGCAATTGAAACAGAATATAAAGTTGCCAGCTCAACATCAAGCGTGACATACAACATTGAAATCAGAAGAAAAATTGCCGAAATAGGTAATCCTGAAAAGTACAAGAGGAGACAGATAAACAAACCAACAAAGGAGGAGTTCTTGTCTGAATTGGCAGCAACGGTCATTCCTAAAGAGAAGCTCAAGAAGTTTGGCTATATCGTGGATGCCCCCGAGCAGATTGAAGTTTTAGATCCATTAAGACACTGTCGGAGATGCAAATGTGAATTCAAGCTAGAGAACGCATATAAGAAGGTCGACTGCAGATACCATGAGGGCAAATTGATAAAAAACCAGACTGGCGTGCGTATTTATCTGTGCTGTGGTGGAGTTTTGGGGGAAACCGACACCGAACCATGTGTCAAATCAGAATACCACGTTTTCTATTGGACAAGCCCCCAGGAAATGCATCACGCTATTCCATTCAAAAACACCAGGGAACTTTGGGGCGCTAGAAAAGGAAGCAATAAAGCAGTGGGAATCGATTGCGAGATGGGCTTCACTACAAACGGCTTCGAGCTACTAAGAGTTACAGCTATGGATTTCATTACAGGGGAAGAGGTTTTAGATATACTAGTGAGGCCCAAGGGAAACATTCTAGACTTGAACACACGTTGGTCTGGAGTAGCGGAGATTAAAGAAGAAGCTCTCACATTCGAAGATCTGCTAACAATTTTAGGTGAAGTCATTGATTGCAACACTATTCTTATTGGCCATGGCCTCGAAAATGATTTGAATGCCATGCGCTTGATACATGACAAGGTTGTGGATACTGCTGTACTATATTCTCCACATAAAGCGAGTCCTACTTTTAGATATTCTCTCAAGCAGTTGTCATTCCAATACTTGAGTAGAAATATACAAAGCGGAGAGCATGATAGTGGGGAAGATTCTTTGGCTGCGATCGATGTCGCAAAATACTTCATCGAAAAGGAATGGCAGAGGAAAAGCTCTTTGTGAGAGCGTTCACTATTTTGTTGCCTTAGACTTTCAATACGAATAGCTTCCAAAATTTGTTTCGTGATTGTCACTACTCAAATAGGCGGACATTAGGGTTCTTTTTTAAGGCATTTTCTTTTTTGCAATAAGGGGTTCTTCCTGATTGGCAATAGAATTGACCTGTGATTGGGATCTGCACCTCAGTGGTGCCCCTGTCGAAAACGGTATTGAAGTCACTATTCAACAAATTAAAGGAACAAGTCTCGGGAACAGTCACCAGGACCTGAAGATTGACTTCCAATACCGATTCACGATACATTACCTGCATTAATTCAAAGTATCTATTATCGCATTCCAAGTCGTAGTTCAAGGAGTCAAAGTCGTAAAACTGGTACTCAAAATCAGGCAAGTCTTCGATATAGACACGACTCAAGTTATGCAATTCCAAAGGCACATGATCTAGGGTGCCATGCACAGACGTATGAAAGTCAGGAAATGGCGTAACGACACTCACAAATCGGTTGTTTAGATTTAAGTTGCACATAGACGCAGGGTATTCATAGTGTTGCAACGTAAAGGACTTGATGAAGTAGCGAATGGATGAGTTCTCCACGCAAAAAGGATCGCTCGTATACTGAAGAGCAATGCTGTTATAATTTGAGATATAGCTGGGGCTTGTCTTTGCATTCCGGTTGTAGGCCTCTGTGTAAAATGCATATAGCATGGAGCTCACCAAAGACTGGTCGTGGGTTTTCACCGAGATTTTGTGAAGCGGCCTCTGGGCGAGAACAAGACAGTATGAAAATTTGACTAAAAGTAATAGGAATATCATGAGAGCTAGTTTTTCGGAGTTGCTGTGATTAATTGGATGCTGTTGTGATGGTGGGTGCAAAACCATTGTTGCACGTGACCGCGGCAGAAAGGTGATAGCTGCACTTTAGCTTGACTGGAAAAGAACTCTAAAGGCTCACAAAATTCCAAAACTGAGTATCCTCGGCTTTCCAAAATTTTGAAGAGAGATTCTGTTTTTTAAAGAGACGATTAAAGTAAGATCATTTGAATAGTTCAGCCAAAACTCATCATATGGTCTGGCCAAAGTAATAGAGGGCTCCCTCGTGCGTTGTGCATCAGACGCGCTTCTGCATCATTCGCGATCCAGATCATACGCGCACCGCGACCTTCGAATTCAGATTATCTAATTTGAACAATTTAATATAAGGATTTTTCTTCGAGTTCCTTTTCCACCGCCTCGATGTCAAAAGTCACACCCAATAAAAAGACTCTAGTGCCCAAAGGAGGGTCCTCCTCCAACAAAAAACAGCTGTCTTTGATGTCTTTTTTCAAGCCGGCAGGGGCAAAGGCGACTGCAGACCAGCCTGCCAGCTCTTCCCCATTAAAGAACAAATCCCACAACGATAGCGACAAGGAAAACGACATTACAACAGATACCCCATTGACGTCAGAGTCGGAGCCAGTCTCCAAGGCTCACGCAGATATACGCTCATCTCCCATCAAGAACAGAACAGAATCTTTCTCTAACCCAAGAGAGAAAGAACCCAAGAAGGAAAGCAAACACTCCCAAAGCGGGACTGAAGACGATAACAAAGTCTCTCTGGATACTATTTCTACCCGAGAAGGCTCACACGAAGCCAAATTGGCCCGGAACTCCAAGGCAACTCGGGCCAAGAGAAATGTGTCTTATGCCGAGGAAGATTCGGAGGATGACGTGATACCAGTGGGCAGGAAGAGAGAACGGGTTGTTGGAAGTGATGACGAAGATTCGGACTTCTCGCTAGATCCAGAAGCAGAGGAAGCCGATGACCACATGAGTGATTTCATAGCCGAGGAAAGCGACGAGAGCGGGGTTGAACCAAGCGCCCTGGAAGATGAGGCGGAAAATGCAATCAAAGGCCCAGCAAGAAAGAAATCAAAAGTTGTGGCTGCCAAGGTCAAAACAGAGACCACTTCAGCTTTGGGGTCCAAATTCACCGCGGATTCTTCATATGTTTCTAATCAAACCACAACGCCTCCCAAAACTCAAACAAAGCCTAAAGCAGCAAAGAAAAGCTTCGAAAAGGAGAATGAGGAGAGGTACCAATGGATTGTCAACGTGAGAGATGCTGAGAAGCACACGCCCGAGGATCCAGAGTACGACTCCCGTACTCTTTACATTCCCTCTTCTGCTTGGGCAAAGTTCACTGCTTTTGAAAAACAGTACTGGGAAATCAAAAGCAAGATGTGGGACACTGTTGTCTTTTTCAAGAAAGGAAAGTTCTACGAATTATACGAGAATGATGCCATGATTGCAAACTCTCAGTTTGACTTGAAAATCGCCGGCGGTGGAAGAGCAAACATGAAACTTGCCGGTGTGCCCGAAATGTCTTTTGAGTACTGGGCTAAAGAATTCATTAGCCATGGGTACAAAGTGGCCAAAGTGGACCAAGTGGAGTCTATGTTGGCCAAGGAAATGAGAGGTGGAGGATGTAAGGAAGAGAAGATCATCAAGCGAGAGCTCACAGGAGTTTTGACTGGCGGCACCCTCACGGACATGGACATGATCAAGGATGATATGGCCACCTACTGTATGTCGATAAAAGAATCGACCTCTGAACATGGTGAGAAGGTGTTTGGAGTCTGCTTTGTTGATACCGCCACATCCGAATTAAACTTCATCGAATTAATCGACGATGATGAATGCACAAAATTGGATACTCTCATCACTCAAATCAAACCCAAGGAAATTCTATGTGAAAAACACAATTTGTGTCCGACAGCCGTGAAGATTATCAAATTCAGCGCTCACAACACACATCAAATTTGGAATAATTTGAATCCATATTCGGAGTTTTGGGACTATGACACCACCTTGGAGAACTTGGTGAAGGCCAAGTACTACGAGGCCGAAGATCTTGATGACTTTTCAAATTATCCTGAAATCTTGCTCAAACTCAAAGACAGCTACCAGGTTGCGTTCAACGCATTTGGTGGGTTATTGTACTATCTTAAGACTTTGAAGCTAGACGAGAGTATCATGACTTTGGGTAATATGAAAGACTATAAAATTTCCAAAAATTCGGCATCCCATATGTTGTTGGACGGAATTACATTGAACAACCTCGAAGTACTCAACAACTCATTCGATGGTGGTGACAAAGGAACGTTGTTTAAATTGCTCAATAGAGCAATTACCCCATTCGGAAAAAGAATGATCAAGAAGTGGGTGCTTCACCCTCTCATGAATGTCGCTAGCATAAACCTGCGTTTAGATGCAGTAGACTTCTTGATGCAAAATGAACCCGAATTGAGAGTATTCCTTGAATCCAACCTTCAAAAATTGCCAGACTTAGAGCGTTTGATGTCAAGGGTTCATAGCAAAACGTTGCCTTTCAAGGATTTCTTGAAGGTGATCGAAGGATTTGAAACCGTCTCCAAGATTTTCAAGAATTTGAGCAGCCACGAATTGGACAACTCAGGTGTTCTCAAAGAATTTGTTCTTCAATTCCCGTCTGAGATTCATTCCTTGATAGCTTCGTGGGATGATGCGTTTGATAGAGTGCAAGCTCTACAAAATATTGTGGTGCCTGCTGAGGGTGTGGATTCAGAATTTGACGAATCAATCGGGACAATCAATAATTTGGAGGCACAGTTGAACGACCATTTGAAATCCTATAAGAAGCAGTTTAAGTCTCATGAGATTTGCTTCAAAGACTCCGGGAAAGAACTCTATTTGATTGAGATGTCGATTAAAATTAAAAATGTTCCTAAGGATTGGCAACAGATGGGAGCCACAGCAAAAGTGAAACGATACTGGTCGCCTGAGGTTAAGAAGTTGGTCAGAGAGCTCATGGAGCAAAAGGAGACTCATAAGTTGGTTTGTGAAAGCATAGTTTCTAGGCTATATGAGCGTTTTGACGTCAACTATAAAACATGGATGAGCGTTATCAGGGCTATAAGCAATATTGATTGTCTTATTGCATTGACGAAGACATCCGAAAGCATCGGGTTCCCATCTTGCAGACCTAAATTTGTGGACAGCTGCGAAGGATTCGTTTCTTTCAAAGAGTTGAGGCACCCTTGTTTCATGGGCGGATCGGAGTTCATCCCAAATGATATTAATTTGGGAGGCGGTCATCCAAACTTTGGCTTATTGACTGGAGCAAATGCTGCGGGTAAATCCACCTTGATGAGAACGACAGCGCTCGCTACAATGCTTGCTCAGATAGGGTGCTATTTACCGGCAGAAACGGCGGAGTTGTGCCCCGTGGATAAAATCATGACGCGTTTAGGTGCTAACGACAATATTATTCAGGGCAAGTCAACATTCTTTGTTGAACTATCCGAAACAAAGAAAATATTGAGCAATGCAACACCAAACTCGCTTGTCATTCTCGATGAGTTGGGACGGGGAGGATCCTCGAGTGATGGTTATGCCATTGCAGAGTCTGTGTTACACCATTTGTCGTCGCACGTTCAACCTCTTGGGTTTTTCGCTACGCATTATGGCAGCTTGGGTATGGCGTTTACGAACCATCCACAAATCAGACCCTTGAGGATGGGAATTATCGTGGATAATGACTCAAGAAACATCACTTTCCTATATAAACTCGAAGACGGTACCGCTCCTGGCTCCTTTGGAATGAATGTGGCAGCCATGTGTGGCATTTCTACAGACATTGTGGATGCGGCGGAGGTTGCAGCCAAAAACTATGAGCAAACTTCACGCTTGAAACATACTCATGAAAACCACATGACTTCATTGAGCTTAGGGTTGCAAAGTGACTTCGTGTGGTTGTATGGACATCAAGGCGAATTGCAAAAAGATATTTTGAGATATGAAGAGCAAGAGAAGATGAAGTCTCTCAACTGCATGTTTGAGATGATAGGCTCTTTATGAGAGGCAGGAGAGTGAGGTGCGACTCCCGAATCGCATTTGGTTCAAACACCAATTGCGAAATAGACTAGCTTGAATTTACATAGTGCTACTAGATACAGATTTACCAGCCAATCATGTCTTACAAAAACTCAATCAACTTGCTTCTTCTCTCTTTCACTCTCGGAGGCGGAATCATGCATTCTTATGTGGTCTCCCCCATTGCTTTCAAACATATGTCTAGAGAGGACTTTGGGAGCTTGCAAAACAAAATCTTTCCTCTTTATTTTTTGGGCCAAGCGGCACTACCTGCTTTGATTGGCATAACCTCCCCATTATCATTACGTTACGCAGGCCCTTTGTTGGGGATATCAGCTGTGGCAGGCGCTTTAAACTATGCTTGGATTTTGCCAGTCTCTCATAATATCAAAGAGCAAAAGAAGAAGCTCGTAGCTGAAAAGAGACACGAGAAGATAGTTGATGGACAAGTTGAAGCCTCTGAAGAGATGAAACAGTTGAACAAGAAGTTTGGCATGTATCACGGTATTTCATCCTTGCTTAACTTGGTGTCGATAGTGACTCTTGGAGTTTACGGGGTCTCCTTGGGAAAGAGAATAATCTAATAAAACTTGTCGGTACTGCGTTAACTGTATATGTATATGTTTTAGACGTGGATGGCCATCATCGCCTGGGATCATCAATCAGACTTCTTCTCTAACGCTTTCTTCTCGAGAGCTTCTTGCCTGAGTTCCTCCTCGTAAATAGAAGGATAAATTGTGTTCATTAAAAGCCTGATTGTAAAAACACAGTTCGCCACGAACACAATTGCGTAGAGTGCCAACTTTGAAACGGCAAGGTCAGGATTAAGGACCCACTGTCTCATTATCCATGCATAATGAACCAAGAGGATGAGCATAGTGGCGAATCCGGCGATAGACATTTTGATGTCTTTTATGTTCTTCGAAGTCAAAAAAGGCTTTCGTTGCCTCTTAGTTTGCACTGAGGTCTTTTTCTCGGTCATAGTCTAAATTATATGCTTCTAGTTGTAGTAGCTGCACATCTAATTAGAGTCGCGCTGTTTTAAAGATCAGGGTGAGTCTGCAGGGCAGAATGTAAACGCAGAAACAACAGTATTTACGTCACTACAACTTCAATGGCAAAGCAACCCGAGATTATAAATTAGACTCTCTTAGTAAACATAGTCAGCTGATAATGTACAATCGCAGCCGTGTGCAATTATGCAGCGAGTATCCTGGCCTCTTCATCTATAAGATACTTCCGCACCTGCGAGAGAGTTCCACCAAGCTTTTTGAAAATACTAACCCCGAAGTTATGCTCGTATAGAAAACTCATCACCAATTCACCCATCTTCAACACATAGAGAGACTTGTCCAATGTGTTGCCAAAGTAGTTCTCGAAATCGTCCTCCGAGTCATTCAATCCGTTGCTGGTTTCCAGCAAGATCTCATCGTGCGTCCCAGACAGGAAAAGATAAAGACTGGTTAACTCAGATTTGAATCGTGAATTCTCATATTGAGATCTTAAGTGCTTCTCAAATTTGGCCAAGAACCTGAGCATCATAATGAACTTCGAGTTGAATGCTCTTGTGAATGATGGATCACCCACTTGAGTGTTTCCCTGGCGATTCCGCTTTGCTATATGAACCGCAAATATAGAAAAAATCACAAAGATGTGGAACAATACCTGTGAATGAATAGGCGTTTTGGTTCTAAAGAAGTCTTCGTAAATCTTCAACCCATAGGTCTTCTCAAATTTTGCGCAAAGCTGCTCTTCATCTTGAATGGATTGATTGACTAGACTCTTGAAGAGTCCACTGCTTTCGGGAGAAGATCTGAAATTCGTCGTCTCATTGGAGCCCTCACCTGCGTATTTGGAATCGACTTCTTCCGTTCTGTAAAGGAAAAGCTTGGTAATCATGAGACAATTATCGATAATTTTCAAGAATTGATCATCACGTATGGCCACAATCGAATTCATGAATATGAAGTAGTTTTTGTTGAGCAACTCATAATTCTTGAGCCAGCTTTGTTCCTTCACTTGGGTGAAATCAGTAATGACACAAATCTTCGTAAAGCTGACCAATATTGCATAGTCGACCTTTTCGCAATCTGCACTAGCATGACTAAGAAAACTTGTTGCCGGATTATTCTTCGAGGAATCAATGAACAAAGTCAAATTGTCTAAAATTGAGTCCATCTCAGCATCACTATAATCCCTCATCTGGCGTGTTTCATACAAGCCCTTGACCAATATTTTAAAGCCAAGCTTACTCATGTTTGTGAGTTTAGTAACAAGCGTATTGTTAAAATCGTTTTTCACGAGACCAGCCAAAGTCTCTTGGTAGTGAATTGTGTTGCTTTCATCTTTGCTCAAATAGTAGTCAAGGTTGCCCTGATACAGCCCGTTCTTGAGGTGTTCTTTAAGTTCCCCTATATCATAAAATTTCCACAAAAACTCATCATTTGTATTGGGCATCTCCAAAGATCCAAGATCATGAGCAGATAAACTAAGAGGAACGTTGAACATCATCATGATGAAATTTGTGAGCTGATAGATCGCCAATATTGTCCTCACCTGAGATTGCAAATTAATATGGTTTTTAAATTTAACCGCGTCCGACACCTTATTGTCGTTTTGTAACATATTGTAGTTCTCTGCATCCTCACCGTTGATACCAAAGAAGATCTCCTTGTTCTGTTTGAGCGAAGTCTTGACCAACGAATTCAACGCATTTAGTTGCCTTATCACAATGTGCACATTGCTCTCATTATCTGAGAACAAGCCGTACACGACAGACATGAGAAGCGATTGAATAAGCCAAAGAGGATTCAGATTTTGACTATCCGGAGTGTCACCCTTGTTGTTATTTCCATTTTTTCTGCTCTCTAAGTATATGTGGATTGTTCTCCGAGAAGCTTCGTATAAGTGTTCAGACTCATTTTGGTTGTTAACAAGCAAAGCTCCTATAGTGGCAGCCAAAAGGGGCAAGCATACTCTAGCACTATCGTTGTCTGCAGCTTCGTTCGAAGTCATACTCATGATCTCATACTCGTTCATCTTAGATGCATGAATGAATGGATAGAAATTTAAAAATCTGGTGACGAAAGCTTGGTGATATGTTTCCAACTTTTCATTAGAGGGAATTGACGGCGTCATCACATCACTTATTGGGTACTTTGTGAGTGCTCTATTGATAAGATGCCTCATATTCTTTGTGTAAAGACTCGTCCTGCTGTAAGCCATACTATCAGTTTTCTTTGTATTATCAAAAGCTTGAAAAGCCTCCAAATTATGCTTTTGGCCAAACATTGGAGCCTGCTTCCCAGCATATTGATTGCCGGTGCCCTGCATGAAGTTTGGAGACATTAAAGTGGGTGGGGTGGTTGACTCTATGCCCGAAGATGATACCAGAGGATTGTCACCATAGAACGAATAGCCCGCGGGACGGAATTTAGAGCCCGTGTCAAAATCCTGTCCCAATTCATCGATGTCATTGAGAAAGTTCAAATCAAAGTCAACACCACTCGTGATTGTGGCAGGAAGTTGACCATGTCCGGCATTACTCGAATGCTCTATGTCCATCAAGTCTAAACCTAGTTCTTGTTTGATAGGAGAGAGTGGACGTGGGTTGGAGAAAGAGGTAGTCTGTCCCCCGTACATCGAATCTGGGACACCGTAGAATGAGTATCCGTAGTCACCAAAGTCAGCGTTGAGATCGACGTGGGTGTTGACTGACGGAGCCGAGGTAGGACCCGGCCCCGTGATACTTGGCTTGTGAGACATCAACGGAGGCCCAGCGGAAAGAGAGTCATGGGTGTTAACAGAGGTGTTGGAGGCAATACTATCAGAGCGCATGAAGGGAGCAGAGATGCCATTGCCCAAAAGCGAAGGGTTGCGGGATATTTCTGCATCAATTAGAGAAGCTGCAGTGCCATCAGTCATGAAGTGATGAGGCCTTTGCGCAGCCATACCAGGAATGGTGCACAAGTTGTTGAGCCAAGACTCTTCATCTATGGTAGATGAGGGGAGGAGCTGAGGAGTGGAAAACTCCACATTGTCAGCAGTGTTCAGTTCAGGATAATGAGGCAGGGCCATGGCATAGTTGGAGCCCGACTGAGCGGAGAACGAAGCACCACGATTGCGCAGCTTCATTTTGTCCAAAACTTGCTTGTGTAGTCTAGAGTCTTTCACCGAGTTGGCACGCGTGACTCTGGGACTTTTGGAGGTCTCGGTCAAATTGCGGTTCGAGAAGGAGTTCAAATTGAACTGAACCTGAGCGTCTTTGGCAGCAGCAGCAGGCGAGTCAAAGGCAGGTGGAGAGTGGAAAGAGCTTAAAGGCGTACCTTCATTGGAGTCGTGTACTTCCGTCTCAAAGTAGTCAGAGTTAGAGCCCGAGGAAGTGCCCTTTATCAGCTTTCGGCGCAAGCGGGCCACAGCATCTGTGCAGCCAGAATGCAATTTTTGAGCATGCCTTAAGAGGAGGTCTCTCCGGGAGAACTTGCGCTGACAAACGCCACAGGTGAAGGGCTTCTCTTTTGTGTGAGAACGTTCATGGCGTCTCAAATGCTCCAACCTGGCAAAGGCTCGCGTACATGTGCCGCAAACAAAAAGCCGGGGTTTTCCGGAAGGTGTAGTGCCGTGGGAGGTCAACTCTTTGGGGACATTCTTTTTTGAGCCGCTCAGGGTGTCTTGAAATTCTGCTTCCCGAGAGAAGTCATTTTGGATTCTGTCTGATTGTAGCAGAAAGTCCATTGTGTGATGATTTGATGAGAGTCGTGCAGTCATAAAAGGTGACAGCGTTCCGAGCTGGGATACAAGTGCTAGGCGGAAATGCAGTTAGACAAATAGAAACACAGAGCTGTTGCAGGCCATAAAAAGGGAAGGCGATAGTCACGGATCAGACAGGCAATATATAGAATTTTCGGATCGCTTTCAACAGCCGTTTGTTTCTCAAGCGATGTTTGGCTAACTTCACTGGAAGGCAAGCGGCCAGATTGGGGATAGGAATAAATAAATAAATAGAAACGTGGACACGGAGATGCAGGCGCCGAGAAAGTCAAGCAATAGGGCAGGCTAGGCGGCGGCGAAAATGGTGTTTCGACAACGAAGTTGGTGCAAAATTCCCGGCTGAGGGTCTGTTGGGCAATAAAATATCGATGACGAGATTTTTGGAGGTTCGGTGTACAAGAAAATGCGGGGGAATTTACAGGCCACTGTGACGGGCCAACACCGATAATTTTATGCGGTGCGCGCAGCACGGAGTGAATCTGAATGCGGGTCACACGCCGAGCTGCTGGGAACTGAATCTGGCTCCTGGGCCCGCCCCATATGCAGGATCACAGATACTGGTTTGATAATTGGGCCAAAGCCTGACAATAGGGTTTATCACACTTTACACTTTACAAACCTTAGTTAACAGTAGTTAACAGTATTTTTTAGTAGTTTTTAGTAGTTTACACTAGGCTACACTAGGTTACACTAGGCTACACTAGGTTACACTAGTTTACACTAGGTTACACAACTTTACACCTTAACTTCAATCTACACTAATGGTTCACTCTACACTTATATGTTACTCTTTCACTACACTTGCACTTCATCACACTTGCGCTCTGCTGAAGAGGCTCCTGTACTGCATGTGCGGCGGCCGTCTTTGAAGAGAGAAAAGCCGAGTTTGGCGGCGGAACGAGGACTTTAAAACGGCCAAAACAGGAAGGCACACTGCACTTTTGGTAATTTGTAATATCAAAATCATACCGCACGTCTTATCGAATTCTGGATCATTTTACCCTGCATGCACATGCAGTCCGTTTTCCGAAAATCTTATAGATAGGTGCTGTCACGCGACGCCCGGGTCCGGCATATAGCCTAAACACCCGTGCCTCCTTTGCCTTCGTGGCTCTCTGAAACAGCTGTTTTGGAACGCCTGCATTTGGCTGCTTTCCACGTGACGACGCCATTCCCGGTGTTCCGCAACACGTCCCCGGATTTGGGGAGCCGCGAAACTGTACGCTCACGTGATCAAAAGCACGTGGTTTGGGTCACGTGGTGTGGCCACCTTTCGCATCACGTGACAAGGCCATCCTCGCGCCATTACTAACCATGTCACCTTACTCTCCACCATACCATGTCTGTCATTGAAATCGAGTCGGAGGACCAGTTCACAAAGCTAACAAACTCCGATGCGTCACAGTTAATGGCGCTCTACTTCCACACCCCGTGGGCTGCGCCATGCCAGACCATGAACTCGGTTATCAAAACCTTGGCCCAGGCTAATCCACAAGTCTCATTTCTCTCCATCAACGCCGACGACCAGCAGGAAATCAGCGAGTTGTTCGAGGTTTCCGCCGTGCCATATGTTATTTTAATAAGAAACTCGACAATTTTGAAGGAACTCAGTGGTGCCGACCCGAAAGAGTTTATTGCTGCCTTAAAGCAGTTTGGGGGTTCTGCTGCCCCTCGTACTGAGGCCGCTTCTGCACCCGCTGCTGCATCCACTGAGCCGGCGGCCAAAGAAGAGCTTTCAGAAGAGGAGCTCAATGAGCGCTTGAAAAAGTTGACCTCTGCTGCACCTGTGATGCTATTCATGAAGGGTGCACCTTCCTCGCCTCAATGTGGCTTCTCGCGGCAAATCGTCGCTATCTTGAGGGAAAACCAGGTCAGGTTTGGTTTCTTTGACATTTTGAAAGATGACGCCGTGAGACAAGGCTTGAAGGCTTTCTCCGACTGGCCCACTTTTCCTCAGTTGTACATCAACGGCGAGTTCCAGGGTGGCTTGGATATCATCAAAGAATCGCTTGAAGAAGACTCCGATTTCTTTGCCAACGCCGTAGCTGCGTGATTCGTGTGTATAATTTATTTCTATAATTTACCTTGTGACACTAACATGTCAAGTTCTGGGTCATCCAGAAATGCCTCATCGTAGTGATCTGCTGTTGCTTTCGAAAGCTTCGTGCCCTTGGAGTCTCCGTTCAAGTCACCAAGGTTTGCTCTCTTTGGTGCTTGCGAAGCCATACCCAAGATTTCATCGTCCAAAGTATCATCCAAAGTATCCTCCAGGTTTTCGGCTTCGGAATCCTCGATTGCATCACTCAAGTCATCCTCCGAACCGCTGTTAGACTGATCCTCATTCATCTTGTCCATGATATCAATCTGAAACTGGTCTCTTTCACCATCAACAGCTTCGTCTTCATTTTCCAAAACAGGTAAGTCTTCATCGGCAAGAATATGCTTGAACCCTCCGCCAACCCGGTTGTAGAGATGGCTTTTCCTTCCATACTTGAGTCTATACCTAAATGAATTTTTTATCGCAGGCACTAAGTAGCCATCAATCTGGTTGATATCATTAAACAGAACGGAATGCTCTGCGATATACCTTTCGTAAGACCGGACCTCTGTTCGCACCTTATTTTGTTCTCTTAAGAATTTAAAGTGCCTAGGGAATTTCATCAGGAGTGGCCGCATTGTTGCAGGAATCTTGCTCAACTCAATGCGAGTGGCCTGTAGTGCATAATCATCATAGCCCACTGAATGCAAGGAATCGTTGATGCTTAAACTATCAACAATGTTGGCAGCGGTCTCAATTTTAAATTGCAGCCCATTGTAGATTTGGTAATTCTCTAGAAGTCCCAAATGAATAAGCCCAAAATTTGAGTATTGGCTCACAACATCACTGATAATTTGGAATTCAGATCTCGTCTCCGATGAGTCGTAATCTACCATTTCGCTGGAGCTCGAAATCCGTGATTTACTACTGGAGAAAATCACTTTTCCTAAAGCGTAAAATAAGCTGATCTGACTCTCTCTCAAAAAGGCATTGTTTTGGAATCCTTTAGAGAACCAAAATTCCAAGTTGCTAATCAGAGATCGAATGTCCCCCGACTCGTATAAGGACTGCATGAACTCAGCTGCTGATCCCGCTTTGGGAATTCGAATTTTCTCAGCGAGAAGTATTCTGTCGAGTGTCTTTTTCATAAACGATTTAGCCACGGGAAGAAACCTCACTCTTTCGAGTAGACCAGCAGAAATTCCAGAGTATAATTCGTCCCTGCCGATTAATGTTTCCACAGTCAAGCAATTGTCTATGTTGTAGTAACCTCTGTTACCTCGTTCACTCGGCAAATCAACTTCAGTGAGACATATTACCACTGGGGGTAATTCAGCTGACGAATAGGCCCAATCTCGTAAACATTTGCGAAACGCCTGTAGTGTCTCGTCGTGAAACACGTTCGGAAGTTCTTCAACCAAAATCAAGCTGGAATTTTGGCCGCTTCGATATCGGCAGCCATCCATAAAATCACGAAAATGATCTGGCTGGTGCACATTATCGACGGCAGAGTCAAAATACTCAATGACCGGTGTGGGGCGGACTCCAAAACCCCGGTTCTTGTCTTCATGCATTTCATTCGCTAGGCATTTTATCACCGTTGATTTTGAGCAGCCCGCAGGGCCCGAGAGAATGAGAATCCGGCATTTGTTATTTGGATCAAGTATACGCGTTAGCGCTTCTCTCACCTCTTTCAATTTCTTGGGGTTTATGCTAACATCTTGGGACCTGCCCGGCGTGTACTTTTCAACCCATGCGATTTTAGAGACTGAGGGCTTGTTTGAGGGTTTGTCTGAACGTTTTATCGACTCGTGTTCAATGAATTCTTCTGAAAAATCTTCAATCGCCTCACTATCGCTGTCATCGTCAAGTCTTGGCGCAGCTTTTGGTCTTCGTGCCATACGATTCTTAGCACATACGTTTACGTAGTGTTTATTGCGCGGTATGTATAGACGCGGGAGTTGCACCCATCACACATACAGTACTACAAGATTTTCTAAAATATAAATTTGGTGCCAGTTAAAAGATTTTATAATTCCTAGAAGCTGGACTGGAATTCAGATGTTCTCCGGTATGTAATGGACTTGTTTTAATTCGTTGCTGTTTCTGATCTCGTTTCCTGAGTAGTTGTTGGTAAACACAAGCCCATTTTGCTGAGTCAACGGCATGAGCCAGCTCAGCAGATCACTAAAACTTCGAGGATGCTGAAACGTATAATTGTACCCTCCAAATGGGGTGCTTGGGACAAAATGAGGCTTGGCAAATTGATTTGGTTTGAAATAAGCATCCGTATTGTGTACCATCGGGTAACCCGCAGTAGGAAGACCAGGTGCCATGGGAAGCGATTGATTCGGTGCCAAAAACATTGGTTGGTTCTGAGCCAATTGTGTTGGCTGATAATGCATCATTTGCGCTGGATGGCTCGGCGCCATTTGAATTGGCTCATTGGGTGCCATTTGAATTGGCTCATTGGGTGCCATTTGAATTGGCTTATTGGGTGCCATCTGGATTGGCTCAGTGGGTGCCATCTGGATTGGCTCAGTGGGTGCCATCTGGATTGGCTCAGTGGGTGCCATCTGGATTGGCTCAGTGGGTGCCATCTGGATTGGTCGTGAAGATGTCGGTTTGATTGGTTGATTGAATGTCTCAGATTGTACGGACATTGTATGAGTTTTTCGATAAAGTGGCGTCTTAGAAAAAGAGTCATTACCTTGCTTCAGAGATATTTCCTCTTTCTTGAAACGTTTTTTGGTGGGGGAAGCTTTTGTTGTATGCGGCTTTACCAGAGACTCCAATTTAACTTCTGGCTTGTTTGCTTTCTTGTGTGCTGTGCCAACCGCTGGAGTAATCACCTCCATATTCCAAAATTGCTTGTTATCAGTATCCGTAGAGGCGCCAAGGAGAACATCGTCATAGTGCACCTGGACTTGTTGCGTGAGGGAAGGAAACACGAGAACCCCAAATGTCTGTGTTTTAGGGTCGTTATATTCCACAAGCCCACACCTTACCTCTCCCGTATGTCGCCTTCCGTCGGCATTATCAGAGAACTGTATCAATGAATCTTTTCCTATCAGGACGACCGAAGTGATGTAATCTGCGTCTTGCCGCTCATAAAATTTGGACTCAGAGCGCCGGTGAACTTTGCATGTTTGATTGTTAAACAAGAACCCCAGAGATAAAGCGCAGATGGGGTGATATGATTTGCTGCACTTGGCCGCGGAGCACTGAAAACAAGCTCCTTGGGGATGCCCTTTTCCTGGTGTCAGAGATTTATTAGGCTGATGACAATGGAGACATTTCAAGCTTCTGTGAGACCGGGGGATATCACTAATACCCTCGACAATTTCTCCGTCGCCTCTCGGCTTTGTCGAGTGCACGAATTGTGGAAAAGCTTCACTGCATATCCTATGCACGTGTAGTCTGTCGCCAGACTTTTGGTCTGTAATATCACACGGAAGCAATTCGAAAGCACGGAACTTAAGCGCAGCTTCAGGTAAGTAGATAGGACACAAGATGCATTGTACTTGTAGACTTGACTTCCGTTTTCGCTTGACGGGTTTCTGCACAGAATCACTCAGCAGCTCTGGTGCTTCTGTTGACGGTTCAGAGTCGTAAGCAATTCCTTTAAACCTGCAATAGATTTGCTTCGAATTGATATCCACGGAATCTCCAATGCACTCACATTTCTTTGTTTTGGCCGCAAATTCAAACCACTCGTCGAGAGCGAAATTTACCGACTCCGCCAAGTTGTATCCATAATTAAAGCCGGCATGGTATCCATAAGGATAGGTGATCATGAACTCGCCCTGATTATGAACAATCCTATTGCATTTGATGCCGTTTTTCTCCAAAAATGAAGGCGACGCCAAAAACGTCTTGTGGCGTAGAAATTCCGAGCAGTTCTTGTAGTCCTCGTTGAAGATCTCTTTCATGAGGTTATAAAACTTGCCGCTATCCTTTTGAGGAATCGAATACCACTGTTTGGGGGCTCCAAAGTGAAGATAATTGATGGAATATAGGTCCTGGTCCTCAAGGTGCCATGAAAATGTTGCTTTCCACAAACCGGCATAGAGGTAAGCGTCATTAACACCAGGAACTTTCTCCTCCATTAAATCGAGCAAGTTGGGGAGATTGGCCACGTTCCAGCTCTTGATGGAATCTTTGAACAAAGATCCTAGAACGTCTGCTCCATACATTGGCTCGGCATAACCCAAAGATCGCCAGTATAAATTTTCTAACTCTTCACATCTCTCTTCTGTGAATTCGGATACATTGATATTGAAATCCCCATCTAAAGCCTTGTTATCACAAATCCGATCTTTGGCTCGTGTTAAAGGTTTCTTTGTTTCTTGGGGCTTTGCAGTCTCGGGATCCCGTTTCTTCTTTGGCGCAGGAGGCTGATGATTTGGTTTTTTGGACAATTCTAGCCATTGTGAAAGAGTGTATTTTCTCTGCCGCTCGACATTCTGCGAGGAATAAATACCTTTACGGCCCGCCGTGGAGTTCACATTTTGAACTATAGGATTTCTTATGAGCACGTTGGATAGATTTTCGGGAGTGTAGACAGTCAGAACTTTAGACAGCCATTCTGCAGGGGGGATGACCTTAATAATTCCGGATTGCATGCCATAATGGTTGACGGCCTTGTTAAATTTGTAGAAGTCCCGAAATTGCTCCATAGTGGGCTTGAATACGGGAATACCTCCAGAATAATACGCAGGCTCGACCAATAGATCAGGGTCATGTTTGTAGCGTTTTTCCATATTGTAGTCACCTCTTGAATTGACGAAGAGGGAAGACAATGGCTGAGGTCTGGATATATCTTGCAGCGATAGGTGATGCACGCAAACAAATGGTCACGTGACCAGATTCCGGTTCGGGTTTTCGGTAAAAGAGAATTTATCTATTTTTCGGATAATGTCATATCCAAACTGAGGTTTAGATATAGACCGACTAAGTGTTACTCTATCATGAGTTGGAGAATTGTGTTGACTATGACGTGTTAGTGCAGGAGCGTTGGCGATTATTTCACCTCAGTGAGACTACTAATTACACATCACATCATGCCTGAACTTAAACGCCGCTCCAATGATGAGAAAATATCCAAATCACGGGCTGCAAAAGCTTCTATACTCACTGGTATGACAGTTGCTTGCTTTCTTTTGTTCTGTTACCATTTCTGGTGGTCTTTTGGCGCTTTTAATCTGAGAAGATACGGCACAGCCCCAATTAGCTTTGCCATTTTGAGTGCTGGCTTAGGGTTAGATTTGTACCTAATTATAAAGGTGTTGCTTTTCTTTGAGACTAGATTGCTTAGCGATGGGATTGACGCTGATCACAAGAAGTACATTTGATAGAGATCGGTGACGATTGACTGATGAATGTTAAAGAAGAGACATGAAGTTTGAACGAATGAGATTTACAAGGTGATACTTCGATGAAAACTTGACTGGTGATTTGACCTTAATTCTAGAGACTTGACTGGTGACTTGACTGGTGACTGGACTGGCGAATTGAGCCGTGATCCGACTGTTGATTGACTGTTGATTGACTGTTGATGACTGTTGATGACTGTTGATTGACTTTGATTAACTTTTGATTGACTTTGATTGACTTTGATTGACTTTGATTGACTTTGATTGACTTTGATTGACTATTACTTTGATTGACTATTGAAGACTAATGACACGAACATTGATACATAGATGCACGACCCCATGTGGTGCTAATGTTAATCACGACTATATACAATGAAAAATATATCTAGCCCCTTAAAAGTTCCATTAGTTCAAGGACTTGAGGGGACTTGAAGAAAGCTTTTGGTTCTCTCAGACGCGTCCGCACGCCCATCAGACAAACTAAGTTTCACAGGGCGTGTGATCTCAATAAGACTTATCTCATGGTCTTCTTGTTCAGAATCAGAAATATGCTCATGCTCTCCGCTTCGATGAGCCTCCCTTGGAAGAGCCTTTAAAATGAATCTGGAGGTTTCTGTGAGCTCCACTTGGCCATGGAACTCTACGATCTCGCTTTTGTTTTTACTGGGCGAATTCGGTAGAAGTCCCTCTTGAGACCGGTCCAAGTGGAGTGCACGCACAGGCAGCACATTGGCACTTGGTTTTTGAAACTTCGATTGCTCGGCAGATTTCTTTCTGGACGATAGCGGCGATGAGGAGATCTGTAAATGGTCCGGCCACTGCGTGGGTGTTTTGAATACGTCTTCAATCTGAGAATCCACCGGTGAGCCTTCTTCAACACTTTTTAAAAAAGGATGCCCAGACTCTGGTGGGTCAAGTGTAGGCGCAAATGCAATGCTTGTCAAGATATCAACGGAACTTGGGCTCGGCTTTTGAAGACGCGCAGGTGAAACTTTTGAGTCTCTTTCGAACTTGTATATTTTTGCCGGTTTGTGAGTAGTTTCATCTTGCTTCGAAGGTGTTGCTCTGGTAGTCTCGGTTTCATGCATTGCAAAAACCGAGTCTTGAAGCAGGGACTGTGATTTCAAAAACGAAGGTTGCATGCCAAAATGCATTATATCGTCTATTTCGTTTGCTGAGAACTCTGCCATATCTGGTTCCGAATCTGCAACAATCTCAATTGAACTTAATCCAGGATTATCTTCATCGGGGCCAGCCCGTGAGCTTTCGGATCTCGGCTCGTCAGCCTGTGATTCGCCTAAAACTTGCGATAGCGTAAAACACGACGGTCCTTGACTGAAGGGTATTTGCTCCTCCACGGTGCTTTCATTCAAGAGCTGATCCTCGTCAAGGTCATATAACCACTTGATGTCTTCTGTAGTCATATCGTTGCTGGGCTGGCGCGAGGCCTGAGTCCAAATTCTTTTGCTCTGCCCATTATTGCTTTCGGAACTCTCGTCCACCAGCTTCTCAAGGTCCTTCAACGCCGCGAGCTGCTTAGTCACTGCCTTGAGACTCTTTTTGTTAGAATTGGAGAGGTTTGGAAATCTAAGCTGTAGTTTATCCACAAACGCCTTCCACTCCGTCTCGGAAAATAGCACATTAGACGTGTCACCTGCTTTTCTTCGGGACAAAAGATGTGGTGCGGCGGTAGCAACCTCCATTTTGCTCAAAACGTCACTCATTTTATTTGAATTCCCGGTGAAGTAATCCAAGATTCCTTGCGTGTTGGAGATCTTCTTGTTGCCTAGCGTCTCACGTACAAACGCACTAATAGAGGTGAGTTTACGGCTGCCTCCTGGAGCCTTCTTTTTTCTGGATTTCCTAACCTTGGTATCCCGAACATCCACTTTTTGCACTGTTTCTGGCTTGTTTTTGAAATGTTGAAGTTTCTGGAGATTCAGGTCCATCTGTTCCTGGTCTTCATGTCTGGACTGTATCTGTGTGGAGAGGAAGTACAACGAGGACTCATTTTGCGAATCGCCTTCAGGCATGACTCCTGCAATATGCAAGTAGTTATGTCTTTAAACTCGAAAGCTAGAGGATTAGTCTCTGTCGAAGTTGAGTTTCTGGAGTACTGTCAAGTGCTATATCAAGTGTAGAAGTACACGTCTGATGCGCATCATGCGTGGCCTGCATCCGGTGCAATATAGCCTAGGGCGTCTACGCTTCTCTTCTCCCAAATATAGATTCCTAGACTAAAGTGTCGAGTGGCTTGATCTCCCAAGTGTTTGTTTTCTTGTTGTAAAAAGCCACTTCTTGGATTGTGTGCTTGAGTATGCTCTTTGTGTAGGCCTTGAACTCGCGCTTTGCTAGCTCCGAAAGTGTGCCTATTGTGAAGTCACTATTGCTCTTGATGAACTCTTTGAGACTCTCCAACACCTTGGAGTCTTTTATGACAGGCTTCTGCGGCGTGAGGATATTTGGTGTTTGTGGCTCAGTGGCAGCTTTCACCGGCGTCCCCAATTGTGTGATTGATGTCACTTTCCTCTCTTTTGGCAAAGCAGGCACAGAGGCTTTCGAGGGACTCCAGTAGTTGTTGAACGGGTCAATTGGAAACGTGATATTATAATCTAGTCTCTCATACTTGAGCTCGTCAAAAGCTTGCAGGTCTCCATCATTCCAAACACTAATAGATTGTAATGGTCCAATGAGTCCACGCTTCTTGGAGGTGTCGGTGTTGTCCACAAAATCGTCCATTTCATCCTCTTCAGCATCTTCGTCCTCTTCTTCCCCATCTTCGCCATCGCCTAGATCTTCGCCTTCGCCTTCATCATTCTCTTGCCAATCTAGGTCAGAGTCATAGTCATAGTCGAAGCCTGTCGCACTCTTATCCAACGGCTCTGAGACAGATATGATAGTAGATTGATGCTTTTCTGAACACCATGTACCGACATATGGGGGTTTTGCATTCTCATAGAATTGCAAGAATTTGATGCTGGGTAGATTGTTCACTAGTTGGAGCAACAGACTCTGAGAAGACTGTGATGAGTTCAAGGCCTCCACAAGTTGTTCTGAAGATGTAAAATGAACTTTTTCTTGAGGTTTCTGTTCTTTGATGAAAACCCCACTTAAGCTTGGTTTGGTCGTTAGACCTGAAACTAGCGCGGAATCAAAAGCAGATTTCCTCAGCTCAAGTTCATGCGGTAGGAGCTGGGTAGCCAGAGGCATTGTGACGTTGCTTTTTTGAAAAAATGGAAGAAAGTCGCTCTCGTAGTGGGAAAGTTCTTTTTCGAACTTCTTTTCCGGGGACTTGGCAGGCTCCGAGGATGCAGTGTTAACGGGTGCAGCTTTCTTGACGGAGAAGAAATTCGAAATCTTCATTTGGTTTCTTTCCTCTTTCTTTTTGCGCTCCTCCTCTTTCAATCGTTTCTCCTCCTCGCGCTCTAGCTTCTCCTCCTCTTTCAATTTTCTCTCTAGCTCTTTTTTTGCTTTCTCCTCTTCTTGCTTCTTCCGCTTTTCCTCTTTCTTCAATTTTTCTTGCTCGCGCCGTTGTTCCTTTTCAGCTTCCAAGAGCTCTTTCTTGAGTTTTTTCTCGAGTTCCTTCTTTTCTCGCTCTTCTTTTTTAATTCTGAGCTGCTCAGCTTTCTGGTGCTCTCTAGCTACGCGCTCAGCCTCACGCTGTCGTTGCTTTTCTAGCTTTTCTAGCTGCTTCTGAGTAGGCTGGTTAGATTGTTCATTCGGACCACTAAAAGGCGTCAAATGCCCCACAGGATGCATGTTGTGAGAGGTGTTCGGGTAGCCTTGGAAAGGGGTTTGCTGCAAATTTGAAACCCCGGATTGAAGTGGCATAAAGGTCCCGTTTGGCGCCATATTCGGGTACGCGTTTGGAAACGTAGTATTGGCGCTTGGTTGCATAGTACCGTTCGAATACACCACATTATGATGTGACGGCAAAAGTCCCATTGGAGTTTGGTTCTGCATCATGGCGGAGTTGGGGAATTGTTGAAAGGGCATATGTGTTGAAGGAGATTGCGCCTGTATATGCGTGGGTGGACGTGAAGATTGGGTTGGAAAGCCAAGATTAGGCTTAAAACGCTTGGAATCCGGACCCTGAACCTCGCCGTGGCCATCTGAGCTCGGAGTGTCTGTTTTTTTCGCCATCTGCGCTGGAACTACGGGCTCAATTTGGGAGAAGTGCCCCTTAATGTGTTGTTCTTGCAATGAAGAGGGTGCCATAGTGGAGGGCCCTGGAACATGTTGATTTGCCAGCGAAGGCAAATTGGAAACAAAAGATGTGCCATCTGAAGATGAGTGATCTAGCGGCTTCTCCATATTGTTGTGCAGGAGCGAGGATTTGACAACTTGGGGAGTGAAGTTGAGCTCAATAGTGATTTGGTTGTATGAATAGCGGACGCGTTTGGTAGTCAGAGAGTGCAGGATGCAGAGATGATTTATTTCCACGACAGATTTTGGGCCTTTGAATAGCGCGCCAAGATTCCATAGCTATTGCAACGTTTGTATGATAAGACAATTCAGGAAACTGAACAAATAATTCGAAACAAAACTTTTAGTTTTTGACTCATTGGAGACTCGAATACTTCATCGATTTAAACGTGATATAAACGTGATTTGAACTGATAATGATTTGTGGCACCCTAAAAAGTGCTCACTTTAGTATAGACATGTAGTCGCACTGATAACTATTATTAGGCAGTGACGCAGTCGCGGCACCGATATAGTAGAGAACGCACCCTATAACTACACCCTATATAACTACTACTTTTGGTCCAACAAAATCGCTAAAACTTCTTTATATCTCAGCAAATAATCCAATTTCAAATTCTCGCAATTCGAGTGCACATGGAATTACGCTCATGGACTAATCGACCACAATGCCTGGGTCTTTCCCCTCTAGTGGCTACAGCAACACGGCACATACATTGGAGATCAGTGAGTCGTCGCTACATCAAAAATGGAGCAAGGAATTCGCCGCCAAAGAAGGGAGTGCATTGAAAACTCATCTACAAAGACATTTGATTGGCCAGCTCGACTCTTTGGTGTTGGTATTGATTGCGTACCAGTTGGTTCGTCACACGCACTTTTCGTGTTTCATTGCTGCTTTAATGGATTGCTCTGTCCAGGTTCTTCTTCATGCTGGCAGCTTTGCAAACGGAGACGGGGCGCAAATATTTGAAACGCTCCGGGCTTTACTGGAGGATACTGCAAACCGACCGGGTGTGTCCATGAGCCCCACAAAAGTCGTTGACTTTGTCATCAAGAACACAAGGTATCTTATCTACTGCAAATCAGCTTTCACGGTGACTTATCACATCACAAACTGCCTATTTTGGCTACGTCCGATGGCGTTGGCAGGGCGCTTGGGACTTATGGACAATGGGCCCTTGTTCTTTTTGTCTTTCATTGGGGAGCACATTTCGTATACAATCACACCGGAGAATTCTTGGTTGTCTCAAGTCTGGCAGCTCGGTCTTGTGGAGCTAGTTTTGCTAGACGTGGTGATTTTGCTCATCCAACTAGTGCTATACCAGAGCATTTATCGACAATCAACCATATCCCCACATGGAATACGGCTTGGCGAAGAGGAAATCTACATTTTGCGGGCAAAAGGTAGTTCGGGATCTCGGGAGGTGCCGGAGAATAAAGACGTGCGTGACATCTTGCACGTTAAGTTATATGAGTCTCTCTAACGGATGCTTTGTGACTACACCCTGACGCCGGCTACGACATGACATTTTGATACTAATCTATAAACTAGAGAGTATACAGCTCAAAGCTATTGAAATGAAGACACATTGACTTTCAATCAAAAATGAAGACACATTGACTTTCATTCAAAAATAAAGACACATCGACTTTCAATCAAGAATGGCATGGACTGCGTTCCATTAGTATATTTTGTATATTAACGCGCCGCACAAGAACCCTCATGTAAATCATACAGACAACAACACGAAGACAATGAGCAAATGCAAGTGAATCCCAAGGCTTTGTTGCGTGCAGAACAGTGTTTTGTTCTTCCACTGCCTTATAAGCTATTTTCAAAGAGTCTCCTAGAGTTACAGGCTCATTCTCAAACAGCAGCAGACTGCCGTACACCTAGTGGATTTCAGCTCTTTGAAAGAGTGGCCGACTATAAGACCCGTGAAATCAACAAGCGAGTGTGGAATGAGCTTAGTGATAGCCAAAAGCATGCATTTGAATTTCCTGGCCAAGAGATTCATGACCATTATCTCCGCATTAACAGAGGATACAAAACTGTGGCCTCGAGTCCAGATGACTTCAATCCGTTTTATGAAGCTTCGCTTTTCCCATGGGAGGTAATCAAAGATAAACTACGCCATAAAGTGCTTTTTTCCACGGACATATATGACCTTCTCATCGCCGAGGCTTTAAACCCCAAAAAAGGCCACTTTCTGGCACGGAATTTGTACTATAGCAGTCTAATTTACGAGGGCTTGCAAAGCAATGTCTCCACTGTTCTGTTTGCTGAGTTGCCTGTGGAAATGAAAGCCAAATTTACGGCCCTACAGCAGAGGAAAAGGCAATTCCACAGCAAACTCAAAGAACTCCAAGCGAGTAGTAAACGGGCATCCAATCCTTACGACGACTATGTTCGTCGAAATCAGAAAGATTTGGCTGCATATGCTCCAGAAGAACGCAACAAAATCCTAGCCAAAATGTGGAAGCAGGAGAAGGCAGATCATGAGGCGGTGAAGATACCCAGCAAAACGAGAGCATATCGAGAGCGAAACCTCGACATAAAGACCTCCATAGTTATGGACTACATTTTCAAAGTTGGGTCTGTGGAGGGATTTGGTGGGAGTTGGCGCCAATGGAAGCACCAAGTCATGGGCAATGCACATTACCTCCATCATGCAGTCTTTCCTTTTATTCCACAAAGAAGATCAAAAAAAGTCGAATTTGTCAAAGATTTCTCCGAGTTCACGGATTTGCCAAACAGCAAAATCATTTACAGAGAAGACTTCTTAGGTCCATAGAGGCCAAGAGATGTTGTATCGTGTAATTGTGGGAAGACGCGCGTTAGCGCGTCGCTCAGCGTTCTGAATATCCATAATTTCTTCTTTGATACTCCAACTCTTTTTCACACAAAAACACAATGTCACTCGAAAAAAAGCTTAAAACCGCCGATGAACTCAAGGTATACCTTCGTTCAGACAAGGCTACGGCTCCTACAAAAGGCTCCGTTTTGGCAGCTGGTTATGACCTTTATGCATCCGAAGAAGCAGTGATTCCTGCTCAAGGTCAAGGAATGGTTGCCACGGACATTTCGATTATTGTTCCTGTTGGTACATACGGTAGAGTGGCCCCAAGATCCGGTCTTGCCGTCAAACACGGAATCTCCACCGGTGCTGGAGTCATTGATGCTGACTATCGTGGTGAAGTGAAGATTGTCCTCTTCAATCACTCTAAGAAGGACTTCGAGATCAAGGCAGGTGACAGAATTGCCCAATTGGTATTGGAGCAAATTATCAATGCTGACATCAAGCTCATCACCGAGGAGGAATTGACCACCACGGAGAGAGGTGCTGGTGGATTTGGCTCCACGGGAACCAACTGAACAAAAAAAAATAGACATGGCTGAATGGTACAGGCGTATCATTTATTCTAAATAGACATTAAATTCCTAAGAAGTCACTATTGTGTATCGTTCAACTGCCGTACTTGTTTACTTCTATACCTGTCCTTGGGCTCTTAAATATGTATTTATTTTCTAAATTCGATTGGTAGTTTGCGACAATCAAGGAACCTCGTCCTGTAAAACAATCGTTGCAATCTGCCAGTGTTCATCACTTCTCCTTCTTCTCCTCAGACTCAGAACTTTCCTTCACGTCATCCTCATCCTGCTCAACCTTCATACCCTCAGTGGCAGTCTCTTCATACTCGTCCAATTGAATGTTATCTTTGATTTGGTTGACGGTATCTTTCTCTCTATTGTTCTCATCATTAATCATCTCATCTTGTTCCTTCAAGATGTCCAATTTCAATTTGCTGTCATCAGACAACTCCAATTTCGCAACGTTGTAAACCTCATCAGGAATGGACGACAAAACAGCCAACAAAGCGTCATAGTAGGTTTGGATACCTTGAGTGTGCTCTCCGTATGTGTAGGCAGACGAAAGAATAAGAAGCGTGGATGGGATTTTTTGTCTCAATCTTAAGTCCAACCATGTCTCCAAGTCTTCTCTCAAACGGCCCGGGGAAACGTTATGAGTTTTGATACCTCTTTGAGAACAAGCAATGTGCAATTCGGGCACAGTTAAGGACTCGACACCCTCGTAGTCAATGACCTTGTCATCCTTGATGATAGTCAATAAACGATGTCTGATTTGGTAACGTAAGATGGAGTCAGTACCATATGGTCTAAGAGACATGTATTTCGTCATGGCAACCAACTGGTTTCTGGACAAGTTATCCAAAACTTGATCGTTTTTGAACATTCTGGCCACCTTCGTCAAGTGCTCCTTGGTAGGGGTCTTTCCAATGGAGATGATGTCGAAAAACGAGACAAATGCTTCTCTTTCCTTCTCGGAGACATTCTTGGACAACTTAAGTCCACTTTGTTCCAAAGTCTTTTTGATGAACTCGGAAGTGTTAGCACGTGTTTTGGCCAATCTAGCTCTCTTCTTCTTGATATCGGATGAAGATTCGTAAGTTGAAGGCAACAAGTTTGGGAAGATCTTTAATGCAACCGGCAACAACAATTCAGCGAAAGGCACAAGAATAAACATGGAGAACGGAATCAATCTGGCCACGTCCACGAGCGTCCTTTGCAACTGGTTGTTCTCTCTTCTGGAAAGACCATATCCGGTAGCAACCTTGAACAACAACTTGGTCGAAACTTTGATTTCATAACCCAACAATTTGGTCCCGCTCCAGTAGTGTGCGACTTCATGCTTCACTTTGTCCCACAACGATTTCTTCTGGGCCACTTCCAGAGGCGGTTTTTCACTGCCTGCCTTGTCTGCTTTCTCCACTTCGGTGGTTTTAACAACCTTTGAAGGCGCCAATGTTTTAGGAATCTCTTCCTTTGGCTGTTTTGGGGTTTCTTGCACATTCTTCTCAGCTTTCGTGGATTGGCTTCTCACGAAGACGTTGGAATTTTTCGACCCCAGTAAAATGGTTAACGGGATCTGATTATAAGCTTGACGGTGCTTCAACCCCAAGAATAAAGCGCGGACCGGAGCTCCTCGGTATAGAGATCGAGAAACCATGGTTGAAATATGTGCAGCCAATGGAAAGTAGGGAGATGTTGAATGGCGGGCGGCTTCAGTTGGGCTTGAGGTGGCGCTGTTTGCAGGATTGGGTGTCACGTGCAGACCCTCTGGAAGCGCTCGCTTCTTCCGTCAGATCCGCGGCACTAATGTGGCAATAGATAGATACAATATACACGCACTTTAGTGCTGCACCGTACGAATGCTTTTGGCTATGTAAATTCATAACCGCTTTGAATTCACTCTTCATCCTGGTGAATCACTCTTCTTCCTGGTGAATGGACCCTTGCTCTTTGTTCTCGCCACTCACGCCCACGAGAATAATCTTTTCTATAAGGGTGTGACTGTCCTCATCTTCACCATCCACGAAAATATTCAAATTCTGAACGTTTTGGAATCTAACGTACTTGAGCTTAACTTCATACCAATCGCCCTTGGCGGCCGTGTCAATTTTCTCGACGTGTGGCGCGTCCGATGCCAGTGTGTCGTCAAACGATAAGATGGATGGCTTGTTTGGCCAGACTTTTAACAAATTGGGCCGCTGACACTCCTCCTCTAGCTCATTCTCATCTAAGTCAGCATCTTTGACATTGTTTGGTGTCACGAACTTGATCAACACAGAGTAAACCTTAGATATGTTGTTCAACGGCACGAAGAACAAAGCTTGCGAGTCAGCATCACTGTAGATCGACGATTGGCTAGACTCGAACTTGAAGACGTCGTTAGAATTCCCTCCTGTCTTGAGCGGCCTGACGTTTAAAGCTGTGGCTTCGCCAGTGTGTATAGTGTCGTTGAGCACCTCGAATCCCTTGGGAACGAATTGCTTTAACGAACTGTACTTTTCGGAAGCACCCGCCGAACTTTGCGTAGAGCGCTCTTTCAGGAGAGGATCTCTGTTTGCTTTGTCATTGAGCTCTTTGATTCTCTTCTCGATTTTGTGAGATACCCCTGAGAGTCTGTCGGCCTCCTGACCTGCTTCGTAAAAGATAAATGTGGGAACAGAAGAAATGTTGAGTTTCGAGGCGAGCTTCTGATTGGCGTCAAGGTCAATCTTGGATATCTGTATTTTGCTGAATTGGGCGTCGTTATAGATGCTGTCTATCAAGGGCTTAATCGCCCGGCAAGGTCCACACCAAGTGGCTGTAAAATATGCCACCAAATAGCGGTTTTCTTCAATGAGCTTTGAAAAATGTGCTTCGTCTCTTACACCAGGAACCTCCATTGTTGGTGAATTTTAAACGTAATGTGGGGTTGTAGAGTGTACTAATGAGCAGTATACACCGTGGCGTTGGATCTACTAAGCGCGGTCTTGCATAATGTCTATCGTCCCGCCTGGGCGCTGAAATGGGCCATAAAATTGATTGCATAATGAGTAGACCAAGAACCCTACATTCTCGAGTATTGCATCTGGCAAGTATGTTCTAGCGAAAACCACTTTTTACTTGAAATTACGACTGTTGTTCAAGATGCATACCCCACTTTTAAATCTCACTACTTCGCGCAATTTCAGCCTCACGCTAAGATAGCCTACATTCCGAACCTACACCCAAGAGAAGCCAAAGACCCCAAATCTAGGCTATGGCTGTGATTAGCCCCAAACAGTCTGTATATTCATGCAATGAAAATGCACAAAAGATGGATTCTTCTTCCGAGGCAGGCCCTCTACTACAGCTTCGAATCTCATCTATGGCCCATGAAAACCTGCGCCCGGACCACAGCTTGAAGTTGCGGCCGTACCGGGATTCAAGAAAAGTACAGAACTCTGAAAATATCAAAGTGAGAACAAGGAATGCTGATCCCGGGTTCATGTTCGATTATGATCTTCCTGAAGTCCCGTCCTCCCCTCACAGCAATGAAATAGAGGATGCTTCCAAAAACCAGAACCTGCAATTGGTCACTATATTCCTCAATTCCTCAAAGGCTTACGGATCGAAATACAATGTGATTGATTCGATTAAATCTAATAACTCCAACAAAGGTGTTCTGCTGGACAAAACGCCCATCCACATATCGCGTGCCACACGAAACCGAGCGGAAATGGTCAAGTTCTGCTTTGACTTAAAATATTTGTGGCTAGAAAGAGCTCAAGAAGTTCATGGCGGCGAGCCCAACTTTCATCTGGGAATTGATGGTGTTTACAACCCGCTCCAGATCATCCGAAATCGTGTTGTTAGACAGAAGTTGCACCATCAGCCATACCCCAATAATTACAAGACCGCCCCATTGGCTTGTGATGCGTTTTCATCTCACAACGCCCCAGGTAAAAAGCACTGGAGGCTGCTTTGGGGAATAGACCTGAATGAACTCACAGTCGACATGGCGTGGAGGAAAATGTACTGGTATGAACTAAGAAATGCTCAAGGCGAACTTTGGTTTCCCAGATCCACGAATGTGGACACAAAAGATTCAGAAAGAATGCATGACCGATTGTGGGCTGGTTCCGAAGTTTCTGCGGACGGCTCAAATAACTTCCTACTGCAAGTATCCATCAGCGGGCGTCAAGCGGGAACCAAATCAAAGCATAAAAGACGGTCCTTCAAGGAGCGGGCAAAAAGACTATATGCCAGTTCTTACAATTCAAATTCGGATTCCGATGGATTGGATATATCTTATGGCCATCTTCCAATCTCTAGCGATAATGTATCTAAATTCAAGTTAGGGAACGTGCACAGGCCTAGCACGGGACATCCTTCTGACCGCCATCAATTTGAAATCTCCAGAAGCAGTGATATGTTGGCTTTCCCACGAAGAGATTCCTCAAGGTCATATTCTTCAGAAGATGGCAAGACGCCCAAGACTCGACCTCCGATTATTGTTGTGGGCTATGACAACGATAACAATGCATCTCACTCTCGTTCAAATAGTTCCAAGATTCCAACAACCAAGTCAATGGAAAATGGAGACCAAGAACTTTTGTACTCCATCAACGATGTGGACTTTAGTTCAGGGCGGCAGAAGACTTCCATCTCTGAGATAGAGGACAAGGATGACCTGAAGGAAGATTTAGTCCCCACAAATACCAAAGTCTTTGATGAAGATTCCTTGCTGCTTACAAGAATCCATTTAAAAAAGCAAAGGCTAGAACTGCTCATTAATCTTGACGCGTATTACATGAGCGTGGTATATCCTGTTGTCATAGAGCGGCTAGATTCCAGGATAAGCTACATCATTGACAACAGTATGAGCCGCTTAAAATACAGGTTGTCCGACATTAATTGTTCCTTACTTCCAGCTCGTGAACTGCTTCACAAAGTGTTTCAAGACGAGACAAGAAACATTATCAGGATCTCCAATGAAGAGTGTGCCGCGAAAACCGACAACTTGTTGACTGCTACTGACAGAATTTATGGCGAGCTCAACACATCTCTCATGATGGAACTACGAAAATCAATCAAGCGTATCGACAAGGCCGAACAATCCCTTTTCGGGAACCTCGTTTCCAACTCCTTGAGCGAAAAAGAAAACTTGCCATTACCAATAGCTGGCAATAACAAATTTCTTTATCTCGCATTGGAGAACTTGATCGTGATTGCGCTACATCTTATCTGGATGATGGTCACAACGCTGAAATTCTTCCTCAAAATATTCAAATTGCTTTTGAAAATGGTGACATTCTTCTTTTGCTGATGGTCGCAACTACTTGTTAGTGCATTCCATGCCACAACCTCGGTGTACGGGTGTGTGTTAATCGATACAAATGCTGGTGCACTATACTACAGAAGCTACTAACAATGCAGCCCAAATCTCTCACACTCCTTAGTACGTCAAATATGATTTAATAAACTTAGATAATTAACTAACGCGAAGAAAAAATAGACTCAACGATATATCAAATACTCGAGCGGTTTCAAGAAATGTTTGATAAAGCTATTATTCAAGACAAGTCTAGAGAACTACTAGCTGTGGAATCCGTTACATTAGAGTCCGACGCTATTTCTATTATTCGTCTTTGCAAAGATCTCTTGTCAATTACACGCGGGCTCCGAGAGACGTGGTGCTTGGGAACGATGACTGTGACGTCAAACGAAGTCAACGAACAAGCCGAAACAGAAGAGCTTCGAGAAACTCAAGAGAAGTTCAATCTATTAATTGACAAGATTGCTAGCCTCGAAAAAGTTTAAACTCATCATGAAAATAGGCGTTGAAGCTACAATGATACTTATGTACTGTGTCACAGCATGTAGTGTTTGTATTTGTTCATTGCAAGTCCCTGTTCGGACTGCTGGGCCTTGTCCCTATCCTACTGGATGTATTGCTGATCGGCTCCGTCTTCTCCTCAAACATGCTGACAAATTTTTGCACTTTCCCGATTTTAATAAATTTGAACTTCTTATTCTCCTTGATGTACTCGGGAACGGACGAATCTTTGAAAGCATACTTCAAACCGTGGCCATCATCGTGGTCAATGAACGAAAAGGAACTTTGTTTGTGAACCGACTTGACCTTTTCCAGAGCTCCTTCAGGCGAGCTATGTGAAACTGCAAAACTCTTCTTTGGAGAAAGTAGGACGTCATCCACGTTATCATCGCATGCTGGAACCTCGCTTATATCAAAAAGATTGTCTAGCTTGAGAGTTTGGGAAAGAGGGCTGTCGGTATCGAGTTCTTGGAAGTTGTGCCGCAAATTGTCTATCTCCGTGACAAAATCACTTTCTTGAGATGATGAAGCAGGCGTGCCTATCAGTTGCTTTCTCTCGAATTGGACTGCAGGGCGTAGTTCATCCGCGTCTTCTTCAAATAGCTGATTCTCGTCCTTCTCGGGTAGGAGTGTGTCACCATCAGAGGAGCCCGATGAGACTTGCTTGTCTTGTTGAGAATTCTCAATTCCCTCACTAAACACCATGTTGTCAACGAGATCCGTAGTTAGAAAATATTCCGAATTGATTAACGGGGAGTTTGTCTCGGAGTCTTCATCGACGGTACATTTCCCGCTATCATCAGACTGAAGAATACGTAAGTCTTCAAAAGAATTATTAAACTCCTCCATTTCGATCGGCACCAACTGGCTTTCGATGGTGGAGTCTAGTCCTATGAGCGATTGACTGCTAAAATGCGAACCTTTCTCTTTCGTAGCAAATAAAAGATCGTCTAGCCTTCCAAAATCTGTGGTGGGGCTCTGAAGGTTGGCATGTGGATAATGCGCCGGTTTCCGAAGAGGGCCAATCTTGTGCTCGAGTTCAAGTAGTAGAAGCTGGCTGATGTAATGCTTCAATTGATGTAGTAAGCTATCATCGTATGCCAGGATTGATGAGATGTCCTCATTTTCTTTAAACTGCAAACATATATCAAAAGGGTTTTTCAAGTCAACGGTGAATTCTTTAATGGCCAATCTGCAGTTGACCACAAAAATCTCATCCCGATTACGCATTGCAAGCACAGATTGCCATACCTCAGGAAACTTGAAAGCACTTCCGGGCACAGGAGCATGTGTGTGCGTCTTCTTTGAACGGGCAACAAATATTTGGTTTTGTTTTAGAAGTCGTGTAATAGTAATGTTAGCATTGCGGAGTATCATGGAGTTTAATTCGAGCGTCAAGTCGAAAAACTTTATAAATTTGGACAAATCCTCAAGCCCGCTCGAGGAGGCATCTGAATAAAGACTTAGATCTGCAACACAAAGCGCAAGTTTGTATGGAATGTCGGAAGATAGAAGAATATTTGGCCTTTTCTGATCCTTGATGGGGGCACGATGGTGGTACACTCCATGAGTGGGAGCGGTCTTCATCGCCATGAATTGAATGCAGAAATGCACAGAGCTTGCAGAAATGTGTGAAATGAGTGGATTCTTTAATAAGAGTATGGCTGGCAGACAATCCAGAATATTGTATGGAAGTAAAGCGCCGACGTCTTTAGCTAGTATGTAGCTGCGAGCGTATGGATGACTGAGTGTTTATAAACATCAGACACTGTATGCAGTACGCCAAAATACTTTGGGCCAGTGTTTTCCCAGAGATCTGGCAAAATGAAAGAATGAATTTCCAGGATCCAAGAGGGGTTAGCTTAAGGTTCGAATGACTTTTGCTTCATCTTTTCCGGTGTGTAATTTTTAGAGTACCTTTTCGAATAATAGTGTCACTTTCTACAATAATAGTGTCACGTTCTACAAAGATGTGGACGTTTGCTTCAACTCATAGTTTGTGAACAGAAGTGAACGAAGTTGAAAAAATAAAAGAATGAAAAAAAACATATGAATTGTCCTAAAAGAGTATTCAATTTTATAATTCAATCGAATTGGACTTTCATGAGTGCATGCAACTATATGGGCTATCAAGCACTAAGTCGCGTTGTCACCACCAACAGAGTGCTCGTTACACACCATGACGTCCTTCTACTTTACCATAATTGGTACACGCGACAATCCCTTATATGAGTTAGAGTTTTCGTCTTTCAAAAATACACCTTCAGGTGCGGTCCCAGGAGAGCCCAAGTTCTCTTCTAAAGTCAAGGAGTTACTACCTTTCATCAGTAACGCCTCGCTAGATATAGTGGACGACAATCAGTGGCAGAACAACAACTTCAATTTGGGCAAGATTGACAGCTTCTATGGCATTCTGGTCAATGCGTTTGTTACACAAGGCAATATCAAGTTCATACTATGTATGGACTCGTCTTTAGCATCGAGCCACCCTTTAGAGAGTATGGTTTCATCGGCATCACCCAAGGTGGACGAAATTTCCGTGAAGAGCTTTTTCTTCGAGATGTTTGACCTCTACGTTAAAGCGCTGCTTAATCCTTTCTATTCGGTGAACGACCCGTTGGTATCACCAGATTTTGACTACAGGGTAAAAACTGTCGCTAGAAAGTTTCTATAGACGATACTCCAATTACGCATACCCATGTGTCGGCATGATTATGATCTATGTACATACGTGTTAGTTTACTTGTCATCGCCTTTGGCTTGAGGCAAGTCCTTCAAAACTTCCTCCTTTTCGATCGTGAAGTTTCCATTCGCATCTTCAATGAGAATACCTTGCTCCTTCAACACAGCAAACATGTCTTGGGGTACCCAACCGCCGGTGGCAGCAAAGGGAGTAGACATTATTTGAGTCTGGTAATCCTCCAAGGTGAGCTGGTGTTTATCCAAAATTTCCTGGGTGTACTCGATTGGAAACTTGGTGTCGCTAGTGTTCACTAGACCGTTGGCAACATACACGTTCCACATAGCTTGCAATTGAACGATTGAATTCTCAACAAACAAGTAGTCCTTGTCATTTTTGCACTCCAATGCTTGTGTGTATGGAGCTTTCAACACCTTAATGTGCGGCGAAGCAACGGCAATCAAATCGTGTCTTCTCTCATTAAGAGCATGTTCCCACAATCTTTCATTTCTTGTCTTGTAGTACATGAACTGATATTGGTGTTTCTCAACGTCATCCATTTCAGCAAAGCCGGGAATATCATCTTCCAAGTTGTACACTTTGGCACCTTGGTACGCAACAAAAGAGGGGTAGCTTGAGAGGATAAATGGCTTAATTGAGGTGTGCTCAAAGTCAATAAAGTATGGCTCACCGTCACGCATAATGACATTCAAAGGGTCCAAGTCCGGGAAGAAGAGTTTGGGCTCAAATATCTTATCAACGTTCATGATAGCAGAAGAAGAAGGGTCGATCAACTTCTGAGACATGGCCTTCAAATGCTCGAACGCATTAATCTGACTTCTCAAGCCGTCCTTGTCCTCGAGCTTGCTTCCTGCGCCAGCTTCAGCTAAAGCCAAGCGCTCTTTCACAGCATCCAATTGAATGTTTGCTAAGTCTTCAATCATATCAAGGGGCTTTTCGGTATCCCATGGTCCGTTACGCTCGTTGATTTGTTTAGAGGATAAGTGTTTCTTGTTTTTGGAGAAGGCACGTTCCACGCTTGGGCCGATTCTCCACCGATCCACAAAGTCGGGGTTTGTCTCACCGTCGTAAGGCAAAACTCTTTGGTTGTTGGCATCAACATCTTCAAAAAAGTAAAGAGATCCGAATCTGTTGAAAGTGATCAGAAGAGCAGCGCTGTTGAAATCCATGACGGGTTTAATTACCAGATTGAGCTTCTCCTTGGTAGCGTCCGAATCGGGCAGCATGGGATCCCACTGTTTCATCAACAATTCTCCTTCAATGTGCTCCATCAAAATAAACGGGGTCTGCAAAGGGTTGGCACGCGAAGTGCCATAGGCAACTACCTTCGGAACCTTTGCGTTCACTTTCAAGGACAAAAAGTCCAAAGTGGCAACCTCACTCTTGATCTTGTTCTCGATAGCGAAATCGGATTCAAGCTTGTAGGGAATTCTCAACACCAACTCTTTCTCGTTGGATAAAATGATCTTGTAGATGCGGTGGTGCTTTCCCTCGTGGATACTTGCAATGGACTTGATGTCGAATTGGCTGTCGCCAATAATATCCTTGCACCAGTTTTGGGGCAAAATGGTCACGCCATTAGTCAATTTTTGGGGCTTGACAATCTTGGAGTCCTTGACACCCAATTCTTTGACGAATTTGGCGGCATTTTCGATGGAAAAACGAGTTTCTCTTCGGGCCTTCTCCACAGCATCGTTGTTCATCCAAGAACCCCAGGTATACTGAAAGAACTGGTTTCTGCTGGGGTCTTTTGTGTCATTCAACTTGGTGTAGAACTCTTTAGCTTGCTCTGCATAGTGTCTTCTAAGAGTGATCAACACACCAGAGAATCTGGAGGGGATGTGGCGTGCTTTCAACATAGCGGAGAAGGTGTTACAGTGACATAATTTTTCAGCGCGAATCTTGGTTTTATGCTACAACGATTACACACTTCTTCACCTATTGCAATGAGCATCACAGACTGTCCGGCACAGGGCCCACTGCATTGTCGTCTGACGACATGTTGTTCATCATCTGCATCTTTTCGTTCAAGCTAATGGGTGGAAGTGCCATGGAGTCCAACTCACTTCTGAGCTTGGAGTGTATGTCTGGCACAGGCAGGCCCATATTTCCGTGATTGAAAGACAGCAAGGAGTCGTGAGCTGTGCCGAATCTTTCACTGTGCTTTGTTGCCACCCTAGGGATCCGCTTACCCTCGACTCCATCCTTGGTTGCAGTAGTAGATAGGCAAGACGTCACCGAGTTCCGAGACAACGGACGAGAATAGGGCTCATTCTGAAACGGCTCGGCAGCCTCGCTCTCCGAAAAATCGGACGCAAATCCGTGTTGATACTCACTGGATGCTGAGGCTAGCGATATGTTGGTGCTGTTGTTCTTCCCATCGTAGAATTCCGTGAGTTCCGGGTGAAGCCTGGAGTCGATATACATTTTCGAACTAGCTTGCAGCAGCATACTGCTGGCATCTGGCGTCACTTTCTGGCCTCCGGATGTGTGAAATGGTCGTGGAACATTTATGTGACCTTTGGCTGGAGATGCCGCAAGAGGGCGTCTGCCTTCCATTTGACCAGGATTACTAGCGCTTTTTTCCTGTTCTGTGGAAAATGGATGATTGTGCATCACAGAGTGGTTGGCGGAAAATACGTCCCCGTGTTCTTTTTCGCCGCCTGTCTTGCCACTATATATGGACTTGATGCTGGCAGCTGGATCTGACATGATGCAGTTGTGGGTTAAATAAGTGTGTGTGATTATTTCAGTAAGGTAGAATCCGTTGGTTTTGGGCCTCGGCAAGCGATTTGAAATAGCTTCGTAAAAGAGATGTATGTAGGTTGTATACCACTGGGAGCAAACTGGCGTGGAATGTTCCTTTGGGCCCTCCTGCATGCACCTATATTCTGGGGAACACTGTCGCTGCAGGTCAGGTCCAGGCTACGCACGGTCACGTGCTCTGGGTACCACACATATGCGTGTGTTAAGGAACTTCCATATTCCCCAGGAGACCTTGAAAACGGGCGTTGACAACTAAATTAATAGGCTTTGCTCAGAGTATTCTGCTACTTGATCATAAAGGGTTCTGCTATTTGTTCATAAGAGTTCTATTACTTGATCATAAAGGGTTCTATTACTTGATCATAAAGGGTTCTTACAGGGCCACTCACAATATTCATGTCAGCTTACAAGAGAATAGCCGTCATTGGCGCAGGTCCTGGAGGTCTAGCGGCAGCAAAAGCCTTGGCTTTGGAACCGGCAAACTTCATGATTGATGTTTTCGAAAGAAGAGACCGCACTGGTGGAGTGTGGTATTACCAAGGCGACAAATCTGAAATATCCCCTCCCATTCCTTCCACTGATCCCAATGGTGTGGAGATTTACCTGGAAAACGGTGGTTTTGAAAACCGTTACATGTCCTCCATGTACAAGAATCTTGAGACAAACCTAATTGACGAGCTCATGGAGTACAGTCAGTTGACTTTCGGCCCGACAGCAAATAAGTTCCGGAGCCGCATGGACGTGCTCGAATACTTGGATAAGTATAAGACAACAATTCCCGAAAAAGTCAACTTCCAGCTTCGAACAAATGTTGTGGCTCTTGAAAAAGCAGGCGAAAAGTGGGAGTTACTCTCCGAAGATGTCGTGACACTTGAAGCCACGATGCAGTGCTACGATGCAGTGCTTGTGTCAAACGGCCACTGCGATCTTCCATATATACCCGAAGTCTCTGGACTTGAGGATTGGAGCAAGGCCTTCCCCGACTCCATAACCCACTCAAGGTATTTCGTGGATGCATCAGCATATAAAGATAAGGTTGTCTTGATTATTGGCAATTCATCAAGCGGGCTTGACATGGCCACACAGATTAGTGCTACTGCCAGACTCGTGTACGTCAGCTCAAAGGTAAGTGAGACGGATGTTCACGATGCATCATACTTGAAGTATGTGCCCAAAGTGGAACGGTACCAAGCGGCCCACAAAACTGTTTTATTGACGGATGGAACCATTCTCCTGGGTATCGATCAAATCATGTTCTGCACTGGTTACTTGTACAGTTTGCCTTTTTTACCGACGAACACTTTAACAGATGGTATAATGGTCCGAGACCTTTATTTGCAACTTTTCAATGTGCACGATCCAACGCTAATTTTTCTCGGGCTTCCCAAATTCATTACACCATTGCCACTATGTGAATCTCAAGCTGCAGTTGCCGCCAGGGTGCTCTCTGGGCGCATAAGACTTCCGCCGCTCGAAATGAGGCTCATTGCATATGAACAGGAACTCGAAACTAAGGGCCAAGGCAAAGACTTCCACTCGTTGAAAGACTGCGATTACGATTATTGCAACAGATTGTACTCGATGATAGTGGATACTGCTACTGAGCACGAAGGGCTCGTCCCTATATTCTGGGATCAAGATAGAGTGGAAAAGAGGCAAGCGGCAGGGTCGGTGAAAAAGTCTCGAAACGAGGAGCTACGTGAATATGCCGGTTCTTTACGTGGTAAAGTCGACACTTTTACCTTTCCATGAATATCAATCGACCCTTGGATACTCAACAGACTGTTATTCAATCGACCTTTGAAAACCTAATAGAACCATATAATAGACCGATTTAATAGACCGATAATTACTGCATCGTTATCAACGAAACCAGTTAATACACTTGTTGTTACATACGTAGTAATACTGAGGCTCACGTGTGCACGTGCCGACGGCAGAAGCGCGCTGTTATCTTTGCTCTAGCAGCCATGTGACGGACGCGAGCGCACCCGTGCATCCCATACGTGTAACTGGGCAAGTTTTCGATCCCGTTTCTTGAGGAGCGGTAATTAAACACCAAACACAATGTGGATTTTTGACTGGGGTATGCAAGCACCTATTGCGGTAGATCGAAGCCGTAATCTCATCCAAAATTACATCCCAAATTTCTAAATACTAACCCTTTAGTTCAAGACGTTTTAGCTTCTTTAGGCTTATGGAATAAACACGCCAAGTTGTTGTTCTTGGGCTTGGACAACGCCGGTAAAACCACCTTGTTTCACATGTTGAAAAACGACAGATTGGCCACCTTGCAGCCCACTTTGCACCCTACATCCGAAGAGCTCGCGATCGGAAACGTCAGATTCACCACCTTTGACTTGGGTGGACACTCCCAAGCACGTCGTTTGTGGAAGGATTACTTCCCCGATGTTAACGGTGTTGTCTTCATGGTTGATGCAGCAGACCCATCTAGACTCGAAGAATCCAAGCAAGAATTGGCCAACTTGTTTCAAATAGAGGACTTGAACAATGTGCCATTTTTGATTTTGGGTAACAAGATTGACGACGAGCACGCTGTCAACGAGACTTCTTTGAAGTCTGCTTTGAACTTGTTCGGCACCACCGGTAAAGATGTTGGCAAGTTGCCAGATAATGTGAGACCTATTGAGGTGTTCATGATCTCGGTGGTTAGAAGAATGGGCTACGCTGATGGGTTCAAGTGGTTGTCTCAATACATCTAAGCCTTAGTAAACTTCAATGATAATTTGGAAGTGAGTTTCTTTTGATGCTTGTAAATTTATACTCTTGCAATTTTGCACTCTTTTATACTCTTGCAGTCTGGTACACTCTTCCACTCTGGTACACTTTTGCACTCTGGTACTGTGAGAGGTGTAGAGAGAATTCGCGTAAGTACCATTAATTCTCTGAAGATTTAATAAACAACAGCCATTCAGTGATACATAAATAAAAACCAAATTTACAATTTCTACAAATTCCAATATATTCGTGTTGTGGATTCCTTCCATGTTAAGGTGCACTGTATTCCTGTGTCGCACTTTTCATACCTCCGCACTCATCGTAGTCATCTCTTAGTAATACTTGCCTCTTCTCAAAGCAACCATGAGTGAAAATAAGGGAGCTTTACACCCAGAACAGAAAAAATGGAAGGCGCCCAAGGGCCCAAAACCCGTTCACCACAAGAACAAGAATACTGTGGGTTTGGGAAGATCCATCGCTAATCAAAGACGTCAGGAGAACTCGATCGAATTCTTGCCTGATGGTGAGATGAGATTCACTACGGACAAAAAAGAAGCTGGCTGGGTCAAGTTGCGGTCTGTAACTCAGGAAAATGCTTTGGATGAGTTTTTGAACACTGCAGAGTTGGCAGACCACGATTTCTCGGCCGAGAAGGGACAAAACGTGAAGATCATCAAAGTGGGTAACACTGCCCTTGTCAATCAGAGCGGTTTGCTTTCCGAAGCCGAGGCGCAGGAGATCCGTAAAAAACAACAGTTATTCGAAAACAAGTTGACCATTCCGAAAAGACCTAAATGGAGCAAAGACCAACTGAGGCTTCAAATTGAAAGACAGGAAAATCTTGCGTTCTTGGAATGGAGAAGAGAGTTGGCCGCGTTGACAGAGACAAACGACTTGTTGTTGACGCCTTTCGAGAGAAATATCGAAGTTTGGAGACAATTATGGAGAGTGGTTGAAAGATGTGATCTTATTGTACAGATTGTGGACGCCAGAAGTCCTTTGGATTTCAGATCGGTGGACTTGGAGTCTTACGTGGAGAGTTTGAGCAAGCCGGAAGAAAGCAGGGAAAAGCGTAATTTGCTTTTGGTCAACAAGGCCGATTTACTCACCAGAAGTCAACGTATTGCTTGGGCAAATTTCTTCAAGGAGAAAAAGATCAACTATGTTTTCTTCTCCGCCGCCAACGCTAACGCCCTTTTGGAAAAAGAGCTCGAGGAAGAAGAGCAGAGAGCTAGAGATCCATCTTATCAACCCGAATCTACCGATGATGCGCAAGAAGAAGACGAGGAAGAGGAAATTCGAATCCTAAAGATTGAAGAGTTGGAGCACTTGTTTATGACTGCTGCCCCAGACATCCCTAAATCCGAGGAGTTTCCTGACAGAAAACTCCAGATTGGTTTGGTAGGTTACCCCAATGTGGGAAAATCTTCCACTATTAACGCCTTGGTGGGTTCGAAAAAAGTGTCGGTCTCTTCCACTCCTGGTAAGACCAAGCATTTCCAAACCATTTTCCTCACACCTGAGGTTCTTTTGTGTGACTGTCCTGGTTTGGTCTTTCCTAACTTTGCATACTCCAACGGTGAGTTGGTGTGTAATGGTGTTTTACCTATTGACCAGCTACGTGAGCACATTCCACCAACATCTTTGGTCTGTCAAAGAATACCCAAATTTTATCTAGAGGCAGTCTATGGTATCCACATCCGCATTCAAAGTAAGGATGATGGAGGAAATGGTGAATACCCTACGGCCCGAGAATTGTTGAATGCTTACGCCAGAGCAAGAGGTTTCATGACACAAGGTTTCGGAAGTGCCGATGAGTCCAGAGCCTCCAGATACATTTTGAAGGATTATGTGAACGGCAAATTATTGTACATCAACCCTCCTCCTAAGTTGTTGGACGACGGAACTTATGATATGTACACTGTTGAAGAAGCGAGAGAGTTCAACAAGGAAATTTACAACTTGCATTCTTTGCCTGAAACGAGACAACAGCAACTTCGTTCAGCAATCCAGGCTAAAAACCTCAACGAAGCCGATTTCGATTTGTCGAGAGACTTGAACAAGCTTAACTTTTCCATGCACGTCTCAGAGGAGACCAATCAAAAGAATGCCGGTTCTGGATCTGTTCAAGGAGCTCAAAGTCGTTTCTACGGTGGTAAACAAGCTGCCTTGGAAAGTGCATCTGATGATTTGGATAGAGACTTCTTCAGAATGAATGAGGTCCAGGGCAAGTTCACTCCAGCCTTTCACAAAACTCTGCTCGGTGAGAAGGGAAGCAAGAAGCACAACAAGAAGAACAAGAAAGCCGAAAAGAAGGTGAGAGTAGTTGGGTATTAATAGATATGACAATGCGAGTAGTTTTACACTCTTGTAGTAGTGTAGCTTGTAGTCAATTCTCGATTAGAATTATAAATCTCTATTCATTTGCTTGATACGCTCTTCACGCCAAGACTGATAGTCATCTCCGTTTATAGTGGAATTGGCAATGCTACCGCTGCTTAGGCGGTGGTGGTGGGCGTCATGTTTAGCTGTAGCCACATGTTGTTTAGCATTTAAATTAGGGTTCTCTTTGTTTTCGTCATCTGAGCTATCAATCGAATAATTCCCTTCGGGAAGATACGACCTGAAATTCGAATTAGGCTTATTGTCAAGGAAATCGCTTCTCCCCTTGTTGCGCAAAGGGGAAGTCCTAGAGCATGTAGAATACAAAGTATTTCCAGCACTCTCGTCTTCTGAATAATTCTTGAATCGTTTGAAGTTCTCAGACTCAAAAGTCAAAGGTGATTGCAAAGGTCGTAAATGAATCAGACTTTGAGATAAAGTCCCCCTACTCGGAATGCGCTGTTTCTCCATAGGAGAAACCTTTGGGGAGTAATTGGGCCTTCCGCAAAGCTTTGAAGGTGAGCTGTCTTCAGTCAATGATGGCAACCTGATACTACCTGAAGCCGCATGGTTCTGAGAATACGCTGAATTTGGCCTGTTAGTTGGCTTTTGAACTTTCAGGGGAGATTGTGAGCTTTTGACTGGAGAAGAGTGTCTGCTGGCGCCAAAGGGACGCTTCGTGGGAGATGAAGAGCGGACATTGACTTGAACCTTCTTCAGAGATTGTGAAGCACCTCTAAGACTTTTCCCGTTGTTATTTGCAAAATTGGATTCGATCAAGAGTACCTTCTCAAACAAGTCTATCCCTTCAACACAAATTGTGCGCTTGCCTTCGGAAAGACGCTCATTGTTGAACTTTATGATTTCCTGCTTGAGACTAGCAAGAATTTTTGGAAAGTTGCGATGGATCTTCTTACGTATCTTCTCTTCGTTCAACAAAATCTTGCACGAATTCTTACTCAACAAACGAGAAGAGTCCTTGGATGACTCTGTGAGGAATTTCTGGTCTTCGATCAACTCATTAAGCTGTGCGTAGAGGGTAAGAATCGGTTCTTTGGACTGAAACTCCAGGCTTAACCTTTCGATTTCTGCCTCATGCTCACTTAAAATCTGCTCTTTGCCCTCAATAACTTCGTCATGAACATCATAGACGTAATACTTAAACTGGCGGCATTGGTTTTCTGAGTAGAGTAGCTTGGACTGTAACTGTTGTATCTGCTTCCTGGAGTCTAAGATAAAACTCTCAACAAACTCAGACCGCTTCACATGCAATCTTTTGAGTTCCATCTTTAGATTCATTATAGAACTATCAGTGAGGCTCGAATTCGATGCAAGAAACTGCAGAATAAAGTCCTCGCTCTCGTGAAGTTTATCCCATAGTTTCTGGCACGCAGTGTGATAATAGTCCCACTTTTTCTGTTTTGCATCTTTCAAAGCTTCTAAAGTTTTGGCTAACTTTGTAATAAACTTTAAGTGAGAGTCCAGCAAACCAAACTCTCGTGGGTTTGTTTCAATAAACTTCAATGTTTCAATGTCGAAGTAGCCGTCATTTGACCCACTCGGTGATTGAGAGCCGTTGTTATGTTCTTGCATGCGCTGCAACGATAATACGTCCTTCTCGGTCAACGAGAGGGTATTGATGTTGTCAACACAAGCTTTGATGATGTACCTCATGTCCTCAGTACGCTTCTGAATCTCTTTCTCAGTTTTGTCTAGTTCTTTGTGAAGCGTTTGAATAACCTCGTTGGTGATCTTGGTAACTTTGAGATTTCTAATAAAGCGGACAATATTGTAGTTTGTCTCTCGGAGCTTGTTCATCCAGTCATGTTGCTCGAGGTCTATTACTTCCTCTTGAGGCTCAGAGACCTGCAATTTCTGTTTTCTTGGGCTAGAGATGATAAACGCATTGTTATCGTCTGCTTTTGAAAGATTAGAGTCGGGGCTGATGTTTCTCTTGTTGAGGCTCAATTTGTTTAGTATCAAGTAGAAGTCATCTATAAGCCTTGCGTGTTCATCTGCTGATGCCTTGTCTGGGATAGATGCCAATATGTCATTATCAGAACTCTGCTGGAAATTTTCGAAGACTAAATCTAAGTTCTCCCATATGAGACGGTTGAGTTCGTTGAACTTGCCGAAAATCTTCAAGAACGCTTTAAGAACTTCGAGGAAAATGGAGTTGAGTTTCGTCTTGGACATAAGAAGCGAAAGGTTCGTCAGCTCCTGATTGATCATGTACTCATAATTCTGCTGCATGCCAATATTGTCACTACTTAGGTCATATATGGCATGCATCTTTTCTCGTCTGTCTCCATCTGAGTACGGTGAGTATGGAAGAGACTCAGAATGTATGTCTTGTGGAACGAGGCACCTTGTGGAAGTGTCTGTCAGAAGCAGAGTATCAAAATCAAGCATCATTCGATCTTCCTGCTGATGGATATGTTGAAACGCATTACCATTGCAGCCCTCACGGAGAAGTGTTTCATCATCAAATACGATACCTCGGTGGTACTGCCTAAGAGTTTTCTCCCCAGTTGTATCGTCAAGCATTGCTAAAATGATGCGTATCTGCTGCCTGAGCCACTCACATTCATTTTCAATATTCTCTTTCTCGCGCTGGAGACTGTGCTTGAACGAGAAGACCGTGTCGTTAATTACCTGGAAGATTTCAGCCTTCTTGTCGGCTGTTTCGACTTTAGAATAACCAATCTGGGAATATATTGCGCTTAACTCCTTGATGGTCTCATTGACCTCGGCGGCAATTTTATCAAATTGCTGCTCTGTGTCTGAAGAGTTGGTCAAGGTCACACTGCTTTCGTGGTTGCTTAAATTAGCAGAATCCTGAATGGACTCGTTTGCAGGGGAATAGAATCTTCTCTCTTCATTGGTATTTGGGGATTCGGTTCCCTTTTTATGCCGTTGGACACTCGGCATACGACGTAGCAAGGAAGGAGACTCTTGGCCTCCTTGTTTATAGTGATATTGCATTGTTTGGAAGCGATCTCAGTTTTGCATACTTAGCAATGAGATTTTGCTGGCTAGGTTCTATGTTGGCGGGATAATTTTGCGTTAATTGGGTTTCAGGATGAGAACGAGATTAGGATGCCGAGTTGGGTCTATCGCTGTGTGTTAATTTGTTTTTCTGGAACATCAGTAACTTGTAACGTTAATATCGCTAAGCTCAGTGTATTCTTCCAAATCGGGCTGTTTTGTAAATAGTCGCATCTCTGTAAGAACTGTGCACTCTGTCAAAATGTGCACTTTTGTTCTTTCGCAGCTACATATGTAGGAACTCGAGACCAAGCAGAGATATCATTTTATTTCTCGACAGCTATAAATATGTGTGTGTTCTAGTATATAACAATTCTGTGCTCGAAAGTATCTTCGTTCAGGCCAATGACGCCTTGGCGTTTTCCAGTTTCACGACAGAAGTCTTCTCTTCTGCATCTCTCTTGTAGACAATGTCGCTCAATATCGATCCCAATTCGTGAAGAAGTTCACCTTCTATTTGATCCTCTGCTATAGCACCTCCAACACGGTTCAATTGTAGTTTAGTATTTTTTTCAAGTTTGTAGCCTTCGCGTCTAGCCTTGCGATTCTTCATGCGGACATGTTGCAAATAAGTTGTGCCCTTTACTGGCCACTTGAGCTCCTTGGCAATTCTTGCCAAATTATCGCCATCAGTGTAGTTGCTTTTTGCACCACTTTGCACCACTATAGAATACCACTTGAATGCCTGTTCTGTATCGCCCTTGGAGTAGTGGAACATCACAAATGGGTAGACTTGATTAAAAGTAATTGGCATTTGCGTATCTCTAGCGTGTTTTATAAGGCTAACAGCAAATCCCAAGTCATCGTGTTGCAGCAAGCTGGATGTTATCAATAGCTCAAGAAGATAGACCTTCTTAGAGTCAAGTCTCACTTTGTTGAGGCTGAGAAAGTCTTGCATCATGTTTTTTGCAGTCGTGAACTTAAAGTTGTCACGGATAAGCTTGAATTCATTTCTTCCGTATGGATTTGCTCTCAAAAGATGTTCAATGAATATTGTGATGACCGTATCATCCAAGTTATTGGGGTGGAATATGCTTGATTCATCGGAAGAAGATTCAACGATTTTTCTCTTATAACACTCATAAAGCTTTTGAATTAAGACAGGGCTAGTACTCTGCTCCAATGGCAAACTTCGAAGGATGTTTGTATAAACATCCTTTAGCATTGAGTGCTGAAGCGGGGAATATTTCAAATCGTCGTGGATGTCAGCTTGCACGATGTAGGAGAAGGTCGGATCTATATGCTCTTGACCGTATGTCATATCTATGATAAACAAATCTTTGAGTTGCTGCAACCCTTCCACGCCAAACAAGGATGCAAAGTAGCCGATGGCTATCTTAGGATGATGTGAAAACTTTCTGGAGATTATCTTCACAATTTCCTGTACAAGCCAAGATCTGTGGCCATGACTTAATGACTCGGTATGCAAGAAATTCACAAGCAAAAGTGCTTCGTTGTAGCATTTCTGCTCGGTGAGATTGGCGAGGACTTTCATCAAAGTAGAGTTGCTAAGCTCCAAGTTCGAGTCCGAGATGTAGTGTAGAAACTTGACACATTCTTGTGGTCCTTTGAAAGTCATGGAGTGTATGATCATTACGTCTAGAACCTTTTGGAGATGTGAGGGATCTTCCATCATCTCAAATTTGGATACCATCAAGTCAAGATAAAGATTAGCTAGAACAACGTCTTTCCTTTGTATTTGAGATGTGGCAAAAAGAATAAGGTCTTTTATAGAGTAGAAAGATAACATTTTCTTCTTGTGTTTTTCGGAAAAGCTGGACTTCGCCACATCTTGCCACTTTACATCGAGTAGGCCTGTACGAGCAACAAGTCTATCGAGCGCAGAACCTCTGAGAAGAGAATTTTTCAACGTATCATATATATTCCCATTTCCGAATCTCATGTTAATTTGAAGCATGGCACCAAACAAGTCTGGTCGCTTTTGATCAGGTAGCGTTTGAAATAAGCGTTTCGAAAGGTCTCCCAGCAAAATAAGACTCTTGGGATTATGTACATCAGTTAGTGCCAAATGTCTGAGGTATTTGAGTGCTGTGATAGAGTTTTCTTCGCTCGGCTGCTTCGATTTGGTTAGAATGTCGCTCAAGTTTTTCAAGATCAATGCTCGATGGCTAGGTTCCGTTGGATCTTTTATGAAGAAAATTATGGATGATCGGAGAGGATCCTTTTTGTAAAACTCTTTGAGACACTGAAGAAGAATGTCGTTCAAATGGGTATCCTTAACGACATGTAAGTACCATGAAGCACGAGCTGGATTCAGAAGAACGCACTCATGGATGATATCTAGTAGATTGAAACAAAACCGGTCGGTTTCCTCTATATGCTTGTAAGGAATCTTGAGCAAGTGCTCAAACTCGGGCTTTTTTAGCTGGAGTATTTGGGCTTTGTTTAAACCAAAAAGTGGATTCGAAAGGCTATCTAGAGGTAATTTGAGTATCCGCTTCGGTAGCTTAGTGCTGGAAAAAATGGAGCTGCCAAGAGATGGCTGCGCAGTTTGGACGGAGTAAACTCTTCTTGAAATTTGGAAATGTCGGAGAAACATTGCTATGTGCGAGAGCCGCTTGGGCTTTGGGATCGTGGTCTTTAGTCTACCTCAAATGATGTTTCCAGATGAATTATGGTTCGGTGCGAATCTAGGTAGGGCCACCATGCTCAAGAGATCCTATTTGATTCTACAACAATTTTTAGTAACTTCATATAGCATTTAACTGCTTCTTTCAGTAGATTCTGTAAGCTAAAAAAACATTTCCGAGATTCCTCGAGCTGATATCAGCCTCATTCCCCAGTGTCTTCCGTCGGGGACTGCGATGCGATAGACATCTAGAATGACTATCCTTTCTTAACGACCCTCTTACCACGTAGATCATCCTGTTACAACTTGTAAAGAGCGTCCAAAAACGCAACAATCACACGGTCAGCGATTCCTGCTGTGGACACACTTCCTGCGACACCGTACAACGCAGCCGTGTCTGACTTTGGTAATGTCTCCGCCTTGAGTTGTTCCTCCACAGTATCAATCAAGTCGGCAATCAAAGTATTGACAGATGACACAGAGAGGCGTGTGAAAGCGAAGTGCAAAGCTGGAGGGTTCTGTAAAGAGGCCAAGTGCCAACCCTTGGCAGACATGGCATCACCAATTTGGTAGATGTTAAGTTTGCTCGACTGGCGTACCTTAAATGAGACAACTGAAGCCAAAGGGTCGCCAAGAACCTCCAAATGACTCTTGAGTATGTGCTGGGTCTGTATTGCTCGCTTCACTGTATTCATCACAGTCACGATCTCAAAACATGACTTTTCATAACCAGCGGCTCCGATGTTTAAGAGAGTGGCCCAGCACCCTGCCATGAGAGCTCCAGGCCTGGAACCGGCTAGTGTTGGAGAGCCATACATACCGCCTGTCCAGTCACTCTGCACATAGTATTGGCACTCTCTCAATTCTGCGTTTCGGTACATGATTATAGAGGAACCCTTTGGTGCAAACCCATATTTGTGTGTGTCACACGAAATAGAAGTGACCCCTGGCACGCGGAAATCAAACAAAGGAATGGGTCTCTCACCGTGGACTTTGGATCTCTCCAAGAAAGATACAATGAAAGAGCCCAAGCATGCGTCAACATGGAGAGGAATTTTGTACTTCACAGCCAATTTTGAGATTGCCTCTATGTCATCAATGATCCCGTGCGGATAGTTTGGTGCAGAGCCCACAAGCAAGACTGTGTTACCGTTTATCAACAGATGCATTTTCTTGACGTCTACCTTGTAGGTGACAGGATCAACCTCCACCTTATGAAGTTTCATTTTGAAGTAGTAGCACGCTTTTTCGATTCCAGCGTGAACAGTGATCGGAGCAATCACCTCAGGTGCAGTAATACCCTTGTGCTTTCTTCCGTAAACTCTAGCGGCTAAACCAGCCAACAAAAGAGACTCTGTACCGCCTGAAGTGGTCGACCCGCAAGCCAGATTAGGGCCATGAAACAAGCTCAAGACCATGGCAACAATTTCCGCTTCCATTTTGCGGATGCCAGGAAAGACATCCGGGTGCAACTGATTAGCCACACTGTACAACTCATAAGCTTTCAGTTGCAAGGAGAGCAACGAATCCCCTCCGTGATAAACTGCTCCTGAAACCTTGCCTGACTTCCAGTCACTAGCAGCTAGAGTGTCAGAAGTGGAATTAAGTTCTTGAAGGACTCTTTCGGATAAAATGCCTTCGTCTGGCAACTCAGGAAACTGAAGAAGCGAGTCGTCATTCTTAATAATTTCTGCCTCAACAAAAGAGACTGTCTTTGCCAACTCGCCCTTAACTTTCTTCTTGATGGGTGGCAACGACATCACAATATTGAAAACACACTTGACTGCGCCATTGTATAGGTCCTGAGTAACTTTCACCGGCCCATACACTATCACGGGTCGTAGCAATGGATAGATGATTGCCTTATAGATAGCAAAGATAATAGCAATGTCCCAAAGTAACCATAAATATCCGTGCTCTTTTCTCAAGTACTTATCGCCAAGATTTGCCGCCACGTGGTTATACAAAATCATGGCCTCAGTTCTGGTAAAGAGGTAGAGTTCATCGAAGCTCTGAGGAAACTGATGCCGACTCAAGAGTTTGAATTCCCAAAAATCATTGAAATTCATTGCATAGGTTTATTTTAGTGGACAAGTGTAGTACGCGGTTGCAGATCGCTCCGTCGGTTCGGTCGGGAACGTGAGCACCCTGTGTATAGCAGCGGCTCGGTATCTATTTACTTGGCGCCGTTTGCAATTCATTTAAATCAAATAATTGATTATATACGTAATATGATTAGTCTCGAATTGGCTGAAAGACTCTTAAAGTCCTATTGGAATGGAGTAGACGCTCTGCTCAATCGATTACCAGAGCGACTGCTGGACCCGCTTTGGACACTGGATTCCAACAAAGCGCTTCGCTCCTTGATGATCTTTTCATACTGCACCGAGAAAAGACGCTTGATGAAGCTTGTTTCCTTACTTATTCTGTGTAATTGCGATTCAAAGGCAGCGAGTTCGTCTCTTCTAGCTAGCGAGGGAAGCAATTGCATGCCCGGGCCTTCTAACTTCCTCTTGAGCTTAAATTCTGTTTCTTTGGTTTTCAGTAAAGTGTTTGTATGTTGTACAGCTTCAGTAGACTTGGACTGGTACTCCTCTCTCACAGTCTCGCTTTCACTGGCGAGATTCTCCTTTTCCTTCTTCAATATGTCGAGCTCTTCCTCTAATTGTTTGATTATCGTCTGTTGCTCTTCAGCGACTTTCTTTATCTGCTCATCAGTGTTGCTCTCAAGGGTTTCCTGTAAGTACTTCATTTTGTTTGTCAATTCACCGGATAAATCCAACAATTTATGGTGCTCACTTTCAACGCGGTTAAACTTGCGATCCGCAATAGCGACTTCTTCATTTAGCTTTCGAAGCTTCCTGTAGTGATTACCAATCTGCTCCTCATCTTGATCAATTTCCTCTTGTCGCCTGGACTCCCGCTCTCTCAATCGAGGTAGAATTTCCGAGGTGCTTTTGAGTATAATGCATTCACACTGGTTTTTTCTCAAGGCTATGAATTTAGCTAGCTTTTGTCTGGAGGAGGCGTAATCAACTGCTTTTCCATCTTCAAATGTCTCTGAGGTGATATCTTTCCACGTGTCAAATTTCTGACTGAAACCTTTTCCAAGAGCTTGCAAATGATTATCCTCCAACTTGCTCTTTAGCAATTCATGAGAATCTCCGAGTTCGATCTCCTTTGAGAAATCGCCAAGAGTTTTCAACCATGGAAGAGGATCACTCATTTGCCAATTCATAAGCCAGCTCGTGATATTGCTCTCGTTGTTCAAATAGTTCTCTGCCATCGACTTCTTTAAAGAGTCTTGGAATAGCTTCGCTCTATTCATGACAAAAATTTGCAACACCTTCAATTGCCACTTGACTTCTGCCTCGGGAGACAATCCGTTCAAGTCAAACTCCGGCCTAGGAACTAAAGTTTTGATGTGCTCGATTGAGAACAAGGGCACGGGTATGAGAATGGGTACAATAGAATTCATAGACTTCGATCTGAGCAAGTCCAAGCTTGGAGAGGACGTGTCTAGTTCGGCGTCGAATGATATGATCAAATCAAATTGTACATCAGGTGAATAGGACAGGCACAAGTGGCCGCTTGTAATGAGTTTTATCAAGAATCCTGCCTTGTGGCCCCGGCCAGACTTTAAAAGTCTCCTTTCGCGTCGTTTTTGGATATTTTCAGGCAAAAGGTCTTCCTCAGTGGCTTCGTCTTTGACTGCATTTGCTTCATGATAGTCCTCCTCGTAGAGACTTTTGCCTGTGCTGACATTCTTGTAACGAAGCTTTCTTCCAATCACTAGGCCTTCAACAAGCTCCAACTCTTTGATGCTTTTTGTAACAATCAATAGATTGTAGTCTTTCTCTGGCGATGATATATCGAACCGTTCCGAAATCATATTTAAAATTTTGTCAAAGAGCAAAAGCTTTCCAGACTGACTCGCTAAAGATGCTTTTGTGGACAGGAGCAATAATCCTTTCGGAATGAAATGGTCTACCAAAAGAGAAGGGTGAACACTTATCGTGGAAAGCAGGTTGAACATGAGAGAACATGCATTGGTATCTTCGAGCAGTTTGGTGTTTACCTGTCCATTTAGCATGCCTTCTGATGAGTCCAAAAGATTGCTGATGCGTGCCCTATGAGTATGAGACATGATGCAATTTCTAAGGTTATGGGAAAACATTTGAACCACTGCTTCGGACAAATCGGCCTGGAGTGCCGAAAACGTTGTCGGGAGGTAGTATACGGTTTGTTTCACTGGGCTTGACGCCTGCATGGGTAGCTCGCCGTTGTAGAATGGATAGCCATTATCAGTTTCTTGGAACGCTGATGGCTCTGTGGAGAGCATGTCCATCAAATTCATGCTGGGTGGAGTTGGGATTCGCTGTTGAGTGAACTCGAGAAATGTGCTAATCAGCCGTAAGCACTTGCTGGACAGTGAAGAATGTAAATGTTTCAAATCAGGTTGCCTAGCTCCGATCTTCTTATCTATAAAATTTCCTATTAATGTGAGTGATTCGAAAAGGTGGCTATCAGCAAGCACCTGGTCTCTGTGTGTACAAGTAAAGTCTTACTTCATTCCCGGCACTCGCAGTAGCCGGCGCAATGATAATACTGCACACTGAGCTCAATCGCGGTGTGCATACTAGCGACGCTTCTTCTTGATAGTAACATTCACTCCAAGGCTTCCCAAACTGGCCCACACCAGTTTGCTGACGACTTTGGGGAGTTTGCGCCCGTAGAGACACTGGTCAACACACCACATTCCGACAATGAATTCCGATTTGTTTAATGTGCCGTCCTGTCTATAGTCCACAAGGCTCCATATAGCAGCCAATGTCTCTGCCGGTAATTTGCTGCGGGTCCAGAGTCTCTTCACCACGGCCCCATGTATCAAGTTGCTGGGGGTTGCTTCTTTGAGTTCATGTAGTGCAGCTATGTCGGAATGGTCTGCATCAGTGAGTGCTTTGGACGATAGCTTGGCGGCGCGTTCAATGATGTCTTTCTCGCTAAGCCGAGAATTCTTGTCGTCTTTCGGAGTATCACGTTCTGAATAGTCCACACCAACCAACTTTGTAACGACGCGGTCCATGTACAATCCCTTGTTGCTCACCCATAATCCCTCGTACCGTTTTCTTTGCAGATCTGAGATTACCTCCAAATCTTTCTGATGTTTCCACGGTTTGTCTTCGTTGAATACTGTCTTCCTCTCTTTTCTTTTGCTCATCTTTCTCATGGTGGTTTTGAGTTTCACAGGTTGCGTGTTGACTGGCGCGTTGCTGGTGCTGGGTATCAAATCACTTTCTGCATCTTCGTTCTGCGTTGAGGGATCATAGACCACCCCTTTGGCATCTGCCTTCTTCTTCTTGAAGATGTTTCTGCGGCTGTGGTTTTTCTTGGCTATTTCAGGAAAGCGTGGAAAATCGGCTCCGGAACTTTCTTCCGTATCACTCATCTGAGATTTGCTTCGTTCACTTTCCATGCTTTGTCGAGGGGTTGGTACCATTAAGGAGTTCATATCGGGGTCCCGAGGGGGTGATGGAGGCGGCTTGCGGCCTGGTTTGACAATTGGCATATTTGACTCAGGTACGGCTTCTGAGCTTGAAGCTTGATGCAGAAGAGATAAATTTGGCATTCCATCGTTTACAAGAGCCATTTCACGGGCCCTGGCGTTTGGAGAAGGCGGTATATGAATTGGAGTGACCACTCTTGCATTTGGCGGCCGAAGTCTGTCGTCGCTGCCACTCTTGTTCTGCACGGTGGCTGCATTTTGAGCAGCATCAAGATCTTCGCTTTCTGACACCATTGAGCCGACAGACGAATGGGATAAATTACTGTGTGAGGCGTATGAGCCTGCGACAGACGTAGTGCGGCTGGAGTTCAGGATCAAGGAGGAAGATGAATGGATACCACGATCGCCCAAGTAAACTAAGGATGGAGCACTGTGATTCACCGTTTCCCCTAGCGTAGGAGTACTGATTCTCTTTAAATCCACACTTTGTCTAAACTCATTGATTGCCAGTTGGTTCTTGGCATGGGATTCCTTGGATGTGTTCGTCTTGGACTTGGACATAATGGAATTACGCACCCCCTCTAACATATCCTGCGGCCGGGTATTCGTAGACACTTTGTGGCGACTCCCTTTGGGTGTTTCGTTGGCACCGGTAACCTTTAAGCTAAAGTAATCGCCGTTGTCCAAGCTTGCCGAAATGCCTTCTTGTGTTTTTTCATGGACTCCGCCTGATCGACTTAACCCTTTGAATACTGGAGGTTGCGGAGATCTCGCTGGAGCTGTTTTAGGCCCCGGTTTCACGTGAGAACCCGGCTTGGGCACCAAAGCTTCGCGAGGTAGTCGAAGATTGGGCTTTGCTTTGGGCTTTTTCTCGGGAGATGACTGGTTTCCTTTGAATGCAGCCGTAGCTGCTGCCTGCGCTGAACTCATGTGAGTTTAGTAGCAAGTATAAGATCTGCACCTTTGTGGCCGTAAACTGTGCAACAAATGAATTTAGCTTCGGGCGCCGTGGGGGAAAATGAATGATGTGCTATGTCTTAGAACAGTATGCTCCACGGATGTGGGGGAATGTAAGCTAAGTGACAGAAATAAAGAGAGGTTAGCTATCTTATTATCGAACGAGTATAGATACCGCAGCATTGTATGTTCGCGCTAAATATAGTACGCATAGTTTACACAGCGATATGCGAAGGCTAGGACTCGAAGTATTCTACAATTGTGCTGACATCTAGCTTCTGTTAATTTCTATAATATAATTGTTCCCTGCTGGTGTATGCAGCACTTGTTCACTCACTTCTTTCTTCCTTTGACCGCATTAGCGTTCCTGCCTCTGCCCACCTTCACTCCAGATGATCTGTGCGAAGACCCAAAGGGAGATATGACATTGTCAGCACTGCCTCCGCTAATCCATTCCTGTAGCATCTTCTCGCTCTTTTTTCTCTGCCAAGCGTCGTCTTTCAAAGCTTGTGCATACTCTTTCTGGTCCTCTCGGAGAATCACGGGATCCTGTAGCTTGCGGTGTCTGTTTTCTTTGTTGTGCTGGTATCCTGCCTTGCCTTGTTGCTTCTTTGTGTTCTTACTGAGCGGAGAGGCCACGGAATACACTTGGCCTTTGGTAATCCACTGGAAGTTGGCCTTCAAGTGTGGCGTGACTTTTCCGGTCACATTGTCCACCGATACCGCACATCTGAGTAAGGTGTCACCTCCACACTTGGAGCAAAAGTGCTTGCGGACTCCTGACTTTGGCATTGGCGACATTTGGAAGCATGCGTGGCATCTGTACATGTAATTGCGGACCCGCTTGATCTGTTTTCCAGAAACGGGGTTCATAAGCTTCAATCCGAGCTGCATCGATGTGTTCTGGCACGCAAAATCCCCGGTGGAAAGGGCAACAGAGATGATATCCTGGTTCTGCTGATCTTGAACAGACTCGTTGTTGTCTTTGAGCATGGTTTCCTGGAGGTTTGTAGGTGTGATCCAGTCACCGTCATCGTCTTCCAGATCATATTCCTCATTTAGCGTTGTCTGCTCGAGCGAGTCAGTTAAGTCCTGTACTTCGCTGGTACTCTGCTGTTCAGGCGTTTCCTCTGTAACTTCCTCTTGAACTGGTTCTTGAACTGGTTGTTCAACTGGTGCTTCTTCAGCTGACTCTGCATTCCTTGCATTTTGATACCTGTGCTTTCTTGATACCTTCTTCTTCTTGACAACAACCTGAAACCCGTCGTCCTCTTGCTCTTCTGGCTCTTCTGGTAATTCCTGTTCAGTCTTATTGAAGTGCCTTGGTTTGTATTCTGGAGCAGGCTCATCGGATTCAAGCTTCTGGCCGGGAAAACTTCTCAAGTACTTGTCTCCGTTCTTCAAGAACTCCAACTCGTATGCAAGAGCAATAATGTGCACATCATTCATGGACAACACCGAGTAGTCACCGGTCAACCTGGCAAAGGCACTCACCTTATCAATGTAGATTTGCTGTGGCTGGCGAACGACTAAAGCATTTCCCCAGAGTGCCAACTGGGTTCTGGAATGCTCATCTCTCAACTCCGCTTTCACACCCGGGGTTGTGTAATACTTTTTTCCATATTGTTGTAATGCCGAAGCAGACTGCGTGATGAGCGGAGTAGCGTCAAGCACCAAGCTGTCAATCGACTTTCTTGTAGTTTCGTCAGTAGCCATAATGTGGTACAAGATGTTTTTTTTCGCATCTACGCACGAAATATCAAGATGCCTCATCACTTCATACGCGAGCTCTACCATGAACTAAGACACCGCAATTATCTGCCATTATCGCCATGGGCTTGCTATGTCGAAGCTAGCAGTAATTCTATTGGAGTGCTGCCATATTTGGAGCTTGCTGTTAACTCTTGGTCACGTGATGTGTCACTTTTATGCAGGAGATCACGCATTCGAGTTCCATATCAGCCCACCACGTGCCTGTGCGCCCGCATGCAAACCAAAGCGGACATACTATAGAATTCACCATCCATGGCTGCTGCTCAGTTTGAACGCGGCTCCGTCTCGGTTCGAACGCGGCTCCGTCTCGGTTCGAACGCGGCCCCGTCGCCAGCTCCGCGCAAGCTGAAGGCGCTTCCGTGTGCCTGTATATAATGTGATCCCGAGCGGCTGACTAGCTAACAACACTCACATGTAGTTAGAGAGCGTTTCTGAGTAGCTAGTATAAGATACAGTGTATGTGTAAGACCCTATTGGGCGGTTTAAGTGTAATTACAATGAGCACTTGCGAAGATTTCTGTGCTGGTAGATGGTGGAAAACTTTCTCCACGCCATAACTAGGGCCACGGCCATGCGCATGCATAGTGACCTAAGAGTGCATTTTCATATGCAAATGCTGGCTCCGCAATCAGATAAATAGACGCCACTCTCATCATACGGTTCTACACTACAATCTTTTGCAATGTCCGACAAATTTGTTTTGCACTAGTATGTCTGCAATAAGAATAGACCCAAATGATAGACGCTTACTAACATTAGCCTCGTTGACTCCAGAGCCTCCAGAATTGTCTGGCTCTTGGAGAAACTCAACCTCGACTATGAGTTGAAAATGTACAAGAGAAGACCAGACTACTTGGCTCCTGGCGAATTGAAGAAGATCTGGCCAACCGGTTTGTCGCCATTGCTTCAAGTTTTCAAGAACGGCTCTTCCAAACCACTTGTCCTTGCGGAATCCGGCCAGATTGTGCAGTACTTGCTTCGTCACTATGATACAAAGAATGAGTTCACCCCTGAAAGCGAAGAAGATCAGGAGTTGGTCAATTACTACTTGCACTTTGCAGAGGGTACTTTGCAGCCACTTATTGTGTCCCTTTTGGTTGGCGCCATGGCCATTAAAAGAGCACCTTTCGGCGCAGGCAGCCTTGTCAAGATGATTATCTCGAGAATCAACGATGGTTACTACTTGACCAAGTTGTTGAACCATTTGTCTTTCTTGGATAATCAATTGAAAAACAGAAACGGTGGTTACTTTGCGGGCGACAAGTTGTCTGGTGCCGACTTTATTTTGGACTTCCCAATCAACCAAAATCTTTTTACTGACACCAGCAGATTGAAGGACTTGGGAATCAAGATCGACCCAGTGAAGGACTACCCTCACTTGTATGCTTGGCACCAACTTACAAGCAAGGACCCTGCCAAGATTAAAGCCATTGAAGTTGAGACCAACGCCAAGGCCAAGTTATAGTTTAAAGATTTGGAACACAATTATTAATTTGACGCTAAGAATTTAATGTGCATTGTGCTTTATGTAAGTTTCAGCGTGCTTGTTCAGTAGACAAAGGGTGAAATGCACTGGGCTTTGGTGCTCACACGTCCAAAAACCTCCTCTCAACTTCCGTACATTATCATTAAGTTCAACCAGTGTCTTCTGACGTCAACATGGCTAATCAGTATGATTCAAAAAAGTCGTAGCGTTTTTGTCAACCTTGTAGCATCTTTCTATGCACTAACTCCACATGTCGCGATGCAGCACGCACTCATCTCATCTCACAATTTTTCTAGCCTAGATCTATAACAATTTGAAAATGGCCAAACCAAGAGGAAGAAGAGAGAGCAAAAAGGTCTACAAGGAAAGGCCATCTGAAAACGCCGAACCACTTGACGACAAGCTGGACGCCGAAATCGAAGTCGGTGATCAACTGGAGTCATCGGCACCAAAGCAAGACGCCGAATTCTCCTCCGTCTTTTTCGGATTAGTCGATTCCACAGAAATTGACTATTTCAAGCAAGCTGAGTCTACCCTTAACGCCAATGCTTTCGATTCAGATGAGGAAAGAGCAGGGTTCATCCGTTCAGTTTTGGAAGAAGCCAGAGGCAAAGAATTAAAGCTTGTGACCAACCAAATTTGCTCAAAGTTGATGGAGCGTTTGGTCTTGAACGCATCGGATCGTCAGCTCAAGAACATCTTCAATCTGTTTGAAGGCCACTTCCCAGCTTTGGCCCATCACAAATACTCTTCCCATGTTTTGGAAACGCTTCTCGTCAGAAGTGCTGCTTTGGTAGAAAAAGAACTAGCACATGAAAATGCCGATGATGAAGACCTAGATGAGCACCTTTCCGAGGAGGAAAAGTACATCTCGTCCAAAACCATGGAATCGTTGTTCATTCAAATGCTCAACCTGTTCTCCCCACACTGGAAGAGTATGCTTCTGCATCAATACGCCTCTCATGTCATGCGTATTATCATCTTAATTCTCTCTGCCAAAGAATTGCCTTCCACCACTATGGCTCACTCTGTTTTAAGATCAAAGAAGTCCAAGGTTGCCAGGAAGATGATCGAAATCAAAGACAACGAGAACTTCAACCGTGCATATGAGGTGCCACCTTCGTTCAAAAATGAGCTCAAAAGCCTCATCCTGGCTGTTTCTTCCAGCTGGGACGTCAAAACTGTTAGAGAATTGGCTATAGATAAAGTGGCCTCTCCAGTTCTCCAGCTTCTTGTCAGAGTGGAGGGTATTACCGACAGAGACCGTCTGATCTGGCACAAATTATTTCTTTTCGAGAAAGAAGGTAGAGACGATAAGGAAGCCGCCTTTGTGGAATACCTATTATCTGACAGTGTCGGCTCTCACTTTCTTGAGTCGCTCATCAAGAATGACGGTGCTAGAATGAGATACATCGAGAGGCTTTACAAATTATACATCAAGGACAGAGTTCTCAAGTTGGCACAAAGAGCCACTACTGGTGTGTACATTGTACAAGCATTGCTCTTCAAGTTAAAAGCCGGAGAAGTTGAGTACATCTTGGATGAGATTGTTCCTCACATTTCCAAACTCATCTCTATATCTGAAAACCAGAATATCGATTTGGGTAAGTCTATAATTGAGGCGTCCATGCTGAGATTCAACTACATGAAAGATCAGTTGCTCGAGCAGCTTTTCTTGAAGTTCGCCCCCAACTACAATCTTAATGAGCCAAGCGACGCAACTACCTCTGAACTTTTCGAAAATGTACTTCAGTTGACAGGGTCTACTTTGGGAAATACAAGAGACGACTGGCCGACAGCCGAAGAAAGAAGACGTGCTCTTTTCCTTGAAAAATTGATGGAATATGACTACAACTTCGTCATCTGCTCATGGTTCAATTGCATGGCCCTCTCATCAGAAAAGTTCCAGCAGATGTGTTGCCATGGTGTATTCTCGCATGTCATCGAGCACACTCTCACTGTGAAGCCGGCTTCGGAAGGTGAACCCAGAGACCTTTTATTGATGAGAAAGAAGTTTCTCAATATCTTTTCGGGCAAGATTTTCGATTTGGCATGCAACTCGTACGGCTCTCACATTGTGGACAAATTGTGGGCATTTACTGTTTTATTACCCATGTACAAGGACCGTATTGCGTCTGAATTATTGGCCAACTCCACAAAGGTGAAAGACAGCATATACGGGCGACTCGTTTGGAAGAACTGGTCTATGGAACTTTTCGTGCGGAAGAAATTTGACTGGAAGTCATTGGTCAAAGAGCAGGAGCGGGAGTACTATGCCGAAGCGGGTGATGAGGAAGAGGTTGTACAAAGCCACAAAACTCCCATTCAATTGAAAATGGAAGAGATTTTCCGGAAAAAACAGGCTCAAGAAGAGAAAGAGAAGAGGGCTGCGGGGTCTGACTTTTCCACGCCGTTCCCTAAGAGAAATAACTTCAGAGGGCGCAATCGTTAATATAAAAGTACTTTGCTCATATCAAATCGGAGATGCCGTAGTTGTTAATTCTATATACAAGTGATTTGCGGAAGTAAGGCCTGAAGAAATACTTTATAACTTCTTGATGAAATACTCCTTAAGGGTCTTTGGTGCGACGTCAGTGGGACTTTCCACGACCGGGTCTGATCCAGATTGATTTTTAGGGAATGCAATAACATCTCTGATAGTCAGACTTCCTATAAGCATTGCACACAAGCGATCGAATCCCAAGGCAATTCCCGCGTGTGGTGGGCATCCAAAGCTCAACGCTTTTAAAAGATGACCAAATAAAGCTTCGTGATTTTCAATTTTCAATATGTTTTCAAACACGTATTTTTGGAGTTCTGGATCGTGTATTCTTCGAGATCCACCACCGACTTCTACCCCGTTTATGACCAAATCATAGTGTTCTCCATGTACCCTCAAAGGATCGGATTCGAGCAATTCATAATCCTCACTCTTGGCCATAGTAAATGGATGGTGTGTGGCCTCCAACTGATTTGAATCGTATTCTGGAAAGCTAGCACCAACCACTTCCGATGCCTCTGAGGGGCTATAAAGAGGAAAGTCAACTACCCAAGTAGCAACAAATTCTTTACTTCTATCGTATTGAGAAACATGGGCAGTATTTCCCGATACTATGGGCCGGTTCCATTTTTCTGGATATTCCTCTATTGCAAGCTGCCGGAATTTGCCCAAGGGTGTGGGGTTCTCATATGGCATATGTGCACGGGTAGAGAACGCAAGAATATCGCCAGGTTTCAAACCCAATTTTTTTTGCATCAAGCCCGCTGAAGCGCTAGAATTTACTTTGAGGACCCCTTTCTCAATGAATTTCTCATACCAAGTCTCACAATCATGTTCATTGTCCATTGCAAGTACAACAGGCTTTCTTCTCGAATATTTCATGGAGTCTTTTAAAGCCTGAGGAACTTTGGCTCGTTTCTCTCCTGGAGTAAAAGCTCCCGTAAGAACACAAGCCTCAAGGATAGGGAATTCTTTCGGTGATTGGAGTGGCATAAAATAGGGCGATAGATCGACAAAAGTCAAACTTGACCTCAAATCAGGCTTGTCAATTCCATACTTACGCAAAGCGTCCATGTAAGTCAAGGACGAGAATGACTTTGATCCCGTGGTAACAGGGTGCAAATTATCATCTTCTCCTAAAGTAAGAAGAGGCCGAGGCACAACTGCCTGCCAAATGTTGCGTATGACACTATTGATGACATCCATCACCTGGTCTCTGGAATTGATGAAACTCATCTCGAGATCGATTTGCGTGAACTCGGGCTGTCTGTCGGCACGCAAGTCCTCGTCTCTAAAGCATTTTGCAAATTGAAAATATCTTGAAAAACCCGAACTCATGAGAATCTGCTTGTATTGTTGAGGCGACTGAGGAAGTGCATAGAATTTGTCTGGTGACCTGGTAGGTACGAGAAACTCTCTTGCGCCCTCTGGCGTGGATTTGAAGAGAAGTGGTGTTTCGATTTCTGTGAATTGGTGCTCCTCTATCAAAGTATTCCTCACTAATTGGGACACTTTACTTCTGGTCTTCAAGGCATGTTGCAATGCGGCTCCTCGAAGCTGTAGAAAACGATATTTGGGAGGAATATCTGCAGGGGACGAATGCTTTAAATTATCCAACTGTGCTGCTTCTATGCCCGCCTGATTTAAGACCTGATATTCTGAAACTACCAATTCAAGTTCCTCCTTTGTTTGTCCCTTTTTGGGCGCTTTCCATTTAATGTGTCCGGTAACACTGACAGAATCCTCGGCGCCGGAATCTTTTAATCGGGCAAATAAATCTGAATTGGTAGATTCAGGATCCATATAGAGTTGAATTGTGTCACCATTTGTATCCCTCAATTCAGCGAAGCTTCTTTTGGCCTGGATTCTGGGTTTTCTGTGGAGATGGCCATTTAGAGTGACAAGTCCAGTGGTTTCGGCCGTGACATCTTGTATTTTGTGCGTAGCTATGGGAAACGAGAATTTTTTTAAAGTCTGTGATTTCTTGGGAAACTTGCAGAGGCTTCTCCTGGCCTGTATCACTCTTGCAGAGAGTACCATTTCTGGCCACTAGACGGGTCTAGAGCGATTAAGATGGATGCGCGGCTATGTGCAGTACCGGCTTTTGATGATGGAGGTTTACAGACTTCAAACCAATAGCATCTTGGCTACTATTGCTACCATGAGCCTAAAGTTTTCGGTTAATGGTCTTACCGGAAACGTCGATGGCTTGCTGTGGAATCGGTTCCAATTAAGGCAAAAATTTTAAATGTAGTCCGATAGAATAGACGTCTTTTTTATTCCGAATATGCTGCACAATTCTCAAATTTGTGGGCTGAGTGCAGCTCTTGAGTCAAGCTTTAGTCGCGGAGATGCCGATGAACAGGATTTTCAAAAACTCCAGCGATAACACAACATAAAGCAGAGAAATATATTCTTATTACAAGCAGAAATAACTTGTGTGGTTTGGAACAACATTTTGACAAGCGATGCCAGCTCGACTAAATTCACAGAATTTCTACCCATGCCTCATATTGGGTGCTCTTTCCTTCATGAGGACCTGCGCCCTGTTCCTGTACATAGATTGACAGGTCGCGCGTGCGCGTTTATTAAAGCCTTGCAGCTGAATTCAAGATATATCGCACGGGTATACAATGGCAATCCCATCGCACCTAGAATTATATAGACAAGTGTATCAATTCTCCATATATACCTGTAGTGAAAATGAAAGGTGTTCTTTTTAATCTCCCGAAAGAAAATTTGATTTGCTCTCTCCAAACTGGAAAGACAGATGCGCCGCCTCTTCCGGTATAAGCCTTCTCCCCACGCAGGACGTGCCAGATTCCGACGTGAAGCGCTACTCTTTAAAAATCACCAGTTTCTGATCAGACTCTTCCACAGACGATGCTCTCTTTGTTATCGTTTCGCCTACCCAAGGTGCTTGGTAAGGTGATACTACCACTAGCCTTGTTGCTTATCCTCATCACAACTGTCACCTATCATCATGCGGTTGATCCCACTTTACTAGACAAGAGCTACGCAAATGTCATGTCACTCTTAAGATTCACTTCAAATACAACTGTCACCACTGGTTACAACATTCTCCCACAAAAGGTTTCCTTCAACTACATTCAGAACAAGAAAGGCACCCCCAAAGAAATCCTAGCAACTAATCAAGAGGTGTATGATCTCGTGTTGGCTCAAAAGATCAATGAGCCAAAGGACTTCGACATGGAATCCATCAGACCACCTCAGGACATCCTGACCTATAAACACGAGAATGCCACGATCATAGCACTCGTTAGAAACAACGAAATCTCAGGTATCAAGAGCACAATTAGACATTTCGAGAAAAACTTCAATAGCAAGTTCCAGTACCCATACACATTCCTCAATGATGAGCCTTTCACTGAGCGTTTCAAAGAGAGGGTCAGGACTTTCACTAAAGCTCCTGTTGAGTTTGTGCACATTCCTTCCCACTTGTGGGATAAGCCGGATTCCATCGATACCGAGAAGGAGAGAATAGCTATGGAAGGGCTCGAAAACGAAAAGGTTGCATATGCCAAGAAGGGCTCATACCACAACATGTGCCGCTTCTACTCGGGAACCTTCCAAGATTTGCCCGAGTTGCGCAAGTACAAGTACTACTGGCGTATAGAACCCAGTGTGAAATTCTACAGCGACTTGAATTATGACGTGTTCAAGTACTTGTCCGGAACCAAGAAGTTGTATGGATTTACAATCAACTTGTATGATATTGACCAAAGTATCAGATCCTTGTTTCCTGAGACACTCAAATTTCTCAACACTGGGGACAACCACAAATACATAAACCCGAACGGAGCTTTCCAGTGGATGACTGAGAACCAGCAAAACCCAAAGAAAGCAAAGACTGCCAACGGGTATTCGACGTGTCACTTCTGGTCCAATTTCGAAATTGCAGACATGGACTTCTACCGCAGTGAGGCATACACCAACTGGTTTAAGCACTTGGACGCAACAGGCAACTTCTACTATGAGCGGTGGGGTGACGCCCCGGTCCATTCCTTGGCTTTAGCATTGTTTGCTGACAAAAAGGACATACACTGGTTCAGGGATATTGGGTACTACCATGCCCCATACACTAATTGCCCCAACAGCGATCAAACCAAGGGTTGCAGACCGGGCAAGTTTGACGATAGCGGACACAACTTGGATCAGAATTGTATGGCGACCTGGATTGAGTACGAAATCGAGGACCTCGCGAAAATATACTAGCTGGCTTACCAAATCTCAAGCGTGGCCCCACAGGCCAGACTGAGTTTTGCAAAACAACAGCTCTGTTCGAAGTGAGCCCATTAGACTTCTCATGCCCGCAGATAGCATGCCACAACTTACGAGGAAGGCAGCTTCTTGTACTGCACATGCGCGGCGTCCACAGTCAGCAAGGCCGGCATTTACCTTCCCGCTTGCAGCTCCAAATTTTAGACTTAGCATCAAACCTTCAAACTCATGTAGTGCAGGTTAATTTGCTGACAATAGAGATATTATATCAATACATTTTCGGACCTAGAAGGTCTTCTAGCTTCAACTTTGTATCATAGGATCAGTATGTCATCTTGTTCGATTATGTCGTTGATGTTTTGTTTCCCAACAATTCAATCCGGCGTTGACACATTTTTCGGAACCTAAAACTTAATATCTACACATATTAGCCGAAAGCGTCAAATTACCAATCTCACGTGTTTAGCGCACCCGTTCCCGGCAAAAGATTTCGAATATTCCTGGATGTAAGGCCCCACACTCTACTGTGGATGAGGAGATCTTGCGCGATAAGAATGGGTGCAAAACTGTGGATGCCGACTCCGCCAAAGCTTAGTAATCCTTTTGGGGAACGACTCATATAAAAAAGAGAAATTTTTCCAGATTTTTCAGATCAACGCAATCTTCTGATTCTTACATCCAAACAAAACAAGCGAACAATGGCCCCCGCAATCGTACAATCTAATGACACCAGCCAAGAATACCAATCTGCTATTGACAAGTTGTCTAAATTAGCTGTGGTTGGAAAGCCTTGGCAAAGAAAGGAGTTCAAATCTGGCGCAGCTGCTTCCTGGTTGGAAAAATTGCCTGAGCCTGCCAGAAAGAGATTTGAAAAGCATGGTATTGATTTGTCCAAGGGTTACCCCAGAGTTCCAGACAGAGAAAACATCCCCACGTATGTCGACGAGGCATTCGAGGTCCGGAACAAGGAATACCCTTACATTGAAAGGGGCAAAAACGCCGATCCTGAGAAAAAAGCGTTGTTCGGCGCAGCCAAGGAGGTCAACCACTTGACCAACCACATCGGAACGGAAATTGTCGGGTTACAACTTTCCGAATTGAACGACAAGCAAAAGGACGAATTGGCCTTATTGATTGCAGAGAGAGTTGTTGTCTTTTTCAAAGACCAAGATTTAGCTCCTCAAAAGCAGTTGGAATTGGGCAAATACTGGGGCCAAGTGGAGGTCCACCCCCAAGTTCCAAGAGTGCCAAATGGAGTCAACGGCGATGACTTGAATGGAATCACTGTTATTTGGCAAGATTACGCCAAGGAATTTTTTGGTCTTCCTTTGACCTTCAAGAACAACACCAAGGGTAATTCTCAGTGGCATGCTGATTTGGTGCATGAGTTCCAACCTGCCGGTATTACTCACTTGCACAATGACACTATCCCTAGTGTGGGTGGTGACACTCTTTGGGCTTCTGGTTACGCTGCTTATGACAAGTTGTCACCAGCTTTCCAAAAGTTTTTGGACGGAAAGACTGCTATTTACCGCTCTGCTCACGGCTACATCGACAGAGAAAGGCCATTCAACGGGCCTGCTCACATCGAGAGAGAGCACCCAATTGTCAGAACTCACCCAGCCACTGGATGGAAATACTTATTTGTCAACAGATCAATGACTGTTCGTATTGTTGGGTTGGAGCCTGCTGAGTCCAAGACCATTTTGGAGTACTTGTTCAATGTCTACGAGAAGAATCTCGACATTCAGGTCAGATGGAACTGGAAATCAAAGGAGAACTACGGAACCTCTGCAATCTGGGATAACAGAATTGCCAACCACAACGCGGTCTGGGACCACGAAGGTAAAGAGGCTAGACACGGTACTCGTGTGACTTCCTTGGCTGAAGTTCCATACTTCGACCCGAACTCCAAGTCTCAAAGAGAGGCTTTGGGCTTGTCACTTGATTAGATATAAATCGTTTAAATTACTTATACAAGTATTAAGGATTTGCTGGTAGCTCATTTGCTGCTTTTGATTTCATTGACTCTTTCCTCCATCAAATGACTCAATTTCAGGTAGATGGGGTCTTTCCGTACCTTGTCGCACCAGGCGCTAAGCTGAGGATACTTTTTGTATAAATGCTTCTCGTTGGTGCATTCACGGACACCCGCCTCATTGTCAAAAATATTCTCGTAAATAGGGAAACTCAACATCACATCAGCGGCCGATAACTGTTTACCCACAAAATACCCGCTACCTTGTGCGCTGAGCCTTTTCTCCAAGTATTCTAGATTCAAGGTAAATTCATGTAAATAGTAACCGTAGTTAATGCCTTTGGTGACAAGTTTAGCCACCGTCTTGAGTCCCAAGGGGGCTATTCTTTTGGCGGAAGTATTAATAATCATTGACATCAAGAGATTTTGAAGCGTGCCCTCACTGTAGTGTATATAGTAATCGATCTGTAAAGATTCCTCCTCAGTTTTACCACAGAGAATTTTCTTAGGGTCATAATGTTTGCATAAATATTGTATTATGAGGCCTGACTCGGCCAACTGCAAGTTTGGTCTGCCGTCAAGGAATTGTATCTCCAAGACTGGTGCTTTTCCTAAAGGATGCACATGGTATAGCTCAGGAGGGCCACGCCAAGTATCAGGGTGACGTACGAAGATGTCCACTTCGTAATCGAGATTCAAAATTTCTAGCATCCACATTATTCTCATAGCCCTGGAATCGTTGAGCCAGTAAAGAGTAAACTTGTCGCGTGCGCTTGTCATTGTGGGATGTGGGAATTATGTGTGTATTCGCAAAGGAAATTATAGAGATTAATATTATTAAAAGCTTTTGAGACTGAAATCAAAAGGAGATTCTTTTTGGCCCCACCGGTGACTTCCCCATATCTTTATAGTCGTCCTGAATGGCTTTAATGGATATATTATGTCCAGCGGTTTTACCAAATTAGGAAATGCGCACCTGCCCATAACGATGACATACGAAGTGTGGGGAAGGCTTTGCATATCTAAGATGACCTACTGCTTTCGGGAACCACCCAATGTGGACCAGCCTAAAACCTCTTATCTAGACACCTGTAGATCTCCAGTGTATTGGTTTCGAGTCAGTCGATTAGCTCAGCAAATTAGTGGCGCTCGGCCAGCAGCCTGGTCTATGTAGTGGCCCTTCCTCAATGGATCTAGCTCAATCAACTTTTTAAGACAATCAGACACGATAATATCTTCTTCTTCTTTATCCTTAATCAGACTCTTTTCTTTGATTGAGATCCTAAGGAAGATAATCATCTTGAGACACCACACGCTATCTTGCTTGGACTTACTGTCCTCTTTCTCAACTTGGTTAAGCTCTTCAATCTCCTTTAACTGCTTGCTCAATAATTCGACGTCGCAACACAGCTGAAATATTTCACTTGTGAGAAGCCACTTAAAATAGAACCAGACGGAGGTGTCGTCTGAGTCCATGTACATAGCTGTCTTCACAAAGTTTAGCTCATAATCCATGAGCGATTTAGGAGACTTGAATCGTACGAGCAAATCTTCAAAATCACCCCAGCCCTCAGATTTCAATGAGCTATTTGCCAATTTGTAAATCCTCTCCAACAATTTAGTTCGATAGTGCCAAGCACTGAAATTCGAGAAGTTTCGGCAGATTTTCAGATTTATATAGTTGAATTCCTCCAATAAAAGTCGTAACTCCTCTGTAGACTTCTCATCCGGTGCCACCTGCTTCAACTTGGCCTCCTCAATCATATGCATGACATACCTTCTGTAGTGCCAGCCATGAAAGTTTCGGGAATCAACCTCAAGTAGTTTCAGAACAATTGCCAATTCGTACATCCAATCGGCATTATCACATTTATTCAATTCCTCCAAGCACCACTTGCGATGGTTCCAAATCCAGTAGCATTTGGGATAAATTTTCATCATCCGCAAGACCATGAGGAGTTCTTCTCGCAAGGTGTCCTTCTGTGGCAACTGTTGTTTCGTGAACAAATCGCTCATGATGTGTCTTCGGTAGTTCCACATGGCATTGTATTCGGGATTCTGATTAAGCAAAGCGGTTGTATCGTCAAAATTCTCAATAGTATACAGCTTTCTTTCCTTAGCATTCAAGGTTTTGGTGCTCAAAGCCCTGTAGCTTTTGATTTTCTCACGATCTTTATTCAATTTGGCTTCTCTGGCCTGCTCTGATAACTTCGAACGTTTCACTCCATGTTCCTGTTTGTTAGCATCATCATAGGATTTGATTTGCTCGTCAAGATTTGACTTCGCTGGTTATACGTACCATTTCGTATCGAGTAAGGACACTATTCGCGTAGTAATAGAAATTATGGCCTCCGCTTTTCAGATTCGCACGGATCTACAGGGACTTGTGAAGCTCCATGAAAAAAATTATCACAAAATTTCTTGAGCGTTGATTTGAATATGATAGGGGTGATGAAGAGAGTTCTCTTAAAATCGATTTCTGAGCCGTTGTCAGCAAAATAAGCTTGCATTCATTATCTATATACAATGGTGTTGGCAATGAATCAGTTAGTGGAGATTTCCACACTCTGCTGCATGGGCACAGGATACAATCCACGGTCTTGTTGAGATGCTTTGAAGAACGCGTAGTTCAACACGACATCGTCTATGTTCTTCATGGCTGAGTCCTTGGCAAAGTCTGGATCAATGAAGAAGAAGACGGGCATGTCGACTTCCTCGCCGGCAGCTAATCTCTGCTCTTCAAAACAAAAGCACTGGATCTTATTAAAGTACTGTGCCACATGTTCTGGTGTCACTGAGTATGTTGCCATTCCCACAATGTCCTCTTTGGACATATTCTTGGCCCGGTAGAACACCAAGGCTGTTTCTCCTGGAACAATGTAAACTTCCTTTTGCAAAGGGGTAAACTTCCATGGAAGTATTCCCGATGCTTGACATGTGAAAGAGATCTTAATCCTCTTGTTCGTATCGACTGGGACAACTTTATCTGCGGTGAAAATTCTAGCATCTGTGATGGGGGTTCCTCCCCAGCCTGTTCTCTTGCATAAGTATCTGTAGAATGGAACTGCCACACAAGAAAGGCCTGTAAAAAACATAATAACCGACATAGAGTAGTAGGCGGCGCTGCGATTTCTAAACTTCATCTGCTCCATCTTCTTCCTTTGAAGCGAGTCCATGTTCTCGTGTATAAATCTCCTCTGTTGCTGGAGCCGACTTTGGATTCGCATTTGCTTCCTGGGAAATGTGAACAAATTTCTTGGAATCTGTCCAAATCTGAACAAACCTTTATTGCCCAACCCTAGCATCTCGGTATTGTTAGTGGTGAGCTAGTACCTATTTAATGAAATGCACCATTATCGCGCGAAAAGCTCTTGCGCCATAACTAATTCAGTGCGTACATACTACTGCTTTGCGACGTGCACTATATTGCTTGCATGAAGCTCTATGCAACCAACTCATGTAGTTTCTCGTTGGTGTATTGGTCGTTCATGGAGAGAATTCCATCAAACCACAGTTCACCCCCATTTTGCTTCAAGGCCAAAACCTCTTTCCTGATCCAATCCTTCAAGTTCACGGAATACACCGGGTCCTTGGACTCAAGTAGCCTTTGATATCTAATCTTCTCTCCATGTGGAGCAATATCCGGATCAAGGTATGCGTAGTTATCAATGTCGCTGTAGACGTAATCCCCATCATAAGCTTGGCATTTTCCTAAAGCATCCTCTTGAACTTCTTCCAAGAAGAGGAAACTCTGCCTAAGAGCAGGGCCGAAAATTGAGACCATTATAGGAATATTTTTGGTCAAGCCGTACGTAGCACAGCTCAATATTGCCATTATATTCACTTTTTTGTTTCGAGGATTACCATTGTTCTTATAGTAAGACATCCAAGTGTTGAAAAAGCTCTCGATATCGATGGATAAATGCTCGAAAATTTTTATCAAAATAGCGGGAGAGCTGGTAGCTAATCTTGACATGACCATCAATATCTTATTTGCTAGAACGGCACTATTATTTTCATCGAGAACATAGTTTATCATGGCGTTAATCAATCCACTCTCAATTAAGTTCTCAACCAACTTTTCCTCGGTGCATTTCAGTACAAACAATATGTCTGCCATCGACACAAACACATCAAAAGAGTCATCCCTCATTGTAGACAAGTATCCAGAGAGCACGCGAAATATTTCCAAGCCATATTGGGTCTCGAAAATATCGGGTGACAAGAGGCAGTATGACCGGATGAGAGACAATATTGTGGTGAGAATCTCTGTGGAATCGAGGAGCCCTTGGTGAATGAGACTGAATAACTCAAGAAAATCTTTTTCGAGTGGCATGTCTGCCGGGTAGTATTGCAAGATGGCAAGCCAAAGCTCGTATCCATCCTCTGATAACAAATAGTAGACCTCAGAACTTGGAGCGCAGCAGGTCCTTATTAACGGTACAGTTATCTCATAAGTATGGTATGAGTTGCTGTTTAATGCCACCACAAGATTTTTCAAAACCCTGAGCAAAGAGGTTTTCAAAATAGACTCTTCGTTTCCTTCAGTGATTGACTTTGTCCAGTAGTGAGGTACAATTCGTAAAATTGTGAGTAAAGTCGTCTCATCAATTAACGGATTGCACCTCTCAACAAGAGTTGCTAGAGTGTCCAAAATGTACAACTTGGATTCTGTAAAGGACACATTTTGGAGTAGATCAATAAAAAGGGACACGAATTCTTTTAAAAAAGGTTGAAAGTCTTGCTTAACAAAATCCCAGTCGTTGATCACAAATCTCAAGCATTGTACTGCGGTTAACTTGATCACTCTGTCATTAATCTTCTTTTCTGGCTGCATAAAAGTCATCAAAAGTTTGTAAATCTCGACCCGGCTCTGCCTAGAATAGTCGACCGATACCCAAGTGCTAATAATTAGGCAGATTCGTCTTTTGATGATCTTGTTTTCAATGATATCATCGCGCAACCCTTCTGGTATGAATACCTGCTCAAGGAGTTGATCAAAGTTCACCTTGTCTGCGATGGAATCTGCGGAAAGCTGAAACGTACAAAGTGTCGAATCCTTGGTCAAGATATTCTCCACAGAGTCGTTGGCCACCAAACCGTTTGAAATTTTATTAAGGATAAAATCAGAAACATCTTCCTTGAAGTACTTGACAAGGTCTTGAAAGAAATTCTCTGCGCAAGGTCTCACCTGGTATTCCCAGCTGGAACTAAGCTCTTCGTTAGTCCACTCTTCGGGCTCAAGTAGCCAGCTCTCCAAATCTGAAGGTTTCAAACGCAAGTACCAGTTGATGATCAAATCGCATAACTGGCGAATGACATCAGAGGTGAAAAATTGTGATTTTAAGATCTGAATAGCATTTGCAACCTCTTCCTTATCGTCTCTCTGCTTAAGCGTAACAGCCCCTTGCTTGTAGATATAAGTGACCATTTTTTTCAAGATTAAGAACCCCTTGAGAGCAAGTACCTCCCAAAAATCGTTTTCCTCGGTCGAGTTATATATGGCCTCAGCTTTGCTTTGAAGCAATGACATGTAAGTGGAGACAATTTCCTGTGAGCATGGCATTAAAATAAAGCTGGTAGGGTTGTTCGCAATAAGGTTGACGTAAAGCTTGCTGTAGGATTTGACGTACTTTTCAAGCAAGTCGGATGAGTATTTTTCATGTTCACTTACTAGCCCCTGCAAATGATTCACGGATACCTTCATAAACTCACAAATTTCATGATTTTTATGAGGTTGCTCAAATCCCTCTGGGATGATCCTGCGGATGTTCTTCAAACACATGTAGCATATCTCCATGATGGTGAGGTCCAAGGATGTGGTCCACATATGGAAGAACTTGAGGTATATTTTGATCAAAATGGGCAACACCAATGGCGCTTTACTTTGGAATGCGTGCCTTGCTCTTCCTATTCTGATCAGTGCCACGACTTTCACTATCTGATTCAATATGATTAATAAGTTGTTCACCGACACTAGGTTGCCTTTGACAAACACTGCGTCTTCCAAGCTTTTGGTGATATCATCGAACAAGTTGGGCCACTCTCCGGGGAAGTCAAAGCGCACTATACGTGCAATGGCCTGTGCGTTTTGGATCATTAATTGGCTATTCTTATCGTCCACGAGGGTGAATAGCCTGCTCCGTATCTGACTTTTTTCTTCTTTACTCAATGCATTAACTCTGGAGGCCCTCCAGTATTTGTCCACTCCATTTTTAAAGCAGATCACCGCCACCCATCGAACGTTTAAAGGAAGTTCTGAATTGAGGTACACACTCTCTAGAATGTAATGAAAGCCAGGCACAGTTTCCCATCTGCTCAATTGTGCCTCGGCTTCTTTCTGTGCAGCTCCTCTGGTGGGATCTTCAAAAGTGGCTAATGCTTCTAACACGGAATTGGTATCTAGCATCATACTATGAGACCACCTCATGGGTCATCTCCATGACATGAGAGCGTTCATTGTATGCAGTGCGTTGCCAGTATTGTACGCAGAGCGGTTCGAAGACATTCCACCAAAACGTTTATTAATTCTGTATCATCTCTAACTTACCATCTTTTAGCCTCGTTTCCCTCCGCCCAATCCTTCTCTTGGTATTCTAATTCCTCCTTTACCCGTCTCACGACGTCCTCGTCTCCCATGTTCTTGCCCAAATTGTCACTGATCTTCACCGAAGGATTACCTGCCGCCTCTGCTAGCTTTATAACTATATTGAGAGGCTGAGACTTCTCGTGGGGCTCTGTATTTCGCTTGAAGTCATTGGTGAAGAAAGTTCCAATACCGAAGCTGACTTTCATCCCATGTGCTTCTGCGCACAGCTTGTATTTAAGACACTTTTCAATGTCCAAGGAATCTGAAAAGCATATGATCTTTGAGAAGTCTGGGTATCCTAGATCCTTGAAATGTTTTGCGATTTTCTGTGTGTACAACTCTGGGTCCCCGGAATCTTGTCTCACGCCAGTGTAGAAATCAGTGTAGGGTTTTTTGAACACTTCGAGGTACGCATCAGTACCAAAGGTGTCCGTGAGAGCCAACCCACAATGCTGGGGGCCAAATGTATCAACCCACTTGTCCATGGCGACTTTGTTGGCTTCACGATAATTCTGTGTTATTGAGGCCACGCCCATGAACCACTCGTGGGCCACGGTTCCAATTGGGGCCACCCCATACTTCTTAGCTAAAAGAACGTTGGAAGTTCCCAAAAAGAGCTTGCCAGCCTTGAGGGTACTAGCTGTCTTGCAAATAGCGGCAACCACAATATCTTGTGCTTCAAAAGATCTTCTTCTTCTCGTCCCAAATTCACTAAAAGCACATCCATTCTCCAAGAGCAATCTAGTCTTTTGACTTGCCAACTCTTCCTGACCCTCGTAATCCCACTTTGTGTCGACAAATTTGAAATACGCCTCTGAAACTAAAGCTAGAATGTGTATCTCGTAGGGAATAGTTTCATACCATGCACCGCTGATCTCTATATAGAACTTCTCCAAATTCGAATGGTCATTGTAGTATGAAATTTGATCTGAGGGCTTCAATTTGAAAGTGGCCAAAGAGTCTAAGAACTTTGCGGGCAACATGGGCAATGTGTCCCGTAAGTAATTGATCTCTTCTTCAGTGTATTTGAGTTGGCCCAAAGCTGCAATTTGCTGTTTCAACCAAGCTATGGCTTCTTGGTTGAGAGTCATTTGACTCGTTCTATTGGTGTATCTATATTTTACTTTCACATCGGAAAAATGCTTATGTACTGCTGCTTGCATTGACAACTTGTACAAGTCTGTGTCGAGGAACGACAGGATTGCTGTCTGGTTCAGCATTGGGAGGTAGCGGAGAGGGGCAAAGCACGAGACCTTCAGTGTTATCGTGAGTCAAAGTATGCGTCACGTGACTGAGTGGTAAAGCAAGATCATATCAAGCCTTACGGAGAGCAAATTCGCCAGAATTACTAGATTGGCACTTCTCGGAATTTCAAGTTCAAACCGGAAATACCGAAGAAGAACCAACGTTTGTCTCAAGCTTCTTTGCAGCATTGAGGAAGTACCATGCAAATGTGTTTACTTGCTGCATACTGAGGCACATGATTGTTTAGGTTCAAAAGGCCACTAGCCTTGTGCGCAATTTTGCATATATCCACTTAAACAGATAAAAAAAAGCTTATTAATAGATAACCAAAAAAATAATGACTCCTGCGTGATTCGAACACGCGCATCTTACGATAACAGAACTTGAGTCTGCCGCCTTAGACCGCTCGGCCAAAGAGCCATTTGTGAAGTAGAAATAAATGAGAATATATAAGTTAAGCTCCAAATTCTTCTAGGGCTCTGGAGTGAAAAAACTCTAGTCAAGAAACTCGAAGTATTTTTTACTAGATTCCTAGAAATTTTTTTGGAAACGAATCATAAATATCTGTATACAAAAGCACTGTTTTTCCCAGGCAAAGACACGTTAGCTCAACGCTCTCCTGTTGAGCCTCGAGTCAGTAAGCTTCGCCCAATTATCGTTTATTGCATATTCAATACCACGCTAGAGATGTGGTTGCAGTGAGTAAGCGATGGAGTAGACCTCCTTCTCGAATTCCACGAAACCCTCCACGCAAGCTTCATCTAAGAAAGGGAGGATCTGACAGCCCCAGAAACCAGCGATTTTGTTCTCGAAATCCATCCAGAAGTATAAGTTGGCCAATCCCGACCAGTATAATGAACCCTTGGGGCGCCCTGTCTCCGCCTTCATGGAGTTGTAAGCACATCCACATAAGCTGTAGCCATCGTTTGTATCAGAACAAGGCATGTAGAACGTCATCAGCTGGTCCTTTGGTAGGTAATCTTGAATTGCGAACTTTACTGAATCTTCGCTGAGGATTCTTTTGCCTGTGTCAGGGCTGTAACCGTAATTGAGCCAAATTCTCATGAATTTCAAGTAGTCTGCAACAGTGCCAAAGCAGCCTTGTCCTCCCATATCGATATCAGAAGTGAGAGGCACGGGTGGTTTCCTCATGGGTTTCAAACTTTCTCCTTTTCTGTTGTTAAGCTGCACTAAAGATGAGGGGTCCTTCATCTCAAAAGTACATGACTTCATATCAGACTTCAGAAACACGTTTTGCTCGAGAAATTCGGACAATTTCATTCCTGACACAGCTTCCACGATAAGGCCACACCAATCCGATCCATGGCCATAATTCCATGCCGTACCTGGCTCGAAGGTAAGGGGCATGATGTCTGGCTTGAAAAGCTCCATCAGTGGAATACCTGCATGTATTCCTCTCTTCGACATGATATTAAGGTAGTTACTATCGGTAAAGATATATGCAAACCCGGAATTGTGCAATAGGAGATTCTTTATAGTCACCTCATTTTGAGGTTTTCTGGGTTGGCGCAACAACTTGCCGGTCTCCTCGTCCACATGGCCCTCCTCGTCGATGATTCCAAAGTCTCCCAAAATTGGAAGGTATTTTTTGGCTGGGGCATCAAAATCCACTAAGCCTCTCTCTCTCAATATGAGAATAGCCATTGCGGTCATTGACTTGGTGCAGCTGAAAAGACACATCATCGACTCCGTAGTTGCTGGCTCTTTAGTGTCGATATTCTTGTATCCTTTAGCAGTGAGGAACTTCGTCTCTTTGGCATCAGAGTATCCTGCCACGACGGCGCTGATCCTTTGGCTTCCTTCATACTGTGTGTACTTGGCACATATCTTCTCTAAAGAATTCATGATTGTGCTAGTGCTTTTTTGAGTGTGAAAAACACTATTTTATCTTCTCGGCGAAATGTGGAGTAATGCATACGTCCCGAGGTTGCGCGCATCTGGGGTACATGTGAAGATCTTGAACAAGTCAATTTAATACTGTATTTCTTTATGAAGACTCGATCTAGTTTGGTAATATAGGAGACTGATTTCTGGGAAACTCGGTGTTTATTTCGGAACGTGATACGACACCAGCTCGATTTTTAAAGCACGGTCGAGACTACGTATTTTGTCACCTTGACGCGAAGTCTGATAAATACTAGTAATTGAGTACCCGGAATTATGTAAATTCAATTGAAAACTATAAAAATCAAGATTGATATCCATTAAAGAATTCCATAATAGATTATTGAATAGATTGACTCTGTGCTCTGAATAATTGCTTAGACTCGCTATGGATTTATGCTCAGTTGCAAAATGATAAGTCTGCTTGCTAGCTAAAAGAAGAAACTATAATACAATCCAGTAAATGCAGGAAAGTCAAACTTGTTATTTAGCTCATCGAAATTGAGGTTTTTTGGTTAATGCAAAGAAATTAAGCCTGTTGTTCGGTTCTCATCTAAATCAAGTAGTTGAGCTTGCCACGAAACTGACATCTAGTAACTACAAAAGAATACGCATTCATCACAAACAATACTGACTTGTCTATTCACATTCTGAGACTGATCGACAGGAACTTAGTGCTCCAAGATACGCAAGTTGCCGGTAACAACGACGTTCTCCAAAATAGACCCGTTGGGAATCTCAATCGATTCATTGTCGTTGACAACAATAATGACAGTTCCTTTCAAGGTCACGCTTCTGCCCAACTTCACATTACCTGTGATGGTCAAGTGGTCTAATTCCAAAATTTTGGGCATGTGGGGAAGTCTTTTTTGAAAGTCGTTCACCTTCTTGAAGTGAGAACCCAATTTGATCAATGGGTTGGGGAATCCGTCTCTAGTGGGGTCCAACTTCAAGGCACCATGCTCAAGGTAGAACAAGTCGGACTTGACCAAGAGCAAGTCAGAACATGTCTTGACCGGCAAAAATCTAGATCTTGGCACATTCACACCGTGAGCCCCCTCGAAGTGTCTGATGGCGGCACCAACAGCGGTTTCCAATTGAACAACGTTGATGTCCGAAGAACCCTTGGAAATGGTTTTGTTGTTGGGGATGATTTCGGACTCAATGGCATTGGACTCCACCAATCTTTTAACAGCTCTCAAGTTGATCCACAAGTTGTTGGTGTTGAAGTACTTGAACTTCTTGATACTCTTGAATTCCTCAACGTGCTCCTTAGGAACTTGTGCAATTTCCAACAATCTAACCTGACCGTCGTAGTTGATCAAAGTTCCTCCCTTGACATCAGCTCTGGTCTTGTCAGTCAATTCCATGAGGTACTCGGCACCAGTTTCGATCATATGGTTCAAGATCTTGGTGTCAACAGTAGCTCCCAAGTTGTCACCATTGGAGACGAACAAGATCTCTCTACCTTGGGCCAACAAGGAGTCCAACTCGCCGGAAGAGATCAAACTTTCAAACAAATCTCCGTGTCCCGGTGGGTACCAGGTCTCCAAGTCGTCGTCGAAAGACTCAGGAACTGGCAACATGGAGTCCTTGAAGATTCTTGGGAAACGGGATTGGTTGAAAGTTCTGACGCGGATTCTGTGACCAGAGTACTTCTTGATGATCTTGGCAGTGTCTGCGTCAGTGTTGAAAGAGTTCATCAAAAGAAGAGGCACGTCAGTGTCGTACTTTCTGTTCAAGTGCTCGATCTGTCTCACAGACAAGTCCAAGAAGGTGTTGCCGTCTCTGACCTCAATGACAGATTTAGGACCCACACATCCCATGGAAGTACCCAAGCCACCGTTCAATTTCAAAACAGCCAACTTGGACAAGTTTTCGATTTCCTTCTCGGAAGCCTCTGGGAGCTTGGCGTATTCCACAACTTCACTTGGCGAAGGCGACTTGATCTTGTCCCACTCCAAAGTAGAGCCCGAGGCCTTGTCAGAGACATATCTTCTGAACAAAGCAAAGAAGGAGTCCATTTCATTTTCAAAACGTTGCTGCTGCTCCTTGTCTTGAACGGTGTCGGCCAAGTTGTTCAAAGCATTACGCATCTGAGATGCTGCCATTGTCGTGGCAGTGTTGTCAAACGCCTGGGAGGTTAGTAAGGGAAATCGAATAAGAACAGAAACTGGAGCAGTTTCCTATCGGCAACATACGTAGGAGGATTGTGTCTTGGTGTGCTTCTTCATGGCCAAAGTTGGGGTTCCAATTGTATGTTATAGAAGAAAATTAAGATTAGGGAAAATTGGCAAAACTAGGCAGGTGTAACAAGTCGCGTGGAGAGAAAGCAGTACACCGCAGATCGCCCTGCATGAACATTCTACTTATTGGGGTGTCTGAGAAGAGGGGTAGAAAGACGGGGTAAGCTGCTAAAGAGTGCTGGGGTCTGTAATAGTAGCATAATACTCACAGACCCAATGAACTTGTTCTACTTGTATTATTTACGTTTTGGGCATACAATAGAGAATCAAAAGATTTCATCGGAAATTCTCGACGCGACTGTAGCATGCATCTGCATAAATATGCCATTGTCTAGAATGCACACCTCGATCAGTGCATCTGAAACAACGCCTAAACGCTGATGTTGTCCATTCAAAAATAGCCTGTCAGAATTCCCAGTCAAAATGGCACCACTCAAAATAAAGATACAAAAAGATTGTGAGCTAAAGATCCTCTTGGTTACAGACAGAACTAATGCTGGTCGCTTAATTATTTCCACGTCGCGAACACCTGGGCGCGAAGTTCTTAACCATGAGTCCGTTCCCCACTTAGTAGTGGGGGAAGGACGTGGGGCTACTGAGGGGGTTTGAACTGTGTGGTCTTGATTTACGTGGTCTTGATTTATGTGCCATTATGGCACGTAATATGCGTGGTGCTCGAGGTATAATTCCAGGATGTAGGATTGAATTGATGTAGGATCGTGCAAATAGCGTTGAAGGTGAAAATACCAGACCCAGTGGGCACCTGCATATTACCACAGCAGCAATGTCTATTCTTGGGACTTATTTTAGAGCTACACGATTGACTCGATAGGGCTAAGATTGTATAATTAGACGATGGCTGTTGAGGAGCTATCGCTAAAATGTTTATGTTAGGGCGAGAATTGCCGGGGGTTGTTAATTTAGTGAAGTTGCCAAAAGTCGTGGGGAACTTGCAAAACATGGCTTTTTGAGAGCCTGTATGGAACGTCTTCACGGATACCAATAATCCGCAGCCAAAACGTGAAAGTAGATACAACATACAAGACCAGAGAATTTCACTTTTCAGAAGTGGCTCTTTGGCCGAGCGGTCTAAGGCGGCAGACTCAAGTTCTGTTATCGTAAGATGCGCGTGTTCGAATCACGCAGGAGTCATTATTTTTTTATGCAGAGTATCTACAGTATCACGTGGGGACACGCTGGAGGTTCGTGCATTCGTCATTGAAGGTCTATTGACTACTTTGGATGATTCAGAAGCTGACTTTTGAGCATGAAACGACGTTTGAAAACCATTAAACTCGTTCAATGACTCAAACTTTTTTTCTTTCAAGCCGGCCAGAAACTATACATCTCCTTGAAAGAAGTCCAGAGTTGGATTGAAATTGAATAGAGAGTACGGGTTTCGTGTATCTGTGTTACTGTATGTATTTTCACCGCAAAAAAGAATAATTGTTACAGTGGCCGAGTGGTTAAGGCGACACCCTGCTATTACAGCAGCCCAGGTGTTGCGCATTGCGTGCGCAGGTTCGAATCCTGTCTGTGACGATATTTTTTAAATTGTCTAATTAGTTGCTTCCACCGAGTTCTTCAATTATCTACTTCCAAATTTTTCGTCATGATCTATGTTTATAAATAAGCCTGCTTCTTCGATTGAAACTTAAATTGGCGTTATGCAAGCCTTGCACACGAGAAGAGTAATAAAAACACATCTGCAACAGCAATTAAGTAGCATTTTATGTCCTGGTCCTCTGCTCACTTTCTCAACGACCCCGCTTGCTTATTGACCCCACTGTTCGATAAAACTCACTTGTTTGATGGAGTCATTATATCAAAATTAAAACCCGGAGCTACCTTTCTCAGCACGTCAGACAACCACTTAGAGTATGTTGCTACCTGCTTATTCCGGACCTCTTCATTTAAATAATCATCCTTCATTTGTTCAAGATCCTCTTTGACAGCAATTAAAGCTTCTATGGATGCACTGGTCTTTGGCGGCACCACCGAATTGGGTAATGTAGGAAGTAGTCTTCCATAATTGGTGCTGAGTGTAATGGGCTTAGGCGGTTGATACATGACATTCCGTATTAGCGGAACTTGTTGGAGTATAGGATCGGCTAGGAGGTTAGTAACAAATCAAAGATGTGCTTTCTTTGTGGTTCGTACGTTTGTTGGTGTCTTCCATTGTAGTTTGTTCGTAGTAGATAATAACATATCGCACGATTATCAAATGCGCATGTGACGTGCGATACAAGTGAAATCTAGCTTAGCTTAGTCACACGATAATGATATTGATTTATGTGCTCGCTTTTTTAATTAGTAATTTATTGAATTCTTAGATTTGTCGGAATTCTTAGATGTGTCGTTTATTCACCATTAATTTCTTTATTATACAAAATGCCAGAATTAGTTGTCCTTGTAGTGGCGAATCAAGATGTATGCGTTTTCCTGCTTCAAGTTAGACAAGGATCTGTAGCCACCTTCCAAGCGCATCAACAAACCACCGAAGGATATGTAGACAGCCATTTTGTCGTTTTCCGAACTCTCTTCGAATTTATACACCGTTCCGTACATCACGTAGTCGTAGTCATCAGCCAAAGACCGGTCGCCACGCTTGGGCGGCCTCCAAGATCCATTGGAGGTAACCATGGAGCTTTCATTTCCCAAAGAAGATGCCAAAGTGATTGTCAAAGAGTCGGTGTCTTTGACCGGGAACAACTCGCTGTTGATGTCTAATGTGATCTTGATCTCCTGTGAAGTTGAGGACTGACCCTCTATGCGGCTGACCTTGTTGTATCTAGCCTGGTCGACGGACTCGACAACGAACATATCTTCAAACAAAACGCCAGACATTGTTGAGCTTGTAAGTGGATGGTGTCTTGGGATGTGATGATAGCACGAAAAAAAAGCTTCGGCTGCGAACATCACGTGGCAGATCACGTGCCTTTGACGGTCTCAAAATAGCTTCGCACTGCACTCTCAAAATAGCTTCGCACTGCAGCCTGAATCATAATACACGACTACACAAGGAGATGGGCATGGAAAAACTGACGGCACCTGAAACACACACGAGCAGGCCGAAAAAGGCCATGATGGCATTCCTTGTGCTCTTTGTATGTGCAGGATTTTTGGCTTTCCGCCACTGCGGCGGCGAAGTCGCTTTACCCGGCACAAATTACCTGGATGTGATCAATATGGCCGGATTCATGGGCCAGGATAAGCATAGGGTAATAACTGTCGAGGACTTAGAAAATTTCCAGGCACAGACGGAGAATTCAGATGGTGTGGCCCGCAACGAAAAAAGAGAAGATAAGAAGAAGGATACGTCTTTCCTAGATATGACTGTCTTTAGAGTCTTGATTGGAGTGGGCGTGTTTGCCATAATCAACATTGCGGCAATTACTGTCCATCACATTGTACAAAAAGTGGGATCGACCGCTGGCCAGTATCGTGAGATGGAACACGTGTACTCTCCATTTTAGAGTGGCTTGTTGAGAGGACGCCGGATAAAGAGTGTTCATTGGTATGAACTAGTCTGGCAATAGACATACACTACCAATGTCTATAACGAACACTGCGATGCTTGTGATGTTTTATTGGTGCATGATATAAAAGTGGCATCGTTTCGAATTATTGCCCTGGATGGTATTCCCAAATCTAAGTTTGAGTTTTGCATGTTGTAGGCCATTTGAGAATGTAGTGATTGTAGTGAGAAGAAGACAGGGAGGATTCTAAATTGTGAAAGCAGATCAAGCAGAGAATTAGAAGGCAAAATCAAAGAGAATCAAGAGGCGAAATCAAAGAAAATCAAGAAGCAAAAGTCAGAGGACTACAGAAGCAGAGTTCAAGAAAAGGAATTCAGAAGTAGAATTCAAAGAATAGGCTCAAAGAAGAGGAATGTTAAAATTTTCAAAAAACCAATTAAACAAAGTCTGAAAGAAATGAATTAAACGTACTTTCATGTCAGATGCTAAAGCTTCGAAAGGTTAACAAGAGCAAGAATGAAGAATCTGTGAGTCACCTCGAAATTATCAAAAGACCACTTTAAAAAACCGCTTCTATATTGTCAATTCCCAAAATCTATCGAGGAAAAATAACATCAACCGTTATCCCATCGTTTTTCATATCTGCCAGTCGTAAAAGTTTTCACCATATGGCGGATCCGAGGTGCATAATCGCATTCTCGGCTCTCACCGAAATGGAAATAGCTTATCTATAACCGCGTCCCGCAGCAATTTCTGCCCTTGAAATTCCAAAGCAAACTACACATTAGCAACTACACATTATTCAGCAATGACGGAAGTTTCTCGTGGCAGAAAATTACTACAAGTGTCATGCTCCATTGTGTGGTGCCTATTGGCTGCAGGCCCTGTTTTCGGCTTTGCAGCAATTAAGCCTGTTTTGATCAGGGAAGGTGTTTACCTGGAAATGTGTGATGTATCTGCCGCCAAAAACTCCCACAAACCCTGTGATGAGCAGGACTTGGCGCTCAACTTCTTGTTTACCGTGGCATGTATGGTGACCAACATTTCTGCTTTGCCAGTGGGATCTCTTTTGGATTCTCATGGGCCAAAAGTTACTGGAATTATTGGCTCGCTAATCATCCTTGCAGGGTCTGCAACCCTCTCTTTGGCCAGACACATTACCTTTTTGGATGGCTACTTATATGGCTACACATTGCTTGCCTTAGGCGGTCCGTTTGTGTTTATTTCGTGCTTTCAGTTGGCCAACAGTTTCCCCAAAAACTCCGGGCTTATTTTGGCCTTGTTGACCGGAGCATTCGACTCCTCGTCCGCGCTCTTCTTGGTGTACAGACTCATTTACACCAACTGGTTCCGTCTCTCTGTGTCGTCCTTTTTCTTCTACTATATGGCGGTGCCCGTTTTCATCTTCATCTGCCAGGCCACCATCATGCCCCGTGATTCGTACAAGACCATCGGAACTTTGGCAAGAATTGCAGAAACGGCCATTGATGAAACAGGAAGACCTTTGGACAAAGACTTGCTTCTTCAAAGTGATAGAGACACCCCTGAAGTTGCCAACTCACAACCGAACATGAACGAGCACACATCTTTACTCATGCGCAGTGCTTCATTTTCCTCGTTTAACGGTGCAAGAAGAGACTCGTTGCTCGCAGCTTCCAGAAGAGACTCGACGATTTCTCGGGCATCCAAGAACTCCATCAAGTCTGTTTACGAGCGCCAAGCCGAGGATAAGTTGTACGAATCCACTGGAGGTGTGTTTGGCGTGATGCATGGCTTTTCAATCACCGAGCAGTTGAAGTCGCCATGGTTTATTTTGATGACGGCTTTCACCACGATCCAGATGCTTCGTATCAATTTCTTTGTGGCCACCATCAAGTCGCAGGAACAATATTTGTACGGCAGCGAGAAGTTAGCGGTGCAGATCAACCAGTTTTTCGACTTGGCGCTTCCCCTTGGCGGGTTGTGTGCCATTCCATTCATAGGTGTGTTATTGGACAACTTGACCACCTTGAGCGTGTTGTTGCTTTTGTCTACGATCTCCATCATTGTTGGAGTGTGCGGATGTGTCTCGTTCATTCCCGCAACCTATACGGGCATCATACTTATGGTTCTCTATAGGCCATTTTACTACACCGCGGTGTCTGACTTCTGCGCCAAGGTGTTTGGGTTTGAGACTTTCGGTACCATCTATGGCACCATTATCTGTTTCTCTGGGATCTGCAACATCTTACAGCAATTGATGGACAAGGTGACGCACACATATTTTAAAGGAAACCCCACGCCGATCAACTCGCTCTTGACTGCGCTCACAGTGGTGTTTGCGGGACTCATTCTTGGCTACGTCAGATCACAGGAGAAGGCCATGAAAAGAAATAGCCTTGAGTTGGAGGCGCAGGAGGCTAGCGTGCGCTCCATCCCTAGATAAATAATCATAATGAACATCTGCGGCATTACATTGTTCCATTTGATACGTGATACTTTCCTCCAGTTTGAGTTTGGATGATTCCAATTCACTGAAAGTTAATGTTCAAACTTTTTCCATGCTAATTTTCTTTTCATGTTCATTTTAGTTTCATGATCCTTTTCGTTTCATGATAAAGATCAGCTTTCATCTTCTCATGTTCTTCTTCTCTTCAGCCTCTCCTTCTTGAGCTGTGCACCAATGAGGTCTGGGTTCAATGCTGTTAGCTCAGGAAGAAGATTCAACACCGGCAACGACTTCTCGCGTACACCAGAATTCTCATCCAGCGGCTTAATCTGAGAAGATAAGTTCAAGCAAATATTTTCCACCAAAACTGCATCTTTCTGCGGCAAGCCGTCTAGAATGGGTTGAGACATGCCTTATTGACTTCTGAACAACCTCACTTGGATTCCTTTTTAGCAGCCTTCTTAGCAGCTTCCTTTTGCTCTTTCTCGACTTGTCTTCTTGAACCCTTAATAAGTTCCAAATGTCCAACTCTACTAGCAATCAACTTCTCCGTTCCATTCAGCGAACCGACAGACTGTTTGAGATTGTAAGCTTGCTTAAGATTGGCTTTTTTTGGCTTGATAATAAGAGGAGCCGCAGCACGGAGATTGCTTTGTTTTTTGGTGACTCTGCCTTTGCTGCGTGACTTAAGTTTCAAGTTTCCTTGGGCCATTCTAGAAAGAGATGAGTTGGCGCAGGAGAAAAACGTGAGCATCGCTGATATGGGGTGCTTATATGAAGGCGCGATCATGGCAAGACACCTGTACACCAAAAGTATAGAGGTGAGTTCTGGTTTTGAGTGTCTCGATCTTGATCTGGTGTCATGAATTTTGTTGACTATGGCGGTTCCTTTAGTCTATGTTCACTCTATGGCTCGTACTTCTACAGTCGGCGGCTCAATCTATTCAATATATAGTTCAATCTTTTCAATCTTTGGAATCTATGGTTCAATCCATGGCTCACTCTATACCCGCTTCATTTTTCAATCCATGGTTCAATCTCGATTTTTGTGCTGCAAACTCTACAAGACCTTTAAACTATTCACCAGCAGTTGAAACCATTATGTGACATTATCAAAATACACTTATAAATGGCAGTGGATTTGTGCCTGCACAGACTCGATGCGACTCATTCGCAGTTAGATGACTCTGACGCAGGCCAATTAATTTTTATCTCTTCTCACCAGTGATTCACTCTTCGAAACACCTTTCGCTCGAGCAAACAGTACGCGTTTCTTAACTCCCGGGTTATTGAATCTTCTGTCTGAATCTGCATTCGCTGTTTAAAAATGAGCGACAAATTTCTCATTTTGCCTGGTCCCGTTGCCTTGTCTCATTTCAGAGTCAAGAACTTCGTCAGTGATTTGGAGAAGAAGTTGAACCAGCAGGGCTCTATTGCTGAAGTCAAAACCTCCTACACCCACTATGTTTCTTTGAGAAAGCCATTGTCGGCTTCGCAGGTGAAGTTGTTGGAAATCTTGTTGACTTACGATTCTGCTGTTGACGTGTCTATAGATGCCAACAAGAAATTTCAGGATCTTACCGCTGTGTCCGGCGACTCCGATGCCCAGGCTGATTTTGCTGCCTTAGCCTCTTCCGAATCCACTTTGGTGAGAATTTTGCCTAGACCGGGCACCATTTCGCCATGGTCGTCCAAGGCCACTGATATCGCAAATATCTGTGGATTGGGCGAGTACGTTGAGAGAATCGAGAGAGGAATGACGCTTTTGGTGACGGGAAAGGAAGGCCTGTACGTGAACAAGGCCTTTTCCGAACAAGCTGCCACGCTATTGTCTACTGTTTTTGACAGAATGACGCAAAAGTTGTACGTGAACGAAAACGCACCAAAATACAGCGACTTATTTTCCCACGACTCTCCCAAACCTCTTGTGGAGGTTGACATTTCGGGCGACAAGTTGGTGCAAGCAAATAAGGACCTTGGACTTGCCTTGGACCAAGGTGAAATCGACTACTTGATCAATGCCTTCAACACTGTGATTGGCAGAAAACCCACCGACGTCGAATTGTTCATGTTTGCACAAGTTAACTCCGAACATTGCAGACACAAGATCTTCAATGCAGACTGGACCATTGACGGCGTCAAGAAGGACATGAGCTTGTTCAAGATGATCAGAAACACTCATGCTAAGAACCCTCAGTACACAGTCTCGGCATACTCTGACAATGCTGCAGTTTTCGAGGGCCCGCTCGGCTACTTGTGGACTCCTGATTTTAAAACCAAAGAATGGAAGTCCATCAAAGAGAACGTTTACACTTTGGTCAAAGTCGAAACACACAACCACCCCACCGCCGTGTCTCCATTTGCCGGAGCTGCCACCGGGTCTGGTGGTGAAATTAGAGATGAGGGTGCAGTGGGCCGTGGATCCAAGTCGAAAGCTGGTTTGTCTGGTTTCTCCGTTTCCGACTTGAACATCCCAACTTTGCGCCAGCCATGGGAAATGGACGTGGGAAAGCCCAACCACATTGCCTCCCCTTTGGACATCATGGTCGAGGCTCCTATTGGTTCTGCTGCTTTCAACAACGAGTTTGGAAGACCTGCCATCAACGGATACTTTAGAACTCTTACCACTGAGGTGGAGAACTCGAAGGGTGAAACCGAAATCAGAGGTTTCCACAAGCCCATTATGTTGGCCGGTGGTATGGGAGCCATCAGGCCCGACTTGGCTTTGAAGGACACCAAGATCACTCCAGGTGCACACCTTATTGTGCTCGGTGGCCAGTGCATGTTGATTGGCCTTGGAGGAGGAGCAGCTTCGTCTGTTTCGTCGGGTGTCGGATCTGCCGAATTAGATTTTGCTTCTGTGCAGAGAGGAAACCCTGAGATTCAGAGAAGAGCACAGCAGGTGATTGACTCATGTGTCTCTCTCGGAAAGACCGGAAACCCTATTCAGTCTATCCACGATGTTGGAGCCGGTGGCTTGTCCAATGCTCTTCCCGAGTTGGTTCACGACAACGACTTGGGTGCCGAGTTCGAATTGAGATCCATTCTTTCTTTGGAGCCGGGAATGTCGCCCATGGAAATTTGGTGTAACGAGTCGCAAGAAAGATATGTCCTCGGTGTTGCTCCCGAAAACCTTGAGTTGTTCAAGGGCATCTGCGAAAGAGAGAGAGCTCCTTTTGCTGTTGTCGGTAAAGCCACCGAGGAAATGCGGTTGGTGTTGAGTGATTCCTTGTTGCAGACCACACCAATTGATTTGGAAATGTCTGTTTTGTTTGGCAAGCCACCTAAGATGTCGAAAGTTGCTACAACGGAGAACTTGAGATTGAAGCCTTTTGTCACCCAAACCTTGGACTTGCAAGAATCCGTCGAGCGTGTCTTGCAGCTTCCCTCTGTTGGTTCCAAGAACTTTTTGATCACAATTGGTGACAGATTCATTACAGGTTTGGTTGACCGTGACCAGATGGTCGGCCCATGGCAAGTTCCAGTGGCCGATGTTGGAGTGACTGCCACATCTTTGGGTGACACGGTCTTATCTACCGGAGAAGCCATGGCTATGGGTGAAAAGCCCACCTTGGCCTTGATCTCTGCATCTGCTTCTGCCAAGATGTGTGTTGCCGAATCTTTGCTCAATGTTTTTGCTGCCGATATTTCAGCCATTGACAAAATCAAGTTGTCAGCAAACTGGATGTCTGCTGCATCTCATGCTGGTGAGGGCGCCAAGTTGTACGAGGCTGTTCAGGCAATTGGCATGGATTTGTGCCCAGACTTGGGTGTGGCTATTCCAGTCGGCAAGGACTCCATGTCTTTGAAGATGAAGTGGGATGACAAAGAAGTCACTGCACCTTTGTCATTGTGCATTACTGCTTTCGCCCCTGTTTCTAACACCTCAAAGACTTGGACTCCTCAGTTGAAGAATGTCAAGGAAGACACCGTCTTGGTGCTTGTTGACTTGGCTGCAGATGTCAAGAAGTCATTGGGTGGTTCTGCTTTGGCCCAGGTTTACAAGCAGGTGGGTGACTCAGCTCCTGATGTCCACTCACACGAGCTTCTCAAGAACTTTTTGCAGACTTTGATTGTCTTGCACAACCAGTTTGATGTTTTGGCCTACCACGACAGATCTGAGGGTGGTTTGTTCACCACTGTTTCTGAAATGGCCTTTGCAGGCAGATGCGGTCTCGATTTGAGCATTCAATCTGAGGAGGACGCCTTGACTAATTTGTTCAATGAGGAACTCGGTGCCGTGTTCCAAATCAGGTCATCAGAGCTTGAACAGTTTGTCAAACTTTTCGCCCAAAACAACATTAGCGAGAAGTACATCTCTGTTATTGGTAAGCCAACAGAGAGCCAAAATGTTGCCATCAAGCTCAACAATGAAGTTGTCTACAGCAGCACCAGAGCCCACTTGCAAAAGTTGTGGAGCAACACGTCTTACCACATCCAAAAAATGAGAGATAATCCCGAGTCCAGTGCTCAAGAATACGCTGCTATCCTGGATGACGCCGACCCTGGATTGTCTTACCAATTGACTTTCGAGCCTCAGGACTTCAAGTCCACAACTTCCGACAAACAGCCAAAGGTGGCGATCTTGAGAGAGCAGGGTGTCAATTCGCAACAAGAGATGTCATGGTCATTTTCGCAAGCAGGCTTCGATGTCTACGATGTCCATATGTCAGATATACTTACCGGCAAAGTGTCGTTGAAGGAGTTCACAGGTCTCGCTGCATGTGGTGGTTTCTCTTACGGTGATGTCTTGGGTGCAGGTGCAGGCTGGGCTAAGTCTGTGTTGTTCAATGAGTTGGCCAGAAAAGAGTTTGAAGCGTTCTTTGGAAGAGAGGACACTTTTGCATTTGGTGCGTGTAACGGATGCCAGTTCTTTAGCAGAATTGCTGAGTTGATTCCAGGAACAGAGAACTGGCCAACCTTCGAGAGAAACGCCAGTGAGCAATATGAATCCAGATTCGTCATGGTGGAAATTGAAGACCTGAAAGAGAACAATTCTATCTTTTTGCAGAAATTGAAGGGCTCAAAGCTTCCAATTGCCGTTGCCCATGGTGAAGGAAGAGCCAGCTTCAGAGATGATTCAACTCTCCAAAAATTCGCTGGCTCTGATAAGCAAAGTCAGATCAGATATGTGGACAATTACGGAAAGCCCACAGAGTCGTACCCATTCAACCCCAACGGGTCTCCACAGGGTATTGCAGGTATTTCCAATGCAAACGGCCGTGTTTTGGCTATGATGCCTCACCCAGAAAGAGTCACCAGATTGGAGGCCAACTCTTGGTATCCAGAAGAACAGGCCGCCAAATGGGAAGGATACGGTCCCTGGATTGCATTGTTCAAGTCAGCCAGAGAATGGGTTGGTGAGAAGTATTGAGGGAGATGAACTCTGCACGTATAGAAGTAATGAGCAAGTTAAGTATTGATGAGAAGTAGAAGCTTCAAGTATTTATGAGAGGTGATAAGCGATCATAAGCTCCGAGTTGATGAGAAGAAGAACTGTAAGCATCAAGCATTGATGAGACTGGAAGTGGTGACAATAAGCTTCTAGTGTATCTGAGAAGCTCAAAGTAGTAATGAGAAAGCGAAGAGTTGAAAGAATGTAGAGATAGTGATAGTAAGCTCCACGTATAAACTAGAAGCAGAAATAATGATTTCAAGCTCAAATAATTACAATATTGAAAAGCTAGATACAATCCCGAAGTATGTCAAACCGTAAAAAGTCGATCCATTAGTAGGCAGGTATGCAAAAATCACGTGATCCGACTGCGAAGTATGCAGAGGCCTTGAAACGAAGCAAAAAGTCGTGCAAGGGGACAAAAAAAAAATGCTAGCCCTGGCGCGAAAAATTTTTCAAATTTCAATCTTTCTTTACTCCCTAACAAACAAATTATATAATGTCTGCCCAACAAATCTTGTCTAAGAAGAGAAAGTTAGTCGCCGATGGTGTCTTCTACGCTGAGTTGAACGAGTTCTTCACCAGAGAATTGGCCGAGCAAGGTTACGCCGGTGTTGAGGTCAGAAAGACCCCAACCAAGTTGGAGGTCATTGTCAAGGCTTCTAACACCCAAGGTGTTTTGGGTGAGCAAGGTAGAAGAATCCACGAGTTGACCTCTTTGATTGTCAAGAGATTCAAGTTGGCTCCAGAGGGTATCGTCATCTACGCCGAGAGAGTCGAGGAGAGAGCTCTTTCTGCTGCTGTCCAAGCTGAGGCTTTGAAGACCAAGTTGTTGTCTGGTTTGCCAATCAGAAGAGCCGCTTACGGTGTCTTGAGATTCACCATGGCTGCTGGTGCCAAGGGTGTTGAGGTTGTTATCTCCGGTAAGTTGAGAGCTGCCAGAGCCAAGTCCCAGAAATACGCTGACGGTTTTATGATCCACTCCGGTCAACCAACCAACGACTTCATTGACTACGCCATTAGACACGTTTTGATGAGACAAGGTGTTTTGGGTATCAGAGTTAAGATCATGAGAGACCCAGCCAAGAACAAGTTCGGTCCTAAGTCCTTGCCAGATGCTGTCAAGATTGCTGAGTACAAGGATGAGGACGAGGTTGTCCCAGCCCCAACTGTCAAAGACCACAGACCTAAGACTGAGGCCCCAGCTGCCGCTGAGGCTGAGGCTGCCCAAGCTTAAATTATTTGAGCTTGATAATATACACGCTTCATATACAACACTATTGTAGGGAACGGACGCACAAGATTTACGTTACAATACTTATTGTAAGGAACGGCAGCATGAGTTTTACGTTGTGAGTGGTCTTAGATCACGTGACGAATTATCATAGTCACGTGATATGCAAAATTCAAGTCACGTGACGTGAAGATTAAATAGTGATGTGTCAGAATCCTTCCAATGAAAAGTCCTTCTGGCTTCTGTGTGGTCGCAGTTATTTTATGGACCTACTTTGTCGGTATCCGATTAAAAGCATAAAGCGTGGCTAAGGTGTTTTTTTCCGTTTTAATATGCAGACGCACGGCCCAAATAATGCACCGCACTTGAAACTCCGAGGTCCGCGGTCAGCTGAGTCATCATCACAAGCTGTAGAACTCAGAGTTTAAACACCACGTGAAACAGTTTTAATATTTTAACAATTAAATAAATTAATAAACGAATTACATTTTCATCAACAGAATACAAGAACCCAATTCTCTTCTCGATTGGGTGTCCTGTGTGTGTACAAGCTATCGCACTTATCGAAAGATAAGCGCCACTGATTGACGTCACGTTTGATTGTGCGGATCCTCGGACTTCCCCAGACACGTTTTTCCGGAGGTACATCTCCAGAGAGCATATATAAACGCCCCATTCCCAATCCCTTTTTCTTCCCAAATATTTTACCTCAACCAATTTTATTTATCTTCATTAGAATTAACTTATTAAGCAGCAATTCTAAACACAAACGCATACACAATGTCAGCACCATCTAAATTCTTGCAATTGTCTACTGAGTTCTCTGAACCATTTGTGATTCCAAATGTATCACAGCCATCTCAGGCTGCTGCCTCTCCTACGAGCACCACAATTTCCGACAGTACAGTTGGAAGAAGCAGGGCTGTGTCAGTGATTGAGCTTAGTTAAACGCCCGTAGTTACGATGTTACGAAATATTTTAATTTATGATGTGATTAATCTTTAATGAGACTTACCTATCATGTAGTATTAGCAGAGACCGAACATTGATAGAACTGTACAATGAAGTATAGTGCCACAACAAGACCTGGAGATGTACCCAAGATGACAAGGGTCTTTCAACTTGAAAGATTGGGCGTATAATTGTGAGCAATTATGCTCTCAGAACAAAAGCACCATCATGTAGTGATCTGATTCACACGCTTTTTTTCTATGGTTAACTAGTTTTTTTTTTTTGAACTTGGACGAAATAGTCGGACTTAGCTGCGCCCAGTCCCATTGTAGAACACATTGTCCGCTCACTATCACACAGGACCTCTACATTACCGTAGATGACGATTCATTACAATTTGAAGTACAGGCAAAAGCCATCACTGGCAATTCATTATAATTGTAAAATACAGAATACCGTTTACTTGTATAATACAGAATATCAATATTCACAAAATTCCAAATATTAGCATCGAAAACACAGAGTATCAGTACTTGGTAATTACAGAAATGTGCTGGAAAAATGCAAAATACCAGTATATTTGTAAAATATATATAATCTTCAGTTTGCTTCTAAAATACAAAAATCAGATTACTTCAAAAACAAAAATCTTCATTATACTCTTAAATCCATAACATTCATTACACTTCAAAATACAGAGTAAAACTCATTGTACTTCAAAACACAGAGTAAAACTCATTGTACTTCTTGCCGTAATAGCCCGTGGAAACAGCACCCAAAGCCATCAACAACAACGGAATTGGCTTGGCAAACCCGGTGGGAATAGACCGGGCAATTCCCGCAGCCAACAAAGTAGTGGAGCAGCCCAAAGCAATCTCCAACCCCCAATCAGCATTTCTTTTCAACAAGTAGCCAGAGTAGCCATAGAGAACTGAAAGCGTAACACCAGCAACCAAAGAGGGCACAGAGCCCTTACGGAAGTAGCCCATAGAGCCACCAACCGCACACAAGCCAGCAAGAGTAAAAGCAGGATGTTCCATTGTAACAAAGTGGGCATACAAGGAACACTATAGACGGCAAGAGTTCGGCGCGGTCGGGTCACGTGATCACCCGTGCAAGTGTGCAGCGCCGGTTTTTTCCACCCTGGTGTTCTGCGTTCTGCATTCTGCATTCTCACCATCTGCCCCAACAGAGTTTTAGCGCAGGGTAACGACGTGTTAAACAGACGACAGAGGCCCCGAAACGAGGATGCCGATTGGCTACAAGTGTATCGTTTTATAGTACTTCTCGTAGAAACACAACCCGCAATCGGACAGGATTCTGGCCGGGCGGCAGCTGCTTGTAAATACTACTGCTGTGTACACCAGATTCCACGCGAGCCACGAGGACGCACGCTCACTGGAGACGCCAATTACAAGGTGGCCTGGTTAGAAAACAGAAGGAGAGGAAAATTTAAACTCAACGAAAAAAAAACCACACCACACCCGCCCTCCGGAAATCCATCTTTTTAGTGGAAACAGGCCCGACTTTCTTACTGTGTTCCCTGTCCAGCACACCACTATATAATTTCTGCATCCGCCGTTGATATTCGGCCATGAATCTCGAATCACTCCTCTCCGAGAACACTCCTCCGCCACCCGGCTCCGCCACTCCACATGCTGCTGTGCTGACGCCTACTCATGAAATTCCGGCGTCGATCCGCCTGGATGAAAAACCTCTTCCCTCTGCATATTCCAATGTGGGTGCTGATCCAGCCCATGCTAATTCTTTCTCCAATTCTAGGCCTGTGGCCACGAACGGGAATCTTAACGGCCAGCCACACACAGTCCCAAAATGGAGCAGCCAGACGGTGCCTCATACCGGTGCTGTTTCGAATAATGTACCGTCCTCCACAGAACAAGTGCCTCTCAGCGACGAGTACTTGCAGGAATTTGAGGCGAAAGTCAATGCCATCAACCGATTAGACGAGGTGCTCAACAAAACACTGAATCTCTCTGTTCTATCCTATGAGAAGGAGGCTTTGAAAACCGTGTTGGCTAGCTCGAACCCGCTCATGCAGAGCTTTGTGGACCGTCTTGCTGCCGAAAAGGTTTTAATGAGAGACGGCGTTGCCGAAAAGGTCTCTCTAGAAGACAGCGCCACAACCGGCACAGCTGGCCTAGCGTCCGGTGTCGCATCCGCTGCTGATCTGAAAGATGTCTGGAGAAAGGTTTTGGAGGACAGAATCTCAAGCCTTCTAGAAGAGGACTCGTTGGCCGCAGAACAAGCATCTAAATTGGGCGACAAACAAGCAAGAAAGTCTGTTCGTGCCGAGAAACGTGTTGGGCCCTCTGATCCAATGGAATCCAAGCGCCGAAAGACCACGGATCCAGCAACGTCGGCGTTTACGTGTGAGTCGCCCGACGATAGCATTGGAGACATCAACGACTCCGGAATTTTGTCATCCAGTGAAGCAGACAGGTCAAGAATCAGCAAGGAGAATGGTAAGCTCCGCATCAAACTTTCCTTGAAACACGAGTCCAAGACGCCCCCAGTGGTAGCCAAATCGAATGATAGGGCTTCCCCATCCAAAACGAAAGAGTTGAAGTCTGTCATGAAGCAATACGACAATACTTTTGTTGCAATTTGGAAGGATTTATCAAGAAAGGACGGCCCGAAAGTGGCCAGAATGATGCAACAGCTGAACCAGGCTCGTTTGATCAACATGAAGAAAACCGCCATCTTGGCTTCAAGAGAAGCCAAGCGTTGGCAGATGAAAAACAACAAGAACCAAAAGGACCTAAGTGCCAAGGCTAGGAGAACTATGCGGGAGATGTTCAATTTCTGGAAACGCAACGAGCGCATAGAAAGAGAGGTCAGGAAAAAGCATGAAAAGGAATTGATAGATAAGGCCAAGAAGGAGGAAGAAGATCGTGAGGCAAGAAGACAATCCAGAAAATTGAACTTCTTGATTACACAGACCGAGTTATATTCGCATTTCATCGGTAAGAAAATTAAGACCGATGAAATTGAAGGCTCCGATGCAGATGGCGCTTTACCCAAGCCGACTAACTCGGACCTCGACAAATACCATGGTGTCGAAGGTAAACAAACTGACTTTGATGCTCTTGATTTCGACAGCGAAAACGAAGATGAGTTGCACAAGGCTGCTGCAGCGAATGCGCAAAATGCCTTGAACAGTGCCAAGAGCAGAGCTGAAAACTTTGATGATTTCCGCAATCCGGACACCAATGGAGAAGAAATGAACTTCCAAAATCCAACTCTAGTGGGTGATTTGAGAATCTCTCAACCAAACTTGTTGAAGTGTACCCTTAAAGAATATCAAATTAAAGGTTTGAACTGGTTAGCAAATCTTTATGAGCAAGGTATAAATGGTATTCTTGCTGATGAGATGGGTTTGGGAAAGACTGTCCAGAGTATTTCCGTTCTTGCTTATCTAGCTGAGGCGCATAATATATGGGGTCCCTTTCTTGTCGTGACTCCGGCTTCGACATTGCACAACTGGCAACAAGAAATTTCCAAATTCGTCCCTGAGATGAAGGTCTTGCCCTACTGGGGAAACACAAAGGATAGAAAGATTCTTCGGAAGTTCTGGGATAGGAAAAATCTAAGGTACGGTAAAGACGCCCCTTTCCATGTTCTTGTGACGTCATACCAACTTGTTGTTGCGGATGCTCCGTACTTCCAGAAGATGAAGTGGCAGTACATGATTCTAGATGAAGCACAGGCCATCAAATCCTCCCAGTCCTCAAGATGGAAATCGTTGTTGAGTTTCTCTTGCCGGAACAGGTTGCTATTGACTGGTACTCCAATTCAGAACTCCATGCAGGAGTTATGGGCTTTGTTGCATTTCATCATGCCCTCCTTGTTTGACTCGCATGATGAATTCAGCGATTGGTTCTCCAAAGATATCGAGAGTCATGCGCAATCCAATACTCAATTAAACGAGCAACAGTTGAAGCGGTTGCATGTTATTTTGAAGCCTTTCATGTTGAGAAGAGTCAAAAAGAATGTTCAAAGTGAATTGGGCGATAAATTGGAAATTGATATTTTCTGTGATTTGACAAACAGACAGAAGAAGTACTACCAGATGTTGAAGTCCCAAATATCATTACTGGATCTTCTTTCGACGAACTCAGATGACAGTAGTCAATCCTTGATGAATCTTGTCATGCAATTCAGAAAGGTTTGCAACCATCCGGACTTGTTCGAAAGGGCAGATGTTTACTCCAGTTTTGCAGTTGGAGATTTTGCGGAGACTGGATCGTTTTTGAGAGAAAACGATCTTGAGTTGGCTTATTCCCTCAAAAACAAGATATCCTTTGATGTGCCTAAACGGCTTTACCACGACCTACTTGTCCCAAGTAAAGACAATGACGTGGGACCGAAACAGAAACTTTTCGAAAAGTTTAGCATTTACAATCCTGAAAACGTAAAGGAAGACAAATTGGATAACTTCGGCTTTTTGAGGTTTACGGATGTGTCAATGAGTGAGTTGAAGACATATTCTAAACAGTCTTTGCTTCAGAGAGCTATTAACCTCAAAGAGTACACTTCTATCAACTATGATCAGCAGAATCGTATCAGATTCATGTATGATGATGGAAGCTATGCTTCAACGAAAAATGATTTCCTCATCAGAGAGTCAACTAATAACGCTTGCCAAATTCAAAATTCAAGTGTACTCCGCGGCCTCCATTCCGTTCAAGATGCGGCGTACGCTGACATGTACATGAATGTCTTGCCGCCTGCAGCTCAACCGTCAGCAGTGGCACCGCCTATCAATGTGAAATGCAGTGATTGCACATTCACTAGAAATATCGAGGCATCACTCCTCGATGAATCTATCAAATCAAGCCTCTTGCCCCTTTCTTTGAGCAAAGAGTTGCATCTCATGAAACAAAAAGTACCGGTACCGTTGTACCCTAAATCGGATATGTTGCCCGCTCCAGTGAACAGCTTGTTCGATTACTCCAATATCAGAATGCCGTCCATGAACAGATTTGTCACGGAATCCGGTAAACTCGCAAAGCTTGATAAGTTGTTGGAGGATCTCAAAAAAGACGATCATAGGGTTTTAGTCTACTTTCAAATGACGAAAATGATGGACTTGATGGAAGAATTCCTCACATTCAAGCAGCACAGTTATATTAGATTAGACGGATCGTCGAAGTTAGAGGATAGGAGAGATTTGGTTCACGACTGGCAAACAAAACCCGAGATTTTTGTCTTCTTATTGTCCACAAGAGCTGGTGGTTTGGGAATTAATTTGACTTCCGCAGATACCGTCATCTTCTATGACTCCGACTGGAATCCGACTATTGACTCGCAAGCAATGGATAGAGCCCATAGACTTGGACAAACTAAGCAAGTGACCGTTTACAGACTCTTGACGAAGGGGACAATCGAAGAGAGAATGAGAGATCGTGCGAAACAGAAGGAGCAAGTGCAGCAGGTGGTTATGGAGGGCAAATCGAGCTTCCCAACGAAGAAAAAAGAGGATGCTACCAATAAGAAAAAAGATGTCGCGTTTCTACTCTTGGGAGGAGGTGAAGAGAGTAGTGATGGACCAATATCCAATTCGCTTGAAGCAATGTACCATGAAAATGAAGGTAATCCTTCAGGAACGGCGATGCCCCTGAATTAGTATCACATTGGGCAATTACTTATAGACGCTACAAGACGTATAATAATGGGATATGCATATTGAAAATTAAATAGTTGCCTCTTTAGCGCTGAAGGTCTTTTCTAAACTGCTCAAAAACGTGGGATCTTTCGCCGCGACAGAATTGATGCCCTGCCCATTCTCATCTCTAGGCTTCTCATTCGGCAACTGAGGATTGTTCAGACTTATGCTATCTAGAACGTTAGTAGACTGCATGAGCTTGTTGTTCTCGCTCTCAAGATCGTAGATTTTAGTAAAGCTTTCTTCGAGCTTTCTCCTCAAGTCCTCCTGATTCAACGGAGGAGGGTTCATATCTCCACCTTTACAAATATCCTCCTCATCTGTAGTAAATTGTGTGGAGGCAATGAGATCAGTAAGTCCTGACAAATTCGAGTTCACAGAGTTTAAAGAGAACCTGTTCGAATTTCTTAGATTATATTTCTTCGTAAGCGCCTCTAGGGCTCCTTGATTGTAGCTCTCGTGATTCGAAACATTCTCATCCATTTGTTCGCCACTTTGAGAGTCTTCTAGTACCGTCAATAGGCCTAACAGCAAGCCAGATGAATACCTTTTTCGTTTCTCAGTCAATTTCTTGAGTTCCTCTTCGGTGAGGTTTTTTCTCCGGGAGTTAGACCCTGATATTGTGTGAAAGCTTTTGAGACCGTGTAGATCTAAACTGGCTGATTTCGAGTTAGCCTGAGAAGAATGAAAGGACGAATCCGCAGAGGGCCTGCTGCGACCCTCAGCTTTGTAATAATTCAAGCAGGAAGAGTAGAGCTCCATAGAAGACTTTAGCTCATTGGAGAACAGATCGAAAATGGCGAGCTTCTCATCATAGTCATCAAGACCAGCTGATGAACCATTTGTAATATCAGCACCGTTTGCACCAGGAGTCATATCAGACCCATTCGACAGGCTAGAGGCTTGGCCAAAGTAAGTCTTGTAGTATTTGAGATTGGAAGTAAGATTCTGCAACTTGTCAATCAAGTTATCAAGATTTAAATCACGCTTTGAAGGAAACAAGTCAGATTGGGCCAATTGAATGGCATCGGGAGCTGTTGGTTGAGACAATATATTGTCGTTTGCAGAGTCGGCCAATTGTTCTGGAATGTGCAAGGAATTGAATTTGTTGTTGAGGGAAATGAATTGGTTTAACATGCACACATGAGTGTCGAAAATTAGGTTAAGGGATTTTAACTTCAGTGAAAGGGAAGAGGGGCTCCTCTTCTTCGCGAAGTCTATATTGAAGCCATGGCCAAGTTTCAATAGGAAGTAATTGAGAGAATGCCCGTCATGAACAGTGAGCAATTGGCAAATGAAAAACCTCCTCAAGTTATTGAAAGTGTTCAATTTTGTAGTAAGGTATTTTGTGGAGAGGGGGTGCAGCGAGGATTCTTGCTCTTCTGGCTTTTCTGCTAGACTAAAATCAAGGCTCTCCGATATTAGCCCCAATGGTATGTTGTTGATTTCGCAGTACTTTTCCAACAATTCGCCATTTGTGTGTATCAATGAATCTCGTATGGATGCCCTGATATTGACTAGCATGCCGTCGAGTAACATATTGAGATGACTTTTGGTTGCATTCAGGGGTAGCTTTCCTTTTCCAAGAGTCAGAAAGACCTCGCTCTCTCTCAATGCAATAAAGCTAGAGATTATTACCTTATTGATTCTGCAATTTGCAATCATGAATTCGTTGAGGTTCCGAAGGCTTTTGGATGACTCGATTAAATAGTTGGCCCGCTTGAACTTCATATACTTCGTGGAGTAGATGAGAAGCCGCTTGAAAATTTCGAGCCTCGAAGAGCGTGAAAGCGTAGAGCTTATTTTGATATTCTGCTTTAGTAAAAAGATTATGAGGCAGAGTATGTTGAGGAGATTGCCCGGCTTTTCAAGGCTGGGGATATGTAGACGGTACTGTTTTTCAGTCACTTCAAGGTAGGATTCATCGGCCACATCTGGATGGACCAGCGGTTTAAGGAAACAGGCCGGGGCAGTCTTGGATGCGTTTTCTGCCAGCTTCATTTGTAGTAGGTTGGCGAGGGCCTGCTCATTTTTAGACTGGATTAACGAATCGTCTAAGAGATTGGATATAATCAAGCTGTACTTAAATTTTTCCACAAATTGCACAGAGCTGTTTTTGAAGGAAAGGTATTTGCCAATGAACTTGTGGAAGTTTTCTGTGTTTGCTTCGATTCCCGGCCGAATACTGCGGGGGTTCTTGCCTGACATGTAAGAGTAGCTATCATGGGTAGACGCAGGCCCAAATGATTCTGAGCGATTAAGTAACGTTGGCGATCTAAATGCATAGTTTTCTCTGATCCTAGCCGGCTGGGAAAATTCGCTGGTGCTGACGGAATCGAATCGCTTTCTATGAACTGGCGGCTCTTCTATACCCCAATCCGATTCGCCAGCGTGATAGCCGGATATTAGGTTGTTGATCGAAGACATCATATGGAAAAGTGATCCATGGGATGGCCGTTTTGAATCGAGTCAGGGGCTTTTTGGGGTGCAAGTAGGGATGTATGGGAGTGTATAGCTCGGATGCACACTTTTGGCGATGTTGTATTGAGGGTAAACAAATAAAGTCGCATTTTGCCTAACGTGCAGAAATCATATAATTATCCAATGCTGACTAAAAAAGGGAAGACTATATTGGTTTTACCAGTCGTTCTGTTCATTCAGGTTTCTTGTATATATACCGGAAACCACCCGCTGGGCTGCCATGTTTTGCTCACAAGCTGTTGCATCTTACGGTTTTAGAGCCGAGGCACATGCTATCCTGCGCATTACCACATGGTTATGATTGTAAGCTAATAGGGTTTATTAAATCAGTAAAAGTTGACACTGTGTAATTAAAAATGATATTATAGAGTCTTTGTGACTCCCGAAATTCCTGTGTCCAAAAAAAATTCTGGAATCATTAGTCGATGATAACTATCCTAAAATTTCATGGCTAGCGGTGTCTCAAAGAATAAGTCACTTCCCTCGGTATCGAAACCTAAGCTCAAAATATTGCTGGCTCCAGAATAGTTGGTACTGGGAAGTCCCTCTCGAGAATTATCGATCAAGCCGACGTCCATTATGCCGCCTTCGAAAGTGTCAGTGTTCATCATGCCAGCATGATTGTCCTTTTCATTACCATCTGGCCTTTCCCTTGCTATGCTTTCAAAGTCCAAATCACTCATATTGATATTAGTGTCCATGAGGCCATTTGTTAGCGTCAATTCGTCCGCACTTAACTCCACGGCGGCATTGCCTGCGGCTGATTTCCGAGGGTTACCTCCAGAGTTCAGGCCCCCGTAATTAGCTCGTTTACCATTTGCGGGCCGGTTTTCGGCGTTCACATCAGACTTTGTTAAATTTCCAGCCTGCTTTCCACTATTTTGCCTAATATAATGGCCTTGCTGCTGGCCCGGGAAGGGCATTTGTTGCGGAGGTTGCATCTGTTGCGGAGGATGAAATTGTTGCGAAGGATGTCCTTGCTGCGTAGCAGGCTGCATTTGTTGAGCATTGCCAAAGTTTGAATTTTGAATACCCTGGTTTTGTAAATGCTGTTGTTGCTGCTGTTGGTGCTGCTGTTGGTGCTGCTGTTGGTGGTGTTGTTGCTGAGGATGAGAAGGTTGTTGATGTGGAAGTTGCGGTTGAAGTTGTGGGTGATGCCGCTGTTGTTGCTGAGGAACTTGGGGTTGCTGTTGTTGGTGCTGTTGTTGTTGCTGAAGTTGTTGATGTTGTTGGTGCTGTGGGAGTTGCTGAAGCTGTTGTTGGCTTTGTTGATTTTGGGGATATGGCTGTGTTTGAAACTGTGGCTGTTGTTGTGGCTGTTGTTGTTGCTGTTGTTGTTGCTGTTGTTGTTGCTGTTGCTGTTGTTGTTGCTGTTGCTGTTGTTGTTGCTGTTGTTGTTGTTGATAACTTTGAAGTTTCTGGAATTGTTGGAGTTGTTGGAATTGTTGAGCCTGTTGTTCCTGAACTCGCTGCTGCTGAACCTGTTGCTGATGATTAAGCTGTTGCTGATTAAGCTGTTGCTGCTGAAGTGGCTGTTGTCTCTGCTGAAATGACTGCTGACGCTGAAGATCTTGCAAACTGAGTCTTTGCTGATTAAACTTTTCTTGCTGCAAATGCTGCTTTTGTTGCGAGAGTTCTTTCATTTCGGAGGTGGCCGCATTCATGTTGAGCTGTGGCAGTATCTGTCTTCCGTTGTGGTCACGTGAATTGCCGTTTAGCGGTGGTGGCTGAGATTGGGGTACCACTAGATCCAGAGTCGAGCTATCACGATGATCAGACTGATTACCATTCGAGTCCGCGTGGGTTGCCGACCTGGACCCATCTGCAGGGGAAACAGCATCCTTCGGCAACACCAAAGGAGCATGCCCAGGCACCAAAATAGGCAGTGTTGGTCGTGCACTTTTCCATTTATGAGGCTGACTTTGAGGTTTCACGCCTGGGTTCTGCTTTCTCTTCGGCTGGGCTAAGTTTTGGTCCTTGTAATTGATCGGAACTTTGAAAATTCCTTGATCGTTAGTTTGAATATGACCGTTGAAAGTTGCGAAGCTGTTGGGGGCATGCATGTTTGAATCGTTCAAAGATTGGAGAGAGTTTCTCATGGAGTTGAACAGCTCCCACCATTCAGTCAAAGACTCATTGGCGTGGGATTGTTTTCCATACAACTGAGTTTCTCGAAATAGCGCCTGGGCACTGGATTCATAGCCGTTTTCTTTCAAATGGTTATAAAGACAAATCAAAAACTGGTCTTTGAGAGCTGCATCAGGTGATAATTGTTGGGATTCGTCCATCTTCCCACTGCGTTCTAGCTTCAGTGATATATGATCACTCACTCAATAACGTAAGCTCTGGCAGTCAGTCGCAAAGTTGAAATGGTTAGGTGCCGATGAGCATGAAAAATAAAAAAATGTGGGCACTTTTTAGCACGAGGATCGTATTAAGAGCCTAGGGTTTTGGCGTTGAGCAAAAGACGTGATGTCGTATTATTAGAGTGTAGATGGTGCTAAAAGTGGCAGCGGTGAGGGTCAATCTGAGGGAGGTACGGATGTAAATGCGCAGAAGACTGCGATAGCCTGTTCTTTACCGATACGCAGGACGGATCTACACTATATGCCGGTCATGAGGCTGGTGTACCTATTTGGGTAAAGATCTAAATCCTACAAACGAACACCCAAGTTGACGTGCACAGCCTTGGCCTCAGTGTACATCTCCAAGCCATACTCACCCAACTCTCTACCAACACCTGACATTTTTACTCCGCCGAATGGAATGTGCACGTCGGAGTCGTTGGACGAGTTGATCCAAATTTGTCCAGACTCGATGTCGGCAGCCATGTTGTGGGCCACAGTGATATCTTTGGTGAAAATTGCAGCACCCAAGCCATATTCAGTGCCGTTTGCGTACTCGATGGCCTCGCTGTCGGTGGAGAATTTGCCCACAGCAACCACCGGTCCAAAGATCTCTTCCTTCACGATTCTGAAGGTTGGTTGGACATCAGCGAACACCGTTGGCTTGATGAAGTAGCCTTTGCCCAAGGTACCCTCTTTGTTGGGCTCTCCGCCCAAGATGACGCGAGCACCCTCCTTCTTTCCGACGTCAATGTAGCCCATGATCTTTTCGTAATGCAGTTGCGACACCTGTGGACCAACAACAACACCGTCGGTGAACATGTCACCCTGCTTGTACTCTTCCGTGACGTGCTTGGCAAATGCGGTCAAGAATTCCTCGTAGATAGACTCGTGCACGTAGATACGAGACGTGGATGTGCAGATCTGGCCCATATTGGACATGATTCCAATAGCTGCCCATTTAACAGCCTGGTCGATGTCTGCGTCTGCTCTCACCAAAAGCGGAGACTTTCCGCCACACTCCAAGGAAACAGCCTTCAAATTTGCTGTAGCCATTTTCTGGACCAAGCGACCAGTCGCAGTAGATCCAGTGAAAGCAATTTTGTCGACACCCAAGTGAGAGGCCAAGGCCTTGCCGGCGGTGGTTCCGTAGCCTGAAATGACATTTACAACGCCCGCAGGAAAGCCAGCCTTTTTGAACAACGTGGCAAAGTACAAAATCGATAACGGCGTCACCTCGGAGGACTTGAGAATAATGACGTTTCCGGCAGCCAAGGCGGGTGCCATCTTCCATGCGGCCATAAGCATAGGGTAATTCCAAGGAATGATCTGGCCACAAACTCCATAGGGCTCATGGACCGTGTATGCTAGTTTCTTGGGGTCCTGGAAAATGAGTTTTCCCTGCACCTTGTCGGCCCAGCCTGCGTAGTACTTGAAGACGTTAATGCACTCTTCAACATCGCCCAAAGCATTGGTGTCTCTGGGCTTTCCCGAGTCCCAGGCCTCTATGTCGGTGAGAAGCTGCAACTCCTCTTTCATAATCTCCACCAACTTGAACAAAAGGTCCCCTCTCTCCACACCTGTGGTCTTTTTCCAGGATCTGAAAGCTTTTCTGGCAGCAGCGACGGCAATGTCCACGTCCTCCTCCTCGGCAGCGTAGACGGTGCCATTGACCTCCCCAGTGGAAGGATTGATGGAGTCAATGGTCTTGCCGGCCTTGGACTTGACAAACTCGTTGTCAATAAACAACCCGGTGGGCTGAATGAATTTGGTGCCGTTAGGCAAAGTTGTTTCTTTTTGCAAAGCAATTGACATTTGGGTATGGCAAATAAGAATTTATCTAATGAAACTTTATATGGAACTTAAAATTTTATACGGCAAAAGATCGTGGGATGGCGACTGCGGAGAATGGGCTTTATAGACGTTGGCCCAGTGTCCCAGAAGGGCAGTGCGATCCGATAAACCCCCGCGCACCAGTCCCAAGTGCGCTACTGCGTGGCGACTGTTTTCCGCGCACGTGCACGTGGTCACATGCCAAACCATAGTAGAGAAGCTGATAACGCACAAGGAGAAAGGCACATGGAATTTCCAGATCTTGGGCTCCGTCATGCACACCCGTCCAATGTAGTGTTCATCTGCTCCACACAGGAAGCCAGGTTAGGCGAGCTTCTCCACGATGAATTTTCTTTCGAGACTCTCATGCGCCAGCTCACACCCCAGGAGCAGCTTAGCGTACTCAACAAGAAGCATCTACGGAAAAAAACATTGGTGCAATACCTCTTTCAGCGAATTGTTCTCAACTATGGTCTCTTTGTCACGTCAAAAGCGGCAGATTTCGACCCATTGGCGTGTCTTTGTCTTTCTTTCAATACGCACGGTAAACCTGCACTCGTGGATCTGGAGATTCAGTTCAACTCATCAACGTCCGACGACTTGATTTCGGTAACCATGCAGTTTGGTCTAGAATGGCCTGTGGGGATAGATCTCTCTCATGAGCAGCAAGATGCTATCTCGGGCTCGGACTATGTGGCTAGGTTTGCACCTATATTCTCCGTGCAGGAGCTCTCCCAGCTAGAAAATGCCACGACTGAACAAGAAAGGTATTTCCTATTTAACCAGCTCTGGACACTCAAAGAAGCTTTTGTTAAGTTCTTGGGATGCGGTCTTAACACTGACTTGAGCCGCTTCTGGTTTTCCTGCAATAGAGACGTCATTGACGAATCTGCGGCGGCCCCAAATTTACTGTCTAATCACGTTGGCTTTGTCAATGAGCGGTTTTTAGAGTGGTCCAATGTCACTATAGATGTCCACAACCTCTCCAAAGAATGGAAATCTCACATTGGAGCCACGCCTGTAAGATGCGCATCGGCACTTTTGACCAAATCCCGGAAAAGTCCAATTTTTGTTTCGTTAGTGGCGCAGCTGAATCTCGACGACATCAGAGTCTTTGAGCTAGACATGGCTCTGTTTCTCCAGCAATACTTGGACCATCATAGCTAGGACCAAGGCCCGCTTATATGCAGGACCACACCGCACCGAGTGGAGATTAACTCTATTTGGTGGCTGGTCAACATCCATGTCTCTCCTTACTCCCAAACACGAAAAGTATTTTCAGTTGTGCCTACATTCGCTTCCGGCAAAAGCACAATCCGAGGATGCAAACAAACTCTCCATAATCTACTTCTGTCTCAATGGACTCTCACTTCTCGGGAAACTCCATCACACTGCAGAAACACCTCAGCATATAAAGTCCATATACGACCACTTAATTCCAACCAAAGACAACAGCATACAAGCATTCCGCTCCAGCCAGACATTCGCGCTCGATCCAGCAAAAAACGACTATGATTTGCCTAACCTTTCAGCGACTTTCTTTGCTTTGGCGAATTTAGCGATCCTCGGCGAAGACTACTCTGCTGTGATCGACCGCCACAAAATCATGAAGTTTTTGTGCTTGTGCCAATTCTCGAGCGGCCCTAACAAAGGCTCGTTCCTGTCAGTGATTGGACCTGACAAGGAGAAAATTGGAGAATCGGACCTAAGACTTTGCTACATTGCAGCGTCAATACGCAAAATGATGGGCTACGACAATCTCACGGAGAGACAACGAGTCCATGATTTTGACACCCTGGCATTAGAAGCATTCATATTGGAGCGGACAAATTTGAACGGCGGGCTTGCATCCTATTCCCATACCGAATCCCACTCGGGGCTTACATTCTGCGGAATTGCCGCCCTTAAGTTACTAGGCTACGACTTCAGTCAGATCTCGCCTTGGAGAGACGAATCCATTAATTGGTTGGTCCATCGCCAAGTGGACTACCCTCCCACTCTTTACAAAGAAGACTACGAGTACTATGACCAGGATGATATAGGAGGATTCAACGGACGGGACAACAAATTTGCAGACACTTGTTATTCCTGGTGGGTCATGGCATCATTGAAACTTTTGCAAGAGGATGCCGTCAAGCTTATCAATGGCGAAAAAGCGGTGGATTATCTTTTGAAAGCGACGCAGCACAAGTTGATGGGAGGATTTGGAAAGGAGAAAGATGCTTTTCCAGACCCTTTTCATTCGTCGCTAGCACTTGCGAGCTTATCATTGGCAGCAGGCGAGTTCCCGGCTCTTGAACACGCAAGTTTGCGCGAATTGAAGCCCATTGACCCGGAGTTGGTGATTCCGGCATCAGCAAGGGCACTCATCGATAGCATGTGGAAGTAAGCGATTTCATTCGTGATGTGAAGCAGGAATACTTTGGGATGCTCGAGGCAATTACAAACAGCGGCAATACAAACAGCGGCAATACAAACAGCGGCAATACAAACAGCGGCAATACAAACAGCGGCAGGAATTCTTGTGGCAAGAGACGCAAGAACGTGGCAAATATACAAACAGTACGTATGTCGGGTATCCAGACCGGAACAAGCGGACCATACGAAGCTAGCGTAGAATTGCCGTTGTGGCGTGCACATAAAGCGCTCAGGCGGGCGCATCGACGCAATGTTACGTAACGGCGACTAGACCATTTTCTACAGGACCAAACCTGAGACATACATTTCGCAGATCCATACACATCGTTTTTCCCCAACCACCAGTTTTCAAGATCCAATGAGTAATGCCATTGAGAGCGGAAACCAGCCTGTGGCGATAAAAAAACCTTCCACCACCGCGCACCTAATAGCCGGCGGCACTGCGGGACTACTCTCCGCCTTCACTTTACAGCCTCTAGATTTGTTGAAAACCCGCTTACAACAGCAACAAAAAGAGAATGTGGGCTACCGCACTTCCATCGCCAGGGAGGTCCGCAAATTGGCCAACTTCAAGGATTTGTGGCGAGGCGTCATCCCCTCCACGTTGAGAACTTCTGTGGGCGCAGGGTTGTACTTTACTATCCTCTCTCAATCCCGGCAATACTTGGCCAGCTTGAAGCCACAGACGCAACAACGGAGCAGCAATAAGCTGAGTCTCTTGCCCAAACTCTCGCATGCCGAGAACTTGGCCACCGGTTTTGTGGTCAGAGCCATTGTGGGGGTCATTACCATGCCGATCACAGTGATCAAAACCCGGTTCGAGTCCAACATCTACAACTACAACTCGATGTACGAGGGATTTGAGGGCATATATGCAAGCAGCCCGTCGAGCCCGGGGTCGTACCGCAACTTCTTCAAAGGGACAGTGGCGACACTAGCCCGGGACTGCCCATATGCCGGCATTTACGTGCTATTCTACGAGGGGTTCAAGAACGACGTGTTTCCTCCCATTTTACGAAGCAGCCAGTACGACGAAACCGTTCTTTCGGGGGTGAACAATTCACTTTCGGCAATCTGCGCAGCTTCTGTTTCGACCACGGTAACTGCGCCTTTCGACGCCATCAAGACTCGTTTGCAGTTGTCTACACTGGCTGGATCCAGTTCCATTGTGGCTGCAACCAAAACGCTTTTGCTGGAGCCCGGAGGAGTCATGAATTTGTTCAGCGGACTCTCCTTGCGGTTGGGAAGAAAGGCTCTCAGTGCAGGCATCAGTTGGTGTTTGTACGAAGAGCTTTTGAAGCATATATGATGTAAATAGATACAGAGACAATATTACGGACAGTGAACTGAAAGAGATGAGAGTTGATTTGGATATGCATAATTTGTACATAGTTAATGAAAAGATCAATGTAATAAGTGATTTATTTAGGGTCTAATTTGGTTTACACTTTTCCTCACTACGCTCATATTGTATAATAATGAGCATTTGAGTGGGGAACTTGCAAAGTATCATATCATCAATATTTACAATATTTACAAAATTCCATAATCCCGTTCAAGCAACCGGAACAGTATCCAAAAATTACCTTCTTCACTATCAAAAAATGACCCAAAACTTTAAAATTCAATTAGCTAGCAGACATATTCATGACTGGTCACTTACCGAGGCTACTGAGGTGCGGGTGCGCGTGCTTACATGCTCACTCAACAAATGTCAAATCTGGGGAACCAAATCCTAGACAAACATGAACGAGGAACTCATACAAAGCGCCGTGAGCTTTCTACAGGACAAAAATGTCGATTCTTCGCCCATGAGCAAGAAAATCGAGTTTTTGCAGTCCAAGGGATTGAATGAGCAGGAAATAGAGGAGGCCGTTCGGAGGGCTGGTGAGTCCCGCCAAAATAGCCCCACCTCCTCCACCACCGCCACCACTTACAGAGGCGCCACGAATGTTGGTAGCCAACAAAACATGGCGCCTTTAGACTACTACAATGCAGCACCGCCTCTTCCCGATCGCACGTGGAAAGACTATTTCATCATGGCCACCGCCACCGCTGGTGTTGCCTACGGATTGTACCAAGTGGCCACCAAATATGTGTTGCCCAATATTGTTCCACCAGGGCAAACACGGGTGGATGACGACAAGAAGGCAATTGAGGAGGAGTTCGCCAAGGTGGAGAAAGTGCTCGAGCAGATGGATGCAGAGCAAAAGGAAATCAAAGACGCCAACGAGGCCAAGCTCAAGGAAATTGACGTTGTGATCGACAATGTCAACGATTTCTTGTCCAAGTATAACAAGGACAAAATCAAGTTTGACGATGACTTGCGTTTGATGAAGTTGGAGGTTGACAACTTGCAGAACAGTATCCAGAAGAACATGAAGTTGACGAAGGATAATATCCACGATGAGCTCTCGGAGATTTCCGAGGAGTTGCAGTCTTTGAAAAGCTTAATCAAGGCACGTGCCGGATCCAACGGCGTTCTGGACCGTAAGGTGGTCCCCGTATCTTCGATTCCCTCTGCATCTGACATTCTCAAGAAGGTGAAGTCAGGCGATTCTTCCAAAGCTAAGTCCGCTTCCAGCAAGACGACCGAACCAAAACAAACAGAGAAACAAACGGAAGTTCCCCTGGGGCCTAAAGAGTTTGAGCAAATTGCCTCCAAGGGAACCTTCATGCCTGAAATTGGCTACAAATCAGGAGGAATTCCAGACTGGCAGATGGCTCACAAGGAGGCAGAGGAAAAGAAGGACAAAGCTGACTCCATGGATAAGACAGAATCCCACTCAACGACGGGCATTCCTGCATGGCAGCAAGCGTCTCATGATGTGAAGAATGACAAGGTTGTTGAAGATCAGTTGAAGAATGTTGGTATTCCAGAATGGCAATTGAACGCCAGACTGAATTAGTAATATACATCGAAGGCTACTAGTACACCAATGAAGGCTTCAGTAGATGCAAGGGTTAGCGGAGTAGCTTGCTTTCTGTATCTAAGAGACCGTGGTATATTGATACAAAAGGCGTTACCCAATGAGAGCAATCCGAGAGATACTAGATTTTTCAAAATAACAATTACATTACTCGGAATATTATTTATATGCTAGAGATGGTAAAATAGTCTCAGAGAAAATCACCGGTACTGCACTGCGCACAGATACGTACCTTCATATAGGGGCGCCAGGAATATGTCAAGATATCTCAAAGCTCACCTTAGCAATTAAACCACCATGAGTTTGGAGCCCAACATCTCGTTAAGGAAACTAGTGAAGAAGTCCATTCTCAGAGGCACCAATAGAAAGGTTTTTGCATCTTTACTAGCGCAACTCTGTGATGGTGACTCTGTTGCCGACAACGATATCTTGGAAAACCTTCTAGATCTTCTGAATTCACAGCAACTTTCATCGTCCAGGAGAAAACGAGCTGAACTGCTACAGTTGGAATATGCCTTTGAATATTTCTTTTCTTCAAGTGTGAAATTGGCCAAGTTCTTTCTGCTTCTTGAGAAATTGAGCTACGTCAACCAAGGGAGATATATCTCGCGTCTCAAGGGCCGCCACCTAGCTCTGATCCGGCCCGATTTGACCCTGGATTTCACAGGATGTTTTTGCAGCTACACATTGAGCCTTTCCTCGAAAGTTGCAAATTCTCAATCTGACATAGAGGTAGAGCTCAAAAACCTCTGGTTTAACATAATCTTCGTGTGGGGCGCCATAATAGAAGCTCATTCATCCCAATTCTCGAACTTCTCGTTCAAGGAGCTTTGCGTGGGTGTAATGAAGGCTCTTAACACTATAAACAACCCGACCATGTCGTCCTATTTCTTGGCGAAAGTGAACTCAGTGGTCCAAACAGATCGCCTCAACGGATTTACCGAAATAGAGGACAGTTCTCATCTACTAGAAGATTCTAAAACGCCAAAAGCACAGACCCTCACATTGACGTCAAAAAAATATGCCTGCTATATTCTGTTCAAAAAAGTTATGTGGCTTCATTCGCAATTTGTGGCTTGGAGTTTTAACGACGACTTGTTACAAAGATTTGGCCTGTTCTTCGGCCTCGGCACTATCAATTCAGAAGTTTTTATCAAAGAGATCATACGTTCATTCTTCGATGGAATGATTTTTGCACTTACCGCCAACGTGGCAGCATATGTTGCATTTAATTGGAAGAATTACATCGTGAGCAGACTACCTCTCCAAGTCAAAAACTTGTCACGCACAACTCTTTCGACAGATCAATCAGAGAAACTTGTCGAGACTGTTTTAGAGTACGATCACCCTGCTTTGACTCAAATGACAGTGGGCGGTATGGAAGATTCCTACGATTTGAGAAGAGAGTTTTTGAAAAGCTGTGCATATAAAAACGTCATAACATATGAGCAGTATACGAATGCCTTTGGTATAAACAAGGAGAGGTACTCGCAGTCTGTCTTTGAGCAAGAGTCAGAAAAACTCGATCGTGTGGTGAATCTCTCTTCTGAATTCAATGCAAAGCTCATGAGTGTGAATACAGAGCTAACGTCGCTCCGAGAAAGCAAACTAATTGAATTTCTTCAAAAGCTTCCCCAGACCAATTTCTGCTATCTGGAGGTTCAGCAAAGAAAGTTGAATGTTCTTATTGTCAAACTTCTCCAGCAGCTCATTAAAGAAAAGGACAACGAAAAGCTAGGCCGCCTTCTGTTGGCCTTGCTGAATAGTCTACCCTTGGCGAACTACCTTTTCTTCAACGATGCGAAGGGTCCCTGGTACATCCTTGAACGGATGGTGGTGTACATTGATGAAGGGCAATTCAACGTTGACGACGATGACGATGGTAATTTTCAAGAAACATATGCGTCATTTGGAGTTATTTTGTCGGGCTGTATATGTGTCTCCAAGTTCTTCAACGTTGACTTCCGCTCACTTAATATCAAGAAATCTTACACGGTGGATTATATCAACAAATTTTTCTACAGGTTAGGCAATACGTTTACTTTTGCTTCACAGGATGAAAGCGACGAGGAAAAAACTATCGCCTCAAATTTCGAAACTTTGGCGAACGATTGGGCCAACGCTTTGTTCGATGTAAATAATGATGGTCTTTCGGATGATCTCATAAAGTCAGTGAACGTGAAACAGATCTACAAGTTCATATTTATCATCTTTAAACAGGCCATCACCTCAAGGGCGATTGGCACGTTGACCGATAACAATCTCAACAACGGAATTGATTATCTTTCTCAGAATTTCCTTGCTCCATGCTCTTTGGTAATAATGCAATGGATTGCCTCTCATTTAAGCTCAAAACAGGCTGACAGTCAGCTCATGGTTCTGATTCTTTTGAAAATTATAGAAGGAATCAATTTGTCTGAGTCAAGCTCAAATTCGAATGGCCCCAACTACGTCTCAAAATCGATTCTCAATATAGTGGGCCCGGAGATCATGGAACGACTCCAAGCGTTTCCGAAAGACCTGAACCAAAGCGACATAGCACGACTCTCACAGACATTAGGTTCCATAGTAGATTCGGAGTATTCAAAGCTCAACTCTTTTCCAGTTTCTCAGTTTTCAGGCGAGATCGCGATGTCCAAGAAGATACGAGATGAAGTGGGTTCGATTGTGAAAGCTGGTGACACAGCAGTCAACTCCCCACAAATCATACAGTCATGGGCGACTTTGAACTATTGCTGGAGTGTTCTTCCAGAAACCGAACTTTTCGAAACAATTTTGCGAGAAGAAGATCGATGGCTAAACCATCGTAAGTTTGGGCTTGACGATGAGACCAAAGCTGTTATAGATTTTCACATTTTTATGACCGTGGCGGCAAGTAATTTTGACAACGGTGAACTTTCAGCCTGCCATGAGCAATTGAGTGCTGGCCCCCAAACTCAGAATCCGAGATTCCAAAGAGCTAAACAATTCAAATCAACTTTCGGAGATCACGTGTCATCGATTTTCGAAGAACCATTGAAAGGTGATGAAGTTTTAGAAGGTTTGAATGTCAATTCCTACAATAAAGAATCTAATGAAGACTCCGGTCTCATGACAGACTTTGTCATGGACGACCTCTTTAATGAAGTGGCCGACAATGTTTTTGACGAAAAAGAGCTTGATAGACGAATTGGAGGAGATCAAAGTGAATCACCATTCCGTGATTCTGGCAGCTTGAACATTGAGGCGTGTTATGAAATTCTACGATTTCGCTCTAGCAAAGTTATGCAGATAGCTGATTTATTAGAATCCAGCTTCGCTACAGAGCAGCTAAACGTGGTGAACATTGCAAGGGAGAGATTATCACAGGAGTTGCTACACTGGAAATCAGTGACTATGTCACGCGGCTAAACGCGTCGAATCTTGCAATCGCTTTCATTGTACAATGGTCATAGAGGCGGTAATTTACAGCTTGTACGATTAAGTAACTGTAAATTCGAACACCAATAAGAGAGACGCGTCTAGGTGGTAATTTGTTTTGAGGATAAAAATAGACACTCAATGAAAATCAGCAATGCAAAATTAAAATGATACAAGTGTAACTAATTAAAATACATTTGTAAATCATGAAGTTTCCTGAAAGATGTCCTTTAATGCTGTTGTTCACTTTCTATCAATGTGCACTATTTTTTCCTGATACTCGTCTCACACTTGACGTGCCGTAACGCGTAATCTATTATAAATCGATTTTAACTGGATTTCTCACCCTCACACATTTCATCTTACACCATAATTTCAAGGCAAATGTCAAATCCAAATAAAAGGACAAGAGATGAAATTCCCGAGACAGGAGCTCATAGCCTCCCCCCTGCAGCCCAGGAATTATTGAATCAGCTGCAGCCGCTCGATGGATCTGAGATACATGAGGCAGGATCACAGATTCTGGCTTCCCAGCTCACAACTTCCCAGCAACAAGCTCTTAAAAAAGTGAAACCCAGTGGAACAGATGATCCGCTGACTTTCGAGGAAGAACTATTGAAAATGAGTAAGAGAGCTGAAGGAATTCACGAAGAAACGCAAAACTGGTCCCGGCCGCCACTCCCGGAAACTTTTACACAGCACGACATTACTTTCCAGCAGTTGGACGCAGAGGAGGCGATTGAAGGAGATAACACATTCGCCAGATTTTTCGGTATCACGAGCGAAGGATACTCAGTACTCTGTAATGTGACAGGGTTCTTGCATTATTTCTACTTCCCTGTGCCTCGTGGCTTCACAGAAGCTCAACACTTATCGCGGTTTACAACCTACTTGAAATCTTCTTTTTTTGGTGTTAACGATGTCAGCATAGCTTTGAAGGAGTCGATCTGGGGATTCAGCAACAACACCAAGACGCCGTTCTTCAAAGTGGTGGTCAACAACGCCCGGGATATTACAAAACTAAGAGGTGCATTTGAAAGAGGTGATGTGCGATTCGAGAACTTCTTCACCGCCGGCCATACGCCTACTTTCGACAATATCAATTACTTGCTCAGACTTCTAATTGACTGCAAGGTGACAGGTATGTCCTGGGTTACACTCCCCAAGGGTAAATACACTTTAGTCGATAGTGATCTCAAGCATTCCACGTGTCAAGTTGAATGCTCAATCGACTATAGAGATATGATCTCTCATCCATCTGAAGGGGAATGGTTGAAGATGGCCCCTTTGCGAATTTTGTCTTTTGATATTGAATGTGCGGGGCGTAAGGGTGTTTTTCCAGAGGCTCTGACCGATCCAGTGATTCAAATCGCCAACGTTGTTCTGAGACATGGTGAGCTGCGACCTTTCGTAAGAAACGTGTTTACTGTCAAAAGCTGTGCCTCGATCATTGGATCAGAGATATTCTCACACGAGGAAGAATCTGATATGCTCATGGCTTGGAGGGAGTTCGTGGTAAGTTGTGATGCTGATGTGATCATCGGGTACAATTCGGCAAATTTTGATCTTCCTTATCTCTTAGACAGAGCCAAAGCGCTTCGATTGCCCAAGTTTCCTTACTTTGGTAGAATGAAGAATATCAGACAAGAGGCAAAAGACGCAGTTTTCTCTTCCCGTGCGTACGGTACAAGAGAGAACAAAGTGGTCAATATTGACGGGCGAATGCAATTGGATCTTCTTCAATTCATCCAGAGAGAGTACAAGTTGAGATCGTATACTTTGAACTCTGTGTCAGCACATTTCTTGGGAGAACAAAAGGAAGACGTCCAGCACTCTATTATTACTGATCTTCAGAATGGAACAGCCGAAACAAGAAGGAGGTTGGCAGTTTATTGTCTAAAAGACGCCTATCTACCTTTAAGGTTGTTGGAGAAATTAATGTGCTTGGTCAACTACTCAGAAATGGCTAGAGTTACAGGTGTTCCATTCTCATACCTTTTGGCAAGAGGACAGCAGATTAAAGTCATATCGCAGCTTTTCCGGAAATGTCTCGAAGAAGATATCGTTGTGCCGAATATGAAGTCGGAGGGTAGTAACGAAGAATATGAAGGTGCCACTGTTATCGAGCCCGTGAGAGGCTACTATGATGTTCCCATTGCTACGTTGGATTTCAGCTCTTTGTATCCATCCATTATGATGGCTCATAATTTGTGCTACACGACGTTGCTCAACAAAGCGTCCATTCAGGCGTTCAATCTATCAGAGGAAGATTATACACATACTCCAAATGGTGACTACTTCGTCAAGGATACCAAAAGAAAGGGTATCTTACCGACAATTTTAAATGAGTTATTAACTGCAAGAAAGAAGGCCAAAGCTGATTTGAAAAAAGAAAGCGATCCATTCAAAAGAGCTGTTTTGGACGGAAGACAATTAGCATTGAAAATTTCAGCCAATTCTGTTTATGGATTTACTGGTGCAACGATTGGTAAATTGCCTTGTTTGGCCATCTCTTCTTCTGTTACTGCATTCGGAAGAGAAATGATTGAGAAAACGACAAATGTTGTCCAGGAGAAGTACAACACGAAGAACGGATATGACTATGATGCACAAGTAATTTATGGTGACACGGATTCTGTTATGGTGAAATTCGGTTTCCAGGACCTTGAAACATGCATGAAATTGGGTGAAGAGGCAGCTGATTATGTTTCAACGAAGTTTAAAAATCCTATCAAGCTTGAGTTCGAAAAGGTGTACTTCCCTTATTTACTCATCAACAAGAAGCGTTACGCCGGACTTTACTGGACTCGGCCAGAAAAATTTGACAAGATGGATACAAAGGGTATCGAAACTGTCAGAAGAGACAACTGCCGGATGGTGCAAACTGTCATCACTCGTGTGCTCGAATACATCTTAGAAGAACGAAACGTTGGTAAAGCAGAGCGCTTTGTGAAGCAAACGATTGCTGATCTTTTGCAAAACAGAATCGACTTATCCCAATTAGTCATCACAAAGGCATATTCCAAGCACGAGTACGACGGAAAGCAAGCGCATGTTGAACTAGCTAAAAGAATGAAAAAAAGAGATCCAGGTTCTGCCCCCAATCTTGGTGATCGTGTTGCCTATGTCATTGTCAATGCATCTGGCTCCAAAAATTACGAGAAATCTGAGGACCCATTGTATGTTTTGGAGAACTCGTTGCCTATTGACGTTAATTACTATTTGGAGAACCAATTGTCAAAGCCTTTGATGAGAATTTTCGTTCCAATCCTTGGTGAGAAGAAAGCGAATGAGTTGCTTTCAGGTGCCCATACCAGAACGGTGAAAATGACTGCCCCCAAAAGCGGAGGGCTAATGAAATTTGCCAGAAAGGCCGAGCTTTGCAAAAATTGCAGATCACCCTTAAAACCTGGTAATGTCGGAGCTATTTGCGAATATTGTATCGCGAAAGCCCCAGAATTGTACGGAGAAGCGTTAGCGCAAATGAATTATTTGGAGAATAAATTCTCCAGATTGTGGACTGAGTGTCAAAGATGCCAGGGTTCTCTTCATCAGGAGGTATTGTGCTCCAACAATGATTGCCCCATTTTCTACATGCGTAAAAAGGCACAGAAGGATGTTCATCAACAAGCTTTGGAGATGAAGAAATGGGATGAAACGGTATGGTGACGATTATAACATAGCAATTAACTTAGTAATCAGTGTGAACTTAAATATATTTAAAGGTTATCCTTTTTAGAAAGGAAGAGCGAGCTTTCTGTGTAAGACCTGTTATCAGGTGAAAGTGCACCTGGTCTTGTTCTGGAGACATGCTCCTCAGAATTTCTTGAAGTGAGTGCACGCTTCTCAATTGGAGACGGACTCTCCGATATATTACGCAACTCCTCAATTTTAGAGGAGGTCGTGTTCAAGCTCCCAGACCGAGAAGGAGACAGAGCTCCGTTGAGAACAGACCCGTTTTCCGAATATGTGTTCTTTTTCAAATTTCTCGCAAAGTCAGAGGTGCGATTGCTGTTATTTTGCTTTGACAACTCTTTTAACTGCCTCGTATTGTGAATACACTTCACAATGGTTTGCATTAACAACTTTGGCTTCAAAGGTTTGGAGATGTAGTCATCCATACCTTTCGAAAGTGACTTTTCTCTATCACCCAACATAGCGTGAGCCGTCAATGCGATAATCGGAGTACGGAAGCTGAGCGAATCGATCGGATTAGATTTCTTCTCCCATTGCCGAATTTTTTCTGTAGCCTCAAACCCACCCATAACAGGCATTTGCACATCCATCAAAACAACATCGAATTTGCTCTTTTGGATTGCTTCGAAAGCCTCTAAACCATTCTCCACAACGTTCACTTGGTGTCCTTGTTTTTCGAGAATCCTGACCGCCAACTTTTGATTCACCAAGTTATCCTCGGCGAGCAAGATTTGGTACGAAACAGAGTCATCAGTATTTTGGGTAATAGATCTTGACTCCAATGCAGGTATTATGGCGCTGGCCAAGTCGGATATTGTACATGGGGTGTTTCCATAAGATGAGATACCCAAGTCAATGCACACTCTCATATTTAACTCAGGAATCGAATGGTGCAACAAAACCAATGGAATGTACTTGACTTCGGAGAGCATTCTCAATTCGTGAGCCGTTTGAATCGAATCGATCATTATTATATCATAGTTGATAGGTTCAGATAAATTGGCTTCTTGAGTATTGTGAACAATAACAAGCTCGAGACCGAGCTCGAGGATACCTCTTCTCAAGTCCTCAAGTTCGGATTCTGAGTGTTCTGTAGAGACAAACAAGACTTGGTGATTCCTAAAAGGTAATAACTGCTCACAATTTGCGCTGTATTGTATGTTGGAGCGAGCAACAGAGATTGTGAATGAAAAGTTCGATCCATGCCCATAGTTTGAAGTAACCCATATCTCACCTCCCATCAAATGAATGAGTTGCTTGGAAATGGATAATCCTAATCCAGTTCCTCCAAATTTTCTTGTAGTGGATCCATCTGCTTGACAGAAAGTATCGAAGATTAATCCTAATTTGTCCTTTTCAATACCTATTCCAGTATCGCTCACACAAAATTCAAGAAGTAATTTATCATCATCATCAGGAATAGTGTCGGATTTCTTGACGCTGACGCTGACCTGCCCCTTTTTGGTGAATTTAATCGCGTTACCGGCCAAGTTAAGGATGACTTGACGAAGTCTGAATGAGTCTCCAATTAAGTTATCGGAAAACGAAGAGTCACACTGGTAGATAAGGTCCAAGTTCTTCTCGATAGCTTTAACAGCGAGCGTCTTCAATGCACCGAAAACGTTTCCTCTAAGAGAGAAGTCAATCTGCTCAACCGTCATCCTATTGGCTTCAATCTTTGAAATATCAAGAATATCGTCAATAATGGTGAGCAAAGAGTTGGCCAAATTATGTACAATGCTCAACATCTCACGTTGATATTGCGTTAGTTCCGTGTCAAGAGAGAGCTGTGTCATTCCGATGATACCATTGAGAGGAGTTCTGATTTCGTGGGACATGTTAGCTAAGAACTCGGATTTAGCACTGTTGGCCAACTCAGCAGCTTCTCTGGCCGCAGTATTTCTCTGAATAGATTCTCTCAAATTGAAGACCATCTGATTGATTTTGGTTTTCAAAGCGTCCATCTCTCCTGAGGCTTCAACGGTAATAAAGCGGGTAAAATCTCCATCTGTAGCAGCAGCAGTAATCTGAGCAAAAGCTCTGACTTGCGATGTTAAATTTGAAGCCATGGTATTTACGTTAGACGTAATCTCTTTCCATAAACCATCAACGTCAGAGACTTGGGCTTGAATGCCCAATTTACCATTTATACCGACATCACGAGCAACCTTGGAAACCTCGGAGGCAAAAAGCTGTAAAGAATCCACCATTTTGTTGATAGTATTCTTTAATTGCAAAATTTCACCTTGCGCGTGAACATCAATTTTCTGGGATAAATCTCCGTGAGCCACTGCAGTTGTCACAGTTGCAATAGATCTGACTTGGTTGGTCAAATTAGTAGCCATTAGGTTGACATTCTCAGTGACGGCTTTCCAAGCGCCCTCGACATCTCGCACATTCGCTTGGCCTCCCAAGATACCATAAGTACCGACCTCCCTCGAAAGGGTGGTGACTTCTAATGCAAAGGTCTGTAATCGATCCACCATCTGATTAATCGTAAGTTTCAAGTCCAAGATTTCACCTTTACAGTCAGCAGTGACCTTTTTGGACAAATCACCTTGAGCAACAGCGGTCGTGACATTGGCAATATTTCTCACTTGAGTTGTCAAATTGAGAGCCATAGCGTTCACATTATCAGTCAATTCTTTCCAGATACCTTCAACATTCTCGATAAATGCCTGGCCGCCTAAAATTCCCAAAACACCCACATCACGAGCCACTTTCGACACCTCGAAGGCAAAAGTTCGAAGTTGATCCACCATGGTATTGATCGTCATTTGCAATTGTAAGATCTCGCCTTGGGCGTGAACATTGATTTTTCTCGACAAATCACCCTGTGCCACAGCACGAGTAACATCAGCAATTTCTCTCACCTGGTTCGTGAGATTCAACGCCATGATATTCACATTGTCGGTCAAGGAGCGCCAGATACCAACCGAGCCTTCATTCTTTGCCTGGCCTCCTAGCTCACCGTTAGCGACCTCAGTTGCCACTTTTGTGACCTCGCTAGCGAAAGTCTGAAGTTGATCCATCATTGTGTTGATCGTTATCTTGACCTTTAGAATCTCCGGGTCCAGCTCGACCGAATGGATCTCGACCTTCTTGGAAAGATCACCCATGGCGACCGAAATGACCACAGTTCCGATTTCAGACAAGGCCAGCTTGAACGCTTTGTTGGCTTCGATCACAGCATCACGAGCAGCCCTCAGCTCCTCTACTTCGGCCTGCTGACTTTTTAATAGCTGCAGCAAGTCCTGCCGTATTAGAGAAGCCTTTTCGGCAAACTCACTTGGATCGTCAAGAATGGCTAATAAGCTAGATATTTCCATGGTATCCAAGCGGGGTTTTTTGGACGCAGACAAGGTGAAGGATGTCAAAACGACAGAGAGAAACCAGAGATGGTATGAATAGCAGTCTGCTGATAAGGTATAAGAAGCAAAGTCCGTAGAATTCACAAAGATGTTCTCAGGAACAACAGGGAAGGTTGGGGAGATTTGAAGGGAATGGGATGTATTGTTTGAGCGTGTTAAAAACACCGGGTGCGCATAAAGCTCAGAAAAAAATACGCATTTCCGGAATTAGATCGAACCGAGCAGGTAGGTTTAGACTGTCCAAAATGTAGGCATCCGTTTATTTTGGCTATATTTCTGTCAATGCAATTTTTTTTGAAGGGTTTGTGCTTATTGAATAATTCTAAGAATTTTGGGCCCGCAAATAGCCAACTAAGATGGCATATTTGGCGATTTTCCAAGTGACATTCTACATGATAGGTATCTATGTGATGTGGCAGGGGTGCATGGCCAAAATACGACATGCATAGTCTAGGGGCTGCGAAGCCATGTTACGGCGCATTTATACTTACTTTGAATGCGACATTTGAAACAACTTCAGCTGACTTTCTCTCTTACATCCTCATATGTAAAACATAGGTAAAGCACATTTCAGACAAATCGTTTGGCTGAGTATCGATGGTGCGAATTTTCTTCTGCAGATCTGCACCTACTTCCACAGCCCATCCTCACGCTTTTTCCCAAACAATGAGAGGGGAGGAGTTTTTTCAATTGCATACAGGTAACGGTTAAAAAAGCGCAGGAGCCAAAACAAGGCAAAACGGTTCCTGATTATGAACAATGGCATTGATTATGAACAATGGCATTGATTATGAACAATGGCATTGATTTTGCCATGACGTCACATCGTATTTTTCGGCACGCACAACCAATAGCACGCACATGTCACGCCCGTCTGCTAAATATAGCTTCATACGCTTCGTATTCTTACCCGTGTGCGGCTTCAAAAACGGGATTTTCGATCTCACTCGGTACACCGCGGGGTCTTCAGTATTTCTGGCCTTTGCTAGCCATCCCTGGCACGTGATACGTGTCACACTTCGCATTGCGAGACCCATTCATGTGGACTGGTGGGTTTGTCAGGCTACAGAGTGATGCGATTAAAACAATTTAAATCTAATGAAATCTAAGTATGAGAAACTCCCGCGTCAATTATGGGGAATCTCTTAATTCTATTTTAAGCCGTATTTAGACCAAGGTCAAGAAGGTGAGCAACCCGGCCATGACAAAGCCTAATGCCTTTGGCAAAGTGACTTCTCCTGAAGACGATTTTTTGAGCGATCCCAGATTCAATTCCGACAGCAGCGACAGACTGGCAATGGATGTGGCGAGACTCGTTGAGGAGTATGATGCTGCCTGGACCGCCAGGGGAACGCTGCTGGAAACAACCTCGATGTTTTCGCTCGTTGTGTATTTGGCCTGGGCCAAGGAAATCTCTTTATCCTCCAAATTGTAAACAACGTAAGCGTTTCTGATGAAGTTGTCACCCAAAATGGCGTACGGGTAGTTAGTGCTCAGATCCGAGGACTGCTCAAGAACGCCCAAGTAGCACAGAGAGCCGTACGTCATGATCAAATCACTGAAAGGAACCTTAATCTGAACTCCCGAGAAGTTGAAAACAACGTATGCGGAATTTGTGTTGTAAGAGCAACTAACTTGGTATGCCTCAGCCGAGCTGGAGTATGTTGCCTTCAAAGCACTGGTGAGCGAGCTAAGCATGGCAGATGGAAGGTAGGAGAGGGTAGTTCCCGAGTCCAAGAGAGCGGCAATCCGCGAGGAGCTGACCGTGATGTTTTGGCTGCTACTCTGCAAAGAAATCGAGTCGAGAGCAATGTCCAAACGAATTGGACTATCGTATATGCCAGAGTAAATGTTCACCAAAGGAACAGTTTGCAATGTTCCAGAGTACTTGGCGTGGTCCACCGCCCCAAAAAGAATGGTTCCTGTGTTGGAGCTAGATTCGGCTAGGTACAAGGAATACAAGGCCTTTTTGATTGCGCCGGAAGTCTTCAAGCGGATAGGGAAATTCTCATAAGTGTAAGAGTTGCCTGAGTTGGAGGAAAATGTCGTTTCCAAACCCTCAAGACCAATTCCCAAAACACCGAAGTTTGAGTCTGTGCTGTTCACAACAGCCATACTGACATCGCTGACGTTGAAGTCCTTGAAGTTGATGGAATCCTGTCCCCAGACACCTTGGGCAAAGGTTCCGTCCGCATATTTGATGGAAAAGTCAGGCGCGGAGCTATTCACTTTGAAAGTGTCGGAACCTGCGGTATTGAAGGATCCCAATGCAGTGCACACGCTAGCGGCGGCACTATACTCGCCACCACTCACGGCAGTGTTGGAGCCACCCAAGGCAGAGTAATAGTCGGAACCAAGAAGGGAGGCATACTCTGTAGGAATCGACAGGCCAGCCGTGAGAGTGACGGTTTCTCTCTTTTCTTTAATTTCTATCTTTTTATTGTCTCTCTTTTTTTTGGTGGTTCTCTTCTTTTGGCCTGTTTTCTTTGCGCCAAACAAGTCTTCGGCCGTAACCACACGACGGCGAGAAGTTTCGTCGTAGTCTCTGCTAGAGAGAGTTGAGGCAGAACACAGAATATCCGAGCCCATGACCCATAAGTCGGAGGAACCGGTGTCAATCAAAACCTTGTTCACATCACCTTTGGAACCAATGGCCAAATCAACTTGGTAATAGGATTGCTGATTTGTGAGCTCCAAAGACTCAGAACCGCCGGAAGACCTCTTGACGAGCTGAGCCTGTCTGTTTTGGCGTGCATTGCTTTGAGAGTCACCACGCAAGACCTTGAAGTCTAATTGTAAATGCTTGCTTTCGGGACGTTGCGGAGTCAGGGCAGCCACAGCAAGGCTCAAAGCCGAGGATACAATGACCGAATACGATATCAACATAATAAAAGACGGTCCTTGTTATGAGGGTAAGAGAATTAGTAGGGTACTTAAAGTGTTTGCCGCAGCCAGGGTGTGTGCAGGAGATCTACATATAAACGATATATCATGCTCAGTATGCGAGCCGAACCGCGGCGCGCTTCTGCTTGCCGTTGCCGAGCGGCATCAGCCCCCAATTAATAGGCTAATTAGAACATAATTCCTGTATACGAGCTGTTTCAGTGGTGTTTCAGGTATGGCCAAGCCCCATGCAGCTTGGCTCAGGCAAGTCCCTGCGCATTCTAACGTGTAAACTTGAACGGTCGCTTGTGGAGAATGACCATTTTGCGAGCCCTGGGTAAACGATGCGTGTTGTTGCTTGGCAGCCAGAGTAAATAATTTGAGAAAGTAATGGCAAACAAAACAGTCAATGGGAGTTAACGGCAACAACGGTAATCAATGGCAATCAATGGCAATCAATGGCAACAAACGTAACGACACTTTCAAAAGCCATTGTATAAAAAAATACAAATCTGGCTCAAGTGGGCTCAATCGGTGATTCTATAGAGTTCACAGAAAGTAACAACTTAGAAAGGAGAGATTTGTCACGACTTCAGGTCACGTGCGCTCGTGAGTGTGTGTGCACTGCCTGCCATTTCACGTCTCAGCGAATGTAAGATATTATGCGAACAGATGTGAGATATTATGCGACCAGGATATTCTCCAGTCAGTAGTACTCATATCTACTTATAGAGGTTCTAGAATCCATATAGGGGTTAAAGTTTCCTAACCCAAATTCTAGAATCCAGGAGTGAAAGGTGTTTAAATGCAGTTTACGCCAGTCATATTTTTCAGTAGACCGCAAAAGGGACGGCCGTTGTGGGCCTTTGCTTGGGCATGTAGCCATACTCCTCCATTCTCAATAGATGAAGAATCTAGGCCCAACAATCCCTTTTCTGCCAAATCTCCACCGAAAGTGAAAGTGAGCCCAGAATCCATTTACCATACTATTTCCATCATCGGCCACAGTGCTTGTTTTTCAATACCTCGTAAACCGGAAAAACTGCCTGGCTATGGCTATCTTTGTAGAGAGGCGCTGTATGCAGGACCCTCAAGTGAGCGTCGCTAATGACAAACGCTTATACCATACATTCTACCCAATGCCCACACACACCAGCGACCAGGAGAAAGTGGTGCTTCGGGTTTTGGCATGCAAGCCCACCCAGTTCTACGAGATCTTGGAGGTGGAAAAATCCGCCTCAGACTCCATCATAAAGAAGTCTTACCGCAAGCTAGCTATTAAGCTCCATCCAGACAAAAACAGCCACCCTCGAGCCAGCGAGGCGTTTAAGTACTTGAACAAGGCGTGGGGAGTCCTTAGTGATCCCTCCAAAAAACGCATCTTTGACCAAACCGGCTCCGACCCCGATTCCAGGGGTGCTGGCTATGCCAGTGCAGATCCTACTACGGCTTTCAGCAGCGCCCGAGGTTTCGACGGCGGCGGCTTCGAAAACGACATCTTCAACATGTTTTTCAACGGCGCTTCCCGCCCCGGTGCCACCTACACATTTGGCAACGGCAACGGCTTCACATTCCAGAGCTTTGGAGGCAACGGTGGATTCGACCCGTTCAGCAACGTTTATGCTCAACAACAGAGACAGCGACAAAGGAGGGCGCAGAATCAGCAACAGCGGCAGAGAGAGCCGGATCTCTGGGAAACCATCCGGCAGCTTGCGCCGATTCTCATCATCCTCTTTGCCACGCTTCTTTCGTCGCTCTTCTCTGGCGAATCAACGCCCGAATACTCCTTCACCTCCACGTCGAAGTATTCCTTGCGCCGAGCCACGCCAATTTACAGCATTCCGTTTTTTGTCAAGCCCGACTTTGTTCAAGATAAGAGCGCACGTGCGCTTCGGAACTTTGATGCAAAGGTGGAAAACATATATGTGCAAGACAAACGAAGCCGCTGCAGCAGGGAGCAGATGAGAAAGAATGAGATGATGGAGGAGGCGCAGGGCTGGTTTTACACGGACAATCGGAAGTTGGAGGAGGCCATGCAGTACCCAATGCCCAATTGTGGGGTTTTACGGGACATGGGGATACTTTAGCCAAGCTTATAGAATGCCTGCTTTTGGATCTTGAAGTCTGTAGTGGGGTATAGTCTAGTATTGAGTCGATATAGTGCTATTGCAATATAGATTGAGTGTGGTAAGATTGCAACAGCATTAAGTGCAATATAGTATCCAGTAAAATATTGATTGAATGGAGTATTGTGTGTAATATAGTGCTAGTGCATAGTGCTAGTGCATTGTAGTATAGAGTATAATATATTATGGAAAGTGTCTAGTATAGAGTATACATCAGTACTGATAGCAATACATTTTTAGTGCACTTCAGTAATGAGTGAGTTAGTATTGAGTGTTAAATATTGAGTGCTTGGTAGTATATAATTTTACCATTTATCAAATCATTACTGATATGTAGCCATGATTCCAAACAGCAATGTTTCAGATTCAATTGCCTTTTTCAAATTCAAGTGCTGTTCAAGTGCTGTTCAAGGACCATTATCAGGGTCCATGCAACCTCGGCTGACCCCGCATAAAATGCGCGAGAAGCGGTCCCAAAATCTTAAGGTGTATTTTACACATGCAATCCCTACTACAATAAATAGTGTGCGTGGTCCACGAATTCCACGTCCTACTATTTCTTTCATCACAAATCTACATCATGGCCAGCTTAGACAAATCATACGTCCAAGAAAGCAGTTGGAAACAAGACATTTTCAAGGGGAAGGTGGTGTTTGTCACCGGTGGTGCAGGCACCATTTGCAGAGTGCAAACCGAAGCCATGGTTCTCCTTGGCGCCAACGCCGTGATCCTCGGGCGCAATGTGGAGAAAACAGAAAAGGCAGCCAAAGAAATTCAAAACTTGAGAGACGGCGCCAAAGTGTTGGGCCTCGGAAACGTGGATGTCAGAGACGTTCAAAGTATTGCCAAAGCGGTGGAAACCACCGTGCTGCAATTAGGTCGCATTGATTTTGTCATTGCAGGAGCGGCTGGAAACTTCTTGTCTGATTTCAATCACTTGTCCTCCAACGCCTTCAAATCCGTGGTTTCCATTGATTTGTTGGGATCCTTCAACACGGTGAAGGCCACGTTCAACGAGTTGAAGAAAAGCAAGGGGGCCATTCTTTTTGTTTCAGCCACGTTACATTACTACGGTGTGCCGTTCCAGCTGCACGTGGGCGCCGCCAAGGCCGGAGTGGATGCGCTCTCCAATGCCTTGGCCGTGGAATTGGGGCCCTTGGGAATCCGGAGCAACTGTGTCGCGCCTGGTGGAATCGAGGGCACCGAGGGTATGTCTCGCTTGATGAACGGCGACGGTCATGTGAGCAAGAAGGTGCCCTTGGCCAGGTGGGGCACCACGCGGGATATTGCGGATGCCACGGTGTTTTTGTTCTCGCCGGCAGCGTCCTACGTGACCGGAACCGTGCAGGTTGTGGACGGAGGATTTTGGCAGTTGGGCAACCCGGTGGGCAGCGTGTACCCCGAGATTGTTGTGGCGCAGAACTCTGCGGAAAATGCTAAGTTGTAGGTGGCGTATAGAGAGAAGTTTGGACGTTTACGTTTTTGGAGCCTCGTGGGTGCAATTCTTGTAACAATGGCTGGCGCGCGGCTATGCACGGAAAAGTAGGTGCACCAGTACAGCCGCGAAGCCTCGTAATATCGAGCACTCGCCGTTTTCTCTCGATATCTGCACACCTTACCTCTTTCTTTTCTTATTATTACCAACATGTTTCCAGGAAGTGGCGGCTACACATACGGCGGACAAGCACCAGGCTACAACCAGGGCTACCAAAATCAGGGCTACCAAAATCAAGGTTATCAAAACCAAGGTTACCAAAATCAGGGGTACAACCAGGGGTATAACCAGGGGTACAACCAGGGCCCCCCACCTGGCCCACCTCCAGGCCCACCTCCAGGAAATCACTATGGCGGTCCGCCACCGCAGCAATGGCAGCCACAGGGCGGAAGTTTGAACTCGCCGCAGTTTCAAAGTCAGCAAGCTGCAAATCAACAGCGTCAAAACGAAGCACAGCAAAGACGCCAGAACCACGGCCAACAGTCACAGGCTGCACCCAATTCGTCGTACGACTCATCAGGAAACTATGTATCTCGCCTGAATGCCATGGCGCCTCCCCCCACGGCTCCACAGAGCTTTGGTCAGAACAGCAACATGACTTTCCAATACTCCAACTGTTCGGGCCGCAAGAAGGCTTTGATGGTGGGGATCAACTACTACGGTACCAAGAACGAGTTGCGTGGCTGTGTCAATGATGTGAAAAATATGAGCAAGTTCTTGAACCAATACTACGGTTACTCTTATGACGACATGGTCATCTTGACTGACGACCAGCAGGAGAATGCCCGTCTTCCAACTAAAGAGAACATTCTCAGAGCCATGCAGTGGCTTGTCAAAGACGCACACCCCAACGACAGTTACTTCTTCCATATTTCCAGTCATGGTGGCTTGGTGGAGGACCAGGATGGCGATGAGGAGGAAGGTTTCGACTCTTGTGTCTACCCGTTGGACTTTGAGACACAAGGTCCTATCATCGATGACGTCATGCACGACATCATGGTCAAGAGCTTGCCCCCTGGCTGCAAGTTGACCGCCTTGTACGACTGTTGCCACTCCGGAACGGCTTTGGACTTGCCTTTTGTGTACTCCACCAAGGGAGTGGTGAAGGAGCCCAATTTGTGGAAGGACGCAGGTACAGGCGCGTTGCAAGCACTTATGAACTACGAAACAGGCAACATTTCGGGCGCTGTTTCTGCTGTGAGCGGTATCTTCAAGAAGGTCACCAACCACAACAGTGGAAACCGCAACCAGATCATTCAGCTGAAAATGTCTGCCGCTGATGTCATCTCCATGTCTGGCTGTAAAGACGACCAGACGTCTGCTGATGCCACCGAAGCTGGCAAGAGCACTGGCGCAATGAGTTGGGCGTTCATTTCCGTGTTGACGCAAAACAGAAACCAATCTTACTTGTCTCTTTTGAACAACATGAGAAGTGTGCTTGCTCTGAAATACTCTCAGAAGCCACAATTAAGTGCCTCCCATCCCCAAGACATGAACTTGGCCTTCATAATCTAAGCACGCGAGTAATGTCCAACTGACTTTGGGATATTATCCAGATGGGCTTTGGATAAAAGTCTGGCCGATCTTTTAAAAGAACCTTTAAACTCCCCTACTGAGCTTTTTAGTTTTTGAAAAGAATCCTGGAGTCTAAATATAGCGTGTCACACTTCTAGGTTCGCACGTTTCACACTTACACGTAACTCGTAGGCGAAGCGCGACTGCATCCTGCGTTCCCGTTTTAGATTTAGCGTGATCTACTCAAACACTTCTATTCTCCACCATGGCCGATCAATTCGCTAGACAAAAGTCCACCCGGTGGGTGAAGGCCGATGTACCATCGTATGGAGACTGGGGCGATGAGTACGACGACGACCAGATGGATTTCGACGATAAAGCTTCCGTTCCAAACTCTCCAAGCCTCCCGACACAGCCCGAAGATCAACCTACTGCTCCTAGTGCCTCGACTTTAGTACTCACAATCGACAAACTCAACACAAACGACGACGACGATGATGATTTTGATGATGACTACGACGACATTCCTGAGCCTGTTGCCTCGGATCGTCGTGAATCCCAAGATGAAAGCATTCACGCGTCAGTGTCAGCTGAAACACACGCTCCCACATCGCAAAAGTCCGATCACTCTGCAAAATTTGTCTCCTCTGCTCTGATACAAAACAAGAATGAGTCCAACCCCGAGCTTGACGCAGAAACTGTGCCTAAAACTGGAAAGAAAAGTCTCTTTTTGAATAACACCTCCAACAGTTCTTTCGACCATGGAGCAGACTTTATGCCGCCTACTCCAACTTATCAAACAGGACAAAAGTTTTCACCAGTATCGCCCGATCAGTCAGATCGCAGCTACTTGTCGGACGCTGATTCAATTCAAAGGGAACCCGAATCGTTGAATCTTTTTAGAAACAAGCCAAACGAAGCGGCTGCCTCTGTTCATCAGAGCCCTGAACTTCTTCCTGATTCCGCAACTACTGCTCAAACTGCAGCAATACCTGAGTCCGCCCTGCCCCAAAAATTAGTTTTGTCCATTGATAACTACAAGGCAAAGAACGACGACTACAGCCTGGATGAGCATTCCGATTGGGACCGTCAAAGCCAAAAGCATTCTGACACCCATTCTATCCAAAAGGAAATCACGCACTCTCTCCCAAATGATACTAAGCATTCTCTGGATGACAACGATGATTGGGGTTATAACAGTGAACACAGTAGTAACGATGAAGCGGTGCCATACTCTCGTGATCGTTCTGATCCAGCGTTGTCCGAAATTATTGCGGAAACCGGAAAACTTTCGGTAGCACCAAAGCACAAAGTCGACACCGAGGCATTGGACTCCTTGATTAACAGCTTGCTGAAAATGGACAACCCTTCCGCAATTTATGATGATGATGTCTCAGATGAAAATGTTCTGGCTGACGAATCTCGTGCTCGAGAAACCCAAGATAATCATCAATTGCCCACGCTCGATTCTATCCACGATTTGTCCTTGCCGGATTTCAACCATCACTTTCTGTCTGATGATGAGCTGGACCCAGTGCCTATCAAGAGTATTTCTGAAGAGGGCCTAAGGACTAGACACGAGATATTTGTCTCAAATGCACGCCACCTGTCTATCAAAAAAGCACCTCCGGTCCCACCCCAAGATGACCAACCTCTGAGCAAAGAGGGCAGTCAGGCATCGTCACCCAAAGTGGCGGATTTAGAAAGATTGAGTGATGACCATGAGGAGGGAGTCTCCGGTGAGAGTGCTGATGAAATAGCTGAGCTTGGCGCAAGTCAGCCTAGAAACACGAATCAAAAGTCACTCCCCGACGTTTCTCGTCGGTCATCTACCATGTCCACGGCCACTTTTGACATGGGCGCCTGGAAACCCAACACAAACAAGTTCAGAGATCAGTTTGTCAATGATAATGACACTGATTCCCAGCTCAATATGAGTATCTATAACAAAAGTGACTCAGCATACAAGAAGTTTACTGGCTTAGGTCTGGAGTCAAACTACGCTGAATCTATCACCAACTCCAGCTTTATCTCGGTGCCAGATACAATTGATGCTAATTTGCATAAAATCAATGAGGACGAGAACGAAGAGGATGTCCTCCCAGATACTGTGTCGACGTTCAGTTCTCCTAAAACTATTATGACGTTGCCCTCAACTGGGAATGCTTCTGTACCATCTGTGCTTCGTGAGCATCAATATGACACTGGTAAGTTTCATGAACTGTCTCCACATTCTTCGGTTGACAGAGTGAATACCATTGATGAAGTGAGTGAATCTAAAACAACACTCGTCGATACCGAGACCTCCACAAATCGTTCACAGAGCGTGGCCTCGACCAAAAAGGCTCTCAAGAAGTACCCTGTCTACAACTGGAAGTCTATTATGAGCATTTCCCAACCAGTTGATAGGATTAACATGTTAAAAAAGGCCAGGCACGACGAGGAGATGTATGAAACAGGCTTATCTGAATGGCTTAACAATGTTTTAAAGTCTACGGAAAACTCATCGCATATGCAAATCGGTAAGTTAGCAACGCATGCTTATCAAAATGCTCAACACAGTGACATTAGACGGCACACGTCTATTAGAAGCAAAGTGAATCAAGTGCGTGATAAAATGGATTCGGGCAATTTCGGAAAAGCATCAAACATGGGTAAAAAGTTGTTCAGTCGCGGTAAAAAGCTCATGAAAACTAGTACAGAGTGAATTTAATGAAAGTTTGGATAAAAAACCTTGTAAATTACTAATGCCAGTAAAATAGGGAGGGTGGGTCATTTTGAGATTCAAAAAAAGAGCTCCGCGACGGGGAATTGAACCCCGGTCTACCACGCGACAAGCGGTAATTCTAGCCACTAAACTATCACGGATTTTCTTGAGATTTACAGACACGCAAGAAGATGGTGTTTAGNTGAGATTTACAGACACGCAAGAAGATGGTGTTTAGGCGCTTGGTTCTTCCTATCCTTGAGTTGTACCTCATAAACGATATAATTTCTGTCATTAAGGATGGGGGTACCTTCGCTTCCTATGACTGCAGTGGCGTTCTCCGGGCCTCCTGTAAAATGGATGTCCCTGGTCGACTAGGGTTCCATGGCTTGCCAAGTCGTTCGGTGCGGCGTGGGGAGGTTCTGTAGCAATCACAGTCTTCTGTTTCCTGGTCGGTTCGCAGGCGTCTGGCCCTCTGGTTTTGTCGTACAGAAGCACGTTATACGACTGTCCGTCCAGTGCATCTGCGAATTACAGTTGATCTTTACTTCCTTTCAGACCTTCCTGAGGATCGGCGTCGGCCTGTTTCGCCGTTTGTCTCAGTTTTTCGACGATTTTTCTTTTTCTGTTGGTTACGACGGCCGTGGTCGGATGCTCGCTCGATTAACTCACAGGTTAATTTGTGCGCGAGGCAATGATGGTATACGTTTTGATACGTCTCGAGTTTGACTGAGACTGTTACATCCTGAAGGTGCTGCTTCAACCCACTGAAAAACATAACTTTTGCCCATTTGGGATGGAATTGAGCTTTGTCGCAAAGCTCGAGGTATTTCTCGAACTGCAGGTAGTACTTTTCAAGTGAGCCTGTTTGTCTAAGACGGCACAACTTCACGTTGTAAGGGTTAATCGGCGGCGCTCTGCTTTCTTGCCAGTCGAGGAATTCCTCTATCATGTCGTTGAACGTCTTCCCTTCATCGTAGTGGACCCTTCTCCAGTTTTGAACCCACCAGGAATGTTCCGGTGCCTTCGAAGTGAAGACGAAGTAGCAATCTCCACGCTTGAGGTTGTACTCCGCCGTGAATTGTTGCACGAGTATCACGGTCTTTTTGACTTCGACATAAGCCAGATTTTTCGTGATGGCGGGTATATGTTTGGCTAAGTTTGACAACTCTTCTTCCCTCCTAGCCTTCCGTTCTAACGAGTATTCGATGAACGGTTCCGCATCCTCTTCGGGAATTGGTAGTATGTCTGTTATCACGTGGCTCCTGGTTGAGAAGTCTGATCCTGGGGTGGCTGACGAGTGGATTCGCTCTATGTCGCCAGTCCTTGGAGTCCGAGGATCTGCGACCGAATCCGGGCGAATCGTTGCTGTAGATAAGGCGGTTATAGCCTTTCTCGTTTCTTCCATCTCCAACTTTGTGGAAGCTATAAATTCAATCGCTTCTTCTTGTTGCTTAGCCGTGTCTTGCTCTATCTCAGCAAGGATACGGAGGATTTCGTCCTTGGTGGAATTCACGCTAGTTGCTGTGGCTGGAGGAGCCAAGGGATCGTTCAGGGATGAAGGCATAATTGTATATCGGTTTTTAGCTGCGCTACCAAATTTTAGACTCGGGCAAGTTCGTAGCACTTTATTCTTAAGGTCTCTATAACAATTGTATATTCGAATACAGTATATGACTTGAGGAATCCCTGGGGATATAATCTAGTCAGGCGAACTTGCCAGTCTTATATATTGCTGAACCACGTTCGGGTAACCTTTAAGGGATTTTCCCGTGTGGTACTTTGCTTTATGTGAGGATATGTTTCACATCTGTGGGGTACATGGATATGTTTCATATCCGTCTTTTAAGTCCTAATTGGGGACTCGCAACATCGCGGTTCATCTGAGGTGCATATGCATGCATCTCCGTGCGCTTCTAGATTCAAGTAGCCCTAAATCTTCTGATGACACTTTAGTTCGAATCCACGAGGTGTCATGTTTAAAGAATAGCTACCATCTGCCTCGTTAGTCGATTCCATTGACAGTAGGTACATATTTCTAGTGTATGAATTTTTCTAACAGTGACAATTAGTTTTTACAACTTCATCATAATTATTGGCATCAGCAGCAATTAGCGTGTTTACTTAGGCCAGGTCATTTCCTAATACATTGCTTTTAAATTAATTGTCTATTTATAAGCCTATGTTCTAAAATGTTTGAAAACGACGAAATATCTAAATCAGGACCTCTCTTTCCCTGTAATTATCCTTTTTCAAGGAATTACTAGATGAATCTGCGTCTTCTGCACCATGGTCCACACTGACTTCTCCGTTTTCTTCATCCCATTGGGCAATTTGGCTATTAGGAACCTTAATAACGGTATGTCCCCTCTCTCCCGTCGATAATTCGAATGTCTCGATTCTATGGGCATAACCGCCGAGCTTGGGGAGAACAAACGCCCAAACCCCATAGTAACCAAAGCAAAGTACCACAAGACCAATGGTAGTGAGGGGGTATGCTGCGTAGAAAAATGAAACATCGGAACCAATGAGTGTTCCCTTGGGTGGCACGAAAGCCATAATCAAGACAAAGCACATCCACAATATGGCCACGATAAGTACCGGAGTCCAGATGTGGAACTCTTTGTAGCCCAAGCCCCTCTTCTTGCGGAAGCTTCTAAGCCTAAGCAATCCCACAAACAAAAGCAAGTTGAAGATGTAGCTCTGGTAGGAGCCCAAGTCAACCACGAAGTTGTAAGCGTCTCCTGGAGGTGGGGCAAGTAAGATAATGATGTTAACCACTAATGTCACAAGGACTGCAAAAATAGGCGTGCCAAAAGGCTTGACGCTAGTCCAAAGACGTGGGTATGGCAAAATTCCTTGTCTACCACACTCTCTGAGAGATCTTGAGTGGGCAATAAAGACACCAAGTAAATGACCAAAGGCGGATATGGCCACGAAGACACTAGAAGCGATCAGTCCGCTCTCGCCAAAGACCCGCTGGAAGTAAATGGAGGTGACCAAGTTTCCTGCCTCTATAATGCCCTTCACACTGCCGATTCCAGCATATAAAGATGTAATCACCAAGATGTACATAATGAAGATAATGAACATGGTCAATGGAACGTAAGTCTTGTATGCTGAGATTGTACGTTGTGGGGCAGTCTCTGCAACAACGCCAAAAGCGTATCCAGAACCACCAAAAGAAAACACCACTTTGAGAATTGCGTTAGAGATGGAGTTTCCGTCTTTGGTTGTTCCTTCCCAGGCTCCATGAAATACCTCTGTGGACTTTCCCACCTTTGTGTGGCCACCATAAACAGCGAAGCCGGAGAAAATCATGAAAATAATGAACACGACTTTCACGAAACCCAAGAAATTGCTCAATCTTAAAGCAAACTTGGTGTTGATGGAAACAATGAAGGTACAGAGAAACAAAGGCAAGAGAGCCAAGCCTCTTTGCTCCCACGCAGTTGGGGTGTATTTGGCGGCATGAAATATGTATGTTGCAAATGCTGACGCAGAAGAAGTAGAAAAGGATAAGATAACTGTCACAGCGGCGTACACAACTGGAACCATGAGCTTGGGCCTTGGATATGACTGCTCCAAGTACACCACTTCAGCGCCAGATCTTCTGGTAAAGTAGGTAACGAATTCAATATATGCGCATATTTGGAACATTGTGATCACGAAACCAACCACCCAGAATACATAAGTAGCACCAATAGACCCCAAAGATTTCAACACCGAGGCTGGCGTCACAAAGATACCAGTACCGATGACACCCTGAATAATCAAGTACACCACCGTCAATGTACTGGCCTGATAACCTAAAGGCGAGTCTTTTTCAACTGGGGCACCGCTGGAATCTTGGTCAAAGGAGGAAGAGTCTGAAACTGTCACCTCCTCAGAAGTAGGACTGATTCCAAACACAATGTTGCCTGCAACATTTTTAAATTTCTGAAAGCCCAGCATCTTATTTTGGTATATTACAAGTGGTAGGTAAGCCAGAATCTGGTTATTATATATACGGATTTGGGCATACCTGAAATTCCGTGAGGCATACTGCAAATTACGTACTTAGTATCATACAACTGTGGTGGAAAGTGTGGAGCGTGGCAGAAGAGAAAGAAAAAAAGAAATTTTAGGCTCAGCTCCAAAAATTGTACTGGCAACAAATGAGAAGCTGGATATAGCGGGATTTGCATTGGAAGGCGCTATAAGCCATATTATGTCATGGCGGGTTTTTTTGCAATCGTTATCGCGTAACTTCCTGTATCTAACACATGTGTGGCTGATACACCGTTAGAAGCTTTCGTGACGCAATTCAACATTCCACCCCACAAGGAGGAAGTTTGAGTCGAAATTTCGGCAGTGTCTGTATAAACTTGCAGGAAATAACATTTGCTGATAATTTTATAAGAAATGGTCTTTTGCAATTTTGAAACGATATTACATATATTCTTCTCTTACAGAATGCCGAACTTTTTTCCGCATATGCCTGCACATGCAAAATCTCGGGCCACACCTGGTGATGAAACGCCATGTGAACCACCGTAAAAGTGTTTTTTGGCGAGTTTTTTTCCTGAAAAGAACAGGGCGCACATTCTGCTTTTCTTAAACCGCCCTATTCAACTTTCAGCACACCAAAAGATATTTTAAAGCTAATCGATGAGCATGCTAAGCAGGATGCCAATCACAGTTCGCCATTTGCCTGTTTAAAAGCAAAATCGAAGCAGATTTTGGTTCAAATAATGGCCGCTTTTAAAAGTTTTCCATTTTCAACAATACCCCACAACTTGCTGGTCATACTTATGAAGTTTAATATTTTTCACGATTCATTGTCGTTACTTAACTGCGTGAGTCCCTTTCATTCTCGGGTAGTGTGAGTTGCAAACTTAAACTGTAAATCACACGAAGGTCTAGAACAATCAAGTAAAATCTCTATGCCTCCATCATCCTATGTTCAGGGCATCTCAAGAACACCTGCTTCTCGCTTGCGAAAGATAAAAAAAGAAATCACTTATAGCGCATAATTCTTGGATATTTCAAAGCACTTTTAAGTTTTACTAAAAAGTTTGTTCTCTCATAGGGGCGCCTGTGCAAAAATTAACCCGGAGAAAATACAATTTTGCTGGATTTTCAAAACTGACAATTGGCCTACAATTCCGAAGCAGAACGGCTCAGCCTTCAGCTTTCAAACTTCAAGATGGTCTATTGTTGGGTCATCAAAAATAATGAATCTAAACAAATCTGAAAAGTCTTTTTAATAAAAAGGGCGAGGCGGTGCCCAAGTGATCCCATCATATCTAAATGATGATCTATATTGATTGGATTAGCGTGTCACTATGGATCACCACACAATTTGAAAAGTCGGGCGATGCAGATACAGCAATAATAAACACAGATGCTATTTCTAGCGAAAATATTTTTGTCTCTATTGTTTCCTTTTAAGAGCCTCGCGGACAACAACGTGATTACCACAAAATGCCTCATTCTTATTGTTGCCAAGCTCACTTGACGATCTCAAAAGCATCTACTTTCATGCATTCAAGTTCTAGCCTTTTCTTTCCCTGCTTGATGGGCTGGACTAGATCCGATTTTCCTGACATATTGCATCTAAGCCGACAAGAGAGGTCTTTGTTCTCGTCTGTACGACCACTTACTTGAAGATGTCAGCATTGCGAAAAACTTGATCTACAACCAATTGACTCTTCTCTTATAACGGAAGAAAGAACTCTGTTTCCATCCAGGAGATGTTTTGTCGGGAATAGAGTTTTCCTTCTTGCTGGCTTTGACTGTTTAGCTATCAAATCCCTTGGTTTAATTTTAGATCAGCTACAGACGCGCAGGACTTCAAACACCCATTGTTCGTGAAACAATGTGATTTCGGATCTTTTGAGGGCGGAGCTTTGCGAGATTCTTAAAATAAATTCATTGTGGCAAAGCTGAAGCCAGGGTATAAAAGAGGGCGTTATATCTCTTTCTTTTCAAATTCAAATTCAAATACTCCATCAAGTTCTCAAGCTCTCAAGATGAAATTCCTCCAATTATCAATCGTTCCTATGCTCGCCGCTGCTGTCCAAGCTGCAACTGAAAAAGACTTATTTGCGTTTGGTGTTACTGTCGGCCAGTCCATCGAGTACCTTCACAGGTCCAATGGCTCGGATGGTATGTCCTCTTTTACCTATGGTGAAGGTGCAAGGTTTGACTCATTCGAAATGAAAAGTGGTGTCATTTACGACGAAAAAGACAATCTTAAGCTTGGCACAAGTGGTCAATTCTTTGGTATCGGCTCGTCCCTTTCAGAGGTGCACTTCGAATACAACGAAGAATTAAAAATCGTCAACAAGAAGTTTTGGTCTTGTTCCAAGATCATTTCCATTGATGTTGACAATAAGAAGCCTAGTCCCGAATGTATCCACGTTGAAGTGTTCAAGTTGCCTGAGACTCCATCGTGTTCAAATTGCGACTCCATGGCCTGGTCTAACGGAACTGAAACCAAAACTATTTATCAAACTTACACCGACTACACAACAGTTTGCAATGCTCCTACCACCTTAACTGTGACCGTTTGTGATGGTGGTTGCAAGCGTACTACTTATGATGTCAAGAGTGAAACTACAATTAATATCACTGGTACTTGTATTATTCCAAGAACTGTCGCCCCAACCACCTCACAATCGACTATGAAGCCTTCACCCACGAAAAACGTCGAGCCTACACCTTCAAAGGATGCCGAACGCCCACGTCCAAAGGATGTCGAGCCTGCCCGTTCAAAGGATTTCGAGCCTTCTAAGATTGAGGCCAAGCCTAGACCTACTAGGGATGCCAAGCCTACTTCCTTTCCAACTCAGAGTGTGACTAAATTCAATGGTGGCGCTAGAAACTCACTTGGTTTCGTCGGTGTTATTAGTTTCTTTGCTTTGTTTATTTAAGCTTGATGAGTTAATTCCCTGGTGCTGAAAATAATATCAAGTGATGATAAGCACATGCTACTTTAGTTGAAAATAAATCTCATTAAGCTTGAACTTTACTGCCATTCTGTAATAACCTCTAGTATGAAGCTTCAATATCTCTAAATTTCTCCCCAAAATTCTTATCACGAGCATTCTCGTTTGTTTAGTTTGTTTTAAGTGGGACTTAAAACCTAATAAGTTCTGAAATGAGAGGTTTGTTGAGTAAAAAACATAGGTCTCAAATGTAGATCAGCAAACATCCTGAAATTTAATTGTACTTCACACAGATTCTTCAAGATATGTATTTTTAATAAGCTATTGACTTTCGCAATTACTTCCAATTATTGCAATCAAAGCAAACACTAATGTGTGTGCGCCCTTCAAAACCACAGCCATACTCTTTCATTGAATTCCATCAACGATCATTGCAGTTAATATGGCATCAAGAAGAATCAAAGAAGCTTGTAGAAAGCTACAAGAACCCAGCACAAGTATTGAAGATCTCAGCCAAATAGGGTTGGCCCACAGCCTTCAAAATATCTCTAGCACTTTCTAAAACATGCTTCAAGAGAGTCTTTACCAAAGGGATGTAATCCTCCCAATTTTTGCTGACCTCGCTCCTTTTCTGATGTTCGGATTCAATGGTGACACCGTCAACCTGCACCATGTCATCTAAAGACAAGCCACCCATGTGAGCAATACTTTCGGTATCGACAAGTAAGTTGTTTGTCATTAGGGATGTACGGGTTGATCTTAGGGATGTACGGGTTGATCTCTTAGGGATGTACGGGTTGATCTTAGGGATGTACGGGTTG